>JAUIMM010000040.1:60380000-60972500 GCA_031769625.1 Taudactylus pleione
TCTGCAGGCGGGTAAGTTGAACTACCCCCAGTGTTAGTACTAATAAATGTATCTTTTTCTCAGTATGGGGAATTCACCATGATCTTTATAGATTGTGAATACTCTGATGTTAGGATTAAGACAAGATCCTTCGGGACTGTTTTTATTATCATTAGTAAATGATCCATGGTCTCCTTCTGTCTCCTCTGCTCTTATCAGTGTCCTCCATTCAATACTAATGTGTATCAGGCTTCTTATATGTCCCTTTATATAAGAAACATTTAAAATTAGAGAGACTATTTTTTTTCCTAATATATCTCTTCTCCCACAATACCCACCACATACTAATCACCACTCTCTAATTCCCATTTGTCAACCTTGCAGGAAAAGAGTGCAAGCACCACATCAACCACAATGTTCTATTTGCAAGGTAATTTGTATATATGCAAATTATCTTGCCAACAATGCACCTTGTTTGTTATTGATGCTCTCTTTTCCTGTGTTGTTGACATATAGAAATTAATAAACAGTGCTTGCATGTAGTAAGTGTTATAACTGAAAAAATATAAAAATATATATATTAAAAAATGTATATATATATATATATATATATATTTATTTATTGTCTCCCTATTTCTGCAGGCGAGTAAGTTGAACTACCCCCAGTGTAAGTACTAATAAATTTATATTTTTCTCAGTATGGGGAATTCACCATGAGCTTTATAGATTGTGGATACTCTGATGTTAGGATTAAGACATGATCCTTATGGACTTTTTTTTTTATTGTGTGCGAGATTGCAATGGATCCATGTGGGCTGTTTTACCAGTGAATTATATGGTAGAGTTAAAAAGCATAATGCAGTGCAGACAGTCCAATTTGAATATATGTGAATTATTTTACCCATAATGCATGTTTGTTTTTGATGCAATGTTTTCAAGCTTTTCCTGTGTTTTTTTGAATTAATAAATAATGGTTTGTAATAGAGCAAGTTCTATAAAAGAGATATATATATATATATATATATATATATTAAAAATAAAAAAAAATATTCTCCCTATTTCTAGTGTCTGAATTACACTACCCCCAGTGCGTGTTATTTTATTTTTTCAAGTAAAAGCAGTAATTGGAAGGGGCGCTCAGGCCCCAAGATACACCCCTATATATATATATATATATATATATATATATATATACATGCACACATACACATACAGATATATATAGTATATTTTTTAAAATATAGTTAGGGATAGGATTGGTTGGCGAGGGCAAAATATATAGTTTTTTCACCTTTACACACTCTTCCTAAATTCTGGCACTAGTAGAAGCAGTTGTATGGTAGGCTTTGTACAGATTATGAAACTTCATAGCTGCCAGATTGTGTTTAAAGGTCTCATAAATTTTAATTACTTCTACTTTATTATTTTTAATAAACACCTACAGTAAAATGTTTTAAATTAATCAAAAAAATGTCAGCTGTCAACTGTAGTCACTTAAAAGTAGAGATCAGTGGATAGTTCCCCTGATAGTGCTTTAGAACACAATCTTTTCAGTAAGCAATGGAAATGTATGTGCTCAAATGTACGTTATTTTATGTATTACTGCAGTTTTCATTTTTATGTTTAAATAACAGTGACTCAGTGATTTGAAATAACCAGATAAGTTGAAGCATGTTAATAATCACCTCAGCCATGCTGAATTTACTTTCTTACTCTCTCCACAAGTGACAGACCTTGGCAGACCCCTCAAGAAAGTAATTAAACATTATTAGCAGCATAAGTAGTATAAACAAACTTATATAGCAGGGGCAAACATAGGAATATGAAAGGGGGGTTTCCAAATTCCCCCCCAAAAAATCTAGCCACAATTAATAATATATATATAAACTAGCACAAAAAACCGCACAACACCAAGTAATATAAATATATCGGGTGCCAGGCCAATGTAATCGATATACAGAACCGTCCACTTGCAGAGTGATCCACCAGGGTCTCAAACAGAGATGAGGCCAGCACTCACAGTCCTTTAAGATCACCAATAATTTATTCCAATTGTGTAAATCATAATAGCACTAGTACGAATAATAAGGGCACCATCAGCATATCATACATATCTGGCATAAGCTGGGCTCCATCCCCCAGTATCCCCCAAGTAATATAAATTTATCGGGTGCCAGGCCAATGTAATCGATATACAGAACCATCCACTTGCAGAGTGATCCACCAGGGGCTCAAACAGAGACTGCCACTCCATCGTCAGTGGGATTAGGCACTGGGGGATGGAGATGGAGGGATGGGATGGAGCCCAACTTATGCCAGATATGTTTGATATGCTGATGATGCCCTTATTATTTGTACTAGTGCTATTATAATCTACACAATTGGAATAAATTATTGGTGATGTTAAAGGACTGTGAGTGCTGGCCTCATCCCTGTTTAAGCCCCTGGGGGATCACTCTGCAAGTGGATGGTTCAATCCATCTATCTATATATATATATATCTATATATATCTATATATATATATATATATATATATATATACACACACAGTACCTCCAAAAAACAAATGGCACTAGGACTTTGGTGTAAAGAACAATAGCTTGTATTGTAAAAAGATCAACAGTTTCAGAGCTGCCACCCCGTCGTCAGGACCATACAAACTGTTGATCTTTTTACAATAAAATATCTTGTTCTTTACACCAGTGTTTTAGTGCTGTCTGTTTTTTGGAGGTGTATGATAGTGGGTTCTGGCAAAGAATCAAGTTGTCACAGCATTGTTCAGAGTGCCAGCAGAACTGTGGATACACACGCTAGGGATGAGCGAGTTCAGATTTCTGAAATCCGAACCCCCCCGATCCCCCCCGATCCGAGTGAGGAACTGAAATCGAGGCAAAATGTCATCATCCTGCCTTCCGGATCTTGTGGGTTTTGGATTCTATAAAAGGTCCCTGCATTGGTGCCATTTCTCACTCCGTCTGTGGACAGTGAAAAGGGAGGGTGGGAGCTAGGGCTGGCTGGGCTGTGTTGTGCTGCTGTTGTCCATAGGGGCTGTGTCCACTCAGTCCATAGGTGCTGACTGGGCTGTGTTATGTGCTGCTGTTGTCCATACGGGCTGGCTGGGCTGTGTTGTGTTGCTGTCATATGGGCTGTGTTGTGCAGTCAGTTGTCCATAGGGGCTGTGTCCACTCCAAAGTCTATAGGGGCTGGCTGGACTGTGCAGTGTCCCATAAAGGCTGTAGTCCTAAAGTGGTGCAGTAGTGTTGTCCAAGGGGTGATATGTCCATCAGGGTTACTCCCCCAAAGTGCACTCCAAAAATAAATTTATTTGTTTTTTCTGTGTTTGTGAATTGTGTGTGCATCAACAAAGTAGCACCAAGCGTGCACCTGTTTCATAAATCATAGGCCAGCTGGCTTGTCCGTTAAAGGGTGCTGTAACTCCCATAGTGTACTCCAAAAAAAACCCCTCATTGTTGTGAATTGTGTGCACTGTAGCCAAGTGTGCGCCTGTGTCATAAATCAAGGGCCGGCTGGCTTGACCATTAAAGGGTGCTGTAACCCCCAAAGTGCACTCCAAACAAAATAAAAAAAAAATTTCTGTGTTTCTGAATTGCGTTCACTGTAGCTGCATGTGCATCAACAAAGCAGCAGTGCCAAGCTTGCGCCTATGTCCCATAAGTAAAGGGCCGGCTGGCTCATCTCTAAAGGGTTGTGTTACCTCCAAAGTGCACTCCAACAAATATAAAAAATTCTTCTTTTCAGTGTTGTGAATTGTGTGGACTGTAGACGCACGTCCATCAACAAAGGAGCAGCGCCAAGCATGTGCCTGTGTCCCTTAAGTCTGTTAAAGGGTGGTGTAACCCCCAAAGTGCGCACCAAAAAAAAAATAAAAAACTCTTCTTTTCTGTGTTCTGCGCTGTAGCCGCACGTGCAACAACTAAGTAGCAGTGCCAAGAAACTGGGAACCTTGCTTGGAACCTTGTCAGTGAAAGGTGTAGGAGGTTGCTTCCACAAAATGTGGAGAAGATGATGTTCATAAAAATGAATTATCAACTCTTCCAGGGAGACCAGCCTCCAGAACATACAGAGAGACCTGTGGTGGTAGATTCCAGTGGGGACAAATTAATACTCTGTGAGGATGAGGATGTACACAACACTGAAGAGGGTGAATAATCGGTGGATGAGGAGGATGAGGAAACATCTTGCATCCATAGAGCCAGTTTGTGCAGGGACAGATTAATTGCCAGCTTGTTTTGTGGGGGCCCAAATGAACCAATCTTTTCAGCCACAGTTGTGTGGAAGACACTGGCACTGAAATGATTGGTTTGGTAAAGTGTGCATGTCCTGTTTATACAACATAAGGGTGGGTAGGAGGGCCCAAGGACAATTTCATCTTGCACCTCTTTTTTATCTTTGCATTATGTACTGTTTGGGGCCTAGTTTTTCAAACTGCCATTTGGTCTGCCACTGCAGTGTTCTCTCCTAGATGGGCCACGTGTTTGTGCCCGCCACTTGTGTCACTTAGCACAGTCATCCAGCTACCTAGGTGCAACCTTTTGGAATGAAAACAATATTGTGAGGTGTGAGGTGTTCAGAATAGTCTGGAAATTAGTGGAAATTAATGTTATTGAGGTTAATAATAGCATAGGAGCAGAAAAAAACCACAAATTCTGTGATTTTAGCTGTTTTTATGCTTTTTAAAAAAAAAAAAATAAAGATCCAAAACACAAAACCCAGAACCCAAAACACGGAAAGGTGGCTTTGACAAATCCAATCCAGATCCAGATCCAAAACTAAAACTCAAAAAGTGGCCGGTGCACACCCCTACTATATACAAATATATACACATATATATTATATATATATTTGGATGATGGACAGTCAGTTTGACATCTCACATACAATGACACAGACATACAAACAGACACACACATACTCTAACCTAGAAAGACACTCGCAAACACACAGATACACACACTGACACACATACATACACACACACACATACACATACACACTCCTCTTTCACAAAAAAACATAAGCACAGGCAAAGAAGTACAGCATCAGTTATTAAAGAAGACCCCCACTGGCAACCATCACATGCTGGCAGTAACCGCCCGCTCTGGCAGTAAAACCCCTGCTGGCAATAAGCCCCCGCTGGCGGCTCCTCCCCCACTGGGCACCTCCCACATAACTTTACCTGGGCTCCAGGTCCAGGAGAAAGCATCTGGAATGCAGTCACCCAGCTGCAGCTCAGCCTGGCCCTCTTGCAATCAATGCCCCTTCAGGTCTTCCTAGGAGGAGCTGCATGCTTCCACAGCAGCTCCCCCTACAGTCAGCCAGCCCAGCTCCAGCTGCAGCCAGTGTAAGAACAGGCACAGTTGCCTGAACTCCGGCAGCTACTTTTAATAAAAAAAATGTTGCTTAGCTGCATGAGGATGGAGCGGCGGCCAGGGGGGGTTTCTAAGTACTCATAAACCCCCCCTGCATGCGCGTATGTATATCACTACACAACTAGTACTTAAATTTATACATTATTATTCACAAACAGATTGGGAATGCCTGTATAAAAATAACAAAGTAATTGGCTATTCAGAGGTGGACACATTTATAATATGAGCATGTGTAGGAAAGATGTAAGTAAGAAAAAATTAAAACATATTTACAGAGATATGGTGCATGGTAAGAAACTTAAGATGCATTTAGCATGCGGCATCCATTCCTCTTTACTGGGGCTGGCACCACCTTGGCCTGAGATCCATCTTATCAGCATGGGTCGATGTTTCCTCTCCGTCTCTGGGATCATGACATCGGTGTCCTCTCAGCTCACTGCTCGGAGCCTCGCGCTGGTCCTGCGACTGGTTGTCACCCACCCACCCACTAGCAGCAGCCAGTAACTACGCTGTGCTGCCACTGCCACTGCCAGTTCCCAGCCACATCGTCCACTGCTGCCTGTCAGAATTGGAGACTGCGTGGGCAGGGATGGTGTGGGATGTCACGTCCAGCCTAGCACTGCCCAATCTTGGAGGAGGGACTGGTGGTTTATTATAGGGCAGCCACAGTACGGTGGGTGTGCCCTATAGGTAAAGCAAAGTGTTGTGGGGTGGGCAGCTGGAATTCTTAGACACAGCACAGCCAGAGAGTGACAGGGACAGCCAGGTAAAATGGTGGCAGAAAATCGGCATGCCCACTGTTGGTGTCACTCTTGTGCGGCCGAACAGGTGGAACATGCCTAGAGCCGGCACTGCCTGTGTCCAACAATAGCATAGGTATGTGACTTGACAGTGTTGTAGTAAATTATTGTCAAGTTACTATTCTGTATGATCTGATTATTAAAATCTGTGGCATCTTCACAAAAATGAACATGCCATATTACTGCATATTATCACAATAAGGAATGTTTTTGTTCAGAAACTTGTCAAACCAGGCCTGGTTAAAACTCTACTCCTATGTGGAGATTTTCTCCTTCTCATTAGTAGCCTAATGCTGGAGGCCAGTGCTAAATTAAAATGTGTCTGCACATCCGTGCATACATATAGGCATTTTCCAAAGGAGGATTCAGCGAAGCCTCACAGGATTTGAAGGTCCATATTACTGGGTATAGGAAATTCCATAAAAAGATGGCACTACCTAATGGCAGGAAGCAACGTTTTCCAGCGCTGAAAGTATTGGGCAGACACAACAGTTCTCTTAACAGGCTATAGGCATGTGGTAAACTGTAAAAATATAGGTATCACAATATAAATAATAATTTTTTTTCTGCTTTATCCCACATTTTGGAATAGGAGGAAGCAGTGATAACACCTTTCTCCAAGAAAACAGCCAGAGTAAAGGGTTATAGCTGCTTCATAAATAGGTGCTTGTGTTTATATACACAATAATTTAATGAAGTATCAAATACTATATACCAGGAATCATTTATTTTGACAGTAAATAAATATAAAATGTGATTTTTTTTTTTAATTAGACTGCAAATAAAATAAAAGTAAATTCAATTAAATTCAAATATATTTAGTTTTTTTTTATTTTAATAGTACAGCTTCATTTCTGCAGTAGTCCAAATAGAAGGTTCTAAAAAGCTTTGCAAATATAAAGCCATTGCTAGATAATACAGATAGAATTGCAATGTACTATCAGAAGGCAGGCAGCCAATCAGATGCAGCACGGTAGTGCTGCTGATAGTTATCATTATCATTGTGTGTGGTTTTGCTAACCTTCTAGCACCCATGAGACATACATACCCCAAAAGGCATATCTGTGGATGCCTCCATGTTTTAATGTACTCTGTCTACTGTATGTTATGTTAAAATGCTAGGTCATGCACTCATGGGGAGAAGGGGTGTTTGTACAACTGTGTTACAAATTGGACTGATCTAAGTGAAGATTATTGAGTTATTCATATTTTTGACAGACCACTTTATATAATTTCCAGCTGATTAATTAACACACTATTATGCACAGTGCATTGCATTTTCATGCCATGTGTTTTAAGCTTTGCATATTACACCGTGTTTAAATTCCTCATGCTATTCCCAAGTAAATTTAAACACTTGGACATACAGAACAGTATGCACTTTTTCATATATTGACACCTCAGTTTGTCAGACAAGCTACATTCAGATATGCTTAAATGTAGTTAGCAGAGTTGTAGCTGCTGCACTAAGTTGATCAGCAAAGCAATGGGACATTAATAAATACTAGAGCACAAACTGTTTTCCCCATATTTTGTTTTTAGGTATGAAAGTAATTGCTACTGTAGTACTGTTTACTGGCTAACACATCAATTGAACACTGTGATAATTGTATTATCCTGTTAGATTTAATAGATAAATTGTCTTCATAAACTTTTATAGAGTTGTCTGTAGGCACTATCACTATCTTGTCATCATCAGGTTGGCTGCACAGCATACGACAGTTTAGTATTGCTAATTCAGAACAGCATATGTTCTGTAAAATAACTGTCTTCATACAAATGATCTAGAATTGGGGTACCAAATAAATATTACTAGTACCAATTATTTTCATTGTCCATGTGCAACTTCCTAACACAACTACTATTCACTGGGATAATTGCTCTGTCCTTGTTCTGTGACACTGTATAATTGTCACTGTTTTTTAATGATACAATAAATGAAAAAACTATTACTTGTGCAGTATTTGACTGCAATTGTCCAATGTTTCATAAGCCTATTCCAATATATGTACTTTTATTTGTTATATGAATGGAAATACTTGATAAATGTTGATAGCTAAAAAACTTTTATGGTAAAGACACACACCCAAAACATGTCTATTAAGAGAAGTTGTCAAATAAAATGTAAGTGATCACTGAGATACAGCTGTTGTACTGGTGCTTTGAGCAGTCACAGCAAAAATTCAACTAGCCTTGATGAAATAAATGGAGAGGAAAATAGTCATGGTGCAATGAGCCACACAAGTTTTATGGAATGAGATGCTGACTTATGCATCAGTGAAATTAAAAAGATATTAGAGCAAATTCCCTCCTCCGTCAGCAGCAGCAACATGTGAGAATCAAAATATAAAATGCTCTTATGTAGTGTCTCTGCTTACGAAAAATAAGTACAGTTTGCATTTTTCAAATAATGAAAACAAAGGTAACATATACAATTACTCCAATTCTAAAGAATTCAGATTCTGAAGATAACAATGATTATATTGACAGGTAAAGAGGGCAGATAGGGCTTTGCTAACATTTTGACAAAGAATAAATCAGACACTAAAGTCAAACTCAATTGGCCACAAGATTTTTGCAACAAAATGAATATGGTTATTATCATGACCATGTTTAATTAAGGTGGATATGTCCACTCCCAAAACATGCGGTATACAATTATGAAAAATAGGAGGAAAGTTTAAAAAACAAAAAATGTGTGAAGGATTAAAAACATGGGTAGAATACTCTGTACCTAAATAAAATATATTACAGTCTTAAAGAAAAAAAAAAAAAAAGCATTTTTTCCATAAATACTCCTGTTTAGAAAGTTAATACTATAGCTGGATAGACTGCAGATGTTACTCATCTGAGTACATAGAGCTATGAAAGTTATACAGTGCACACTCACTGTTAAAAAGAGCACCTGTTCATTAAGCAATTGAGTTCAGTACTGCACCTGTATAGAGAAATAAGTCTGGATTAGTAACACAGATCCTTGGTGCAAAGGCACAGTCTGTGTGAAAGATTTAAGGCCACCATACATGGTGCGATATGCACCTTGCAACATAACGGTCGATCCGATGGCCGACATTTCGGGCAGTCCCCACACACGTAGCCATCCACAGTTTGACCACCCAATATGTCGGCACCCCCCCGCACAGCACTGCATGGGATTGTACATCGCATCATCAGATCTTATGTGCAGCATGTAAGATCTGGAGGTGCAATGTATGATCCCATGGGAGCGCCACACTGGCCAATATCATGCCAACACACAGTATGATATAGCAGTGATATTGTATCAATTTGTTGGATCAGCTGTTATTTTTGCACCGTGTATGGGGGCCTTTACCGAGCATGGGGGCCTTTAGTGTATGAATAAATAAAAAAATCCCTCATGGGAATATACTCCTAATGTCTTTGTCCCAAATCTGAGCTGGTTGTACAGCTGTTTGTTCATCAGTTGCAATCTAGCTTTAATGTGCAGTCTCAGTGAAATAGTAGTGTTGGGGAGCCGTCGCATACACAATATGTGGATAGTAGAATTAGCTAGGATCCGGTAAGTAGTGACTGGCTGCAATTGGGTCTTTCTTTTACCATGGGATTATATCCTCTTTGCTAGGTAGCACACTCGTCAGTGTGTAGGCTGGCACATAGAGGCAGGGGCTGCCATGGAGTTGTATCTTCTCTCCTAAGTAGCGCACTCATTTGCGCTATTCTCTGAAAGTGCAGATAGTCACACACACCCGGTGACTATTCTGCACTTTAAAAAGTTTCACCCCAATAATGGCATGTAATTATTGGCCCAATTAAGCTAATTAAAAACTTTCAATTGCCTATTGGAAGTTGGAACCAAGTCCCAACATTTGTACTTTGAAATATTGTAGGGATTTTTCCAAACTTTTCACCTGATGACATGCGAGAAAAAAAGCAGCTGTAATTTTCTATTGAAATTACCACAGGTAAAATTCTTACACCCAATTGAATACCAAAAAACCTTGAGCCAATGGTCCTGACCAACTGACCTATAGATGACTGAACTGTGTACCTGAAACCTGAAGTTTTCAATAATGCAATTTATAATCCTTTCCATGTGATTATATTCTACAACTCAGAGCCATAACTAGACTTTTTGGTGCCCTATGCCAGAGAGAGCATTGGCGCCCCCCACTATTTTTTAAATACGAACATAAGATAGTGCACCTGAAAAAGGGCCATGGACTTATGGGGAAGGGTAGAGATAGGCAAAGCCAGGAGATGCTGGGGATAAAAGAAGAGGAAGCTACAAGTGAGAATGATGGCAAACAGGAAAATTGCCAGACCCAAACAGCGCCTCCTGCCCTGCGTGCCCTGTGCTATAGCACAGGACATAATACCCTAGTTACGGACCTGGTACTACTCTGACCTGTTGGACAGCCAATTATCCCAGAGACACTCCTGTGCTAGACTAGCTGTGCAAGCTAGTCTAGACCTCAAAACAAGCTGTGCAAGCTAGTCTAGGCAATATTTTGTTCTATTCATTCTTCCAGTTTTCCTGAATCTGATTATTTTTGTAAAATCTGTTTGCTTTGTGTGTACAATTCCCTTGCATCTTAATAAATAGTTATTGTGCTTTAGAACCACTGTGATTGGGTTGGACAATTAGTTATTTGCCTTTAATAAATGGGAGCTCAAGAAAAATTACTTTCTAAACTTACAAACTCATGGACCTTCAGACTTTGATTTACCATCAAAGGGTGGAGACCAGTCTACTAAGGTAAGAACATTAGTTCTTTACATTTTAAATTTTTACTATATGATGTTGGTATTTCAAATAAGCTGCTTTTTGAGTTATGAAGTTGCTGAAAGAAACTTGAAGGTAAATTGTAGTACAGTTATTACTGTTGCATATGGACACATGTAAGATCATTGATGCATAGGGATATACTGTACATTTGCATTTCTTATTACTTTGTAAACTCTCTTGTTTTCCTTCTCCCCATTCAGGTTACCACAGTAATGTTTTTATTGTATATTGATTTACTTGCTAGTTGTACATTTATCTTGAAAGTACCAAAATAAGAGATTTTCAAACCCACTGAATGAAAGGCTGAAGCAAAGTGTTTATGGTCAATTGTGCTTTGTGAATTTAATAGAGAGTGTGGTTTCTGCTGTTTGAATTGCATGCTTATCTGTTTTGCTTTCTGATGTTGTGTAATCAGTTTATGGTATTCATATTGAGGTTGTTGAGTCGTAATTAAACCTTCTATATAACCTTTAAGACAATCCTGCCTAAAACCTCTAAACCACTAGGTGGCACTAATTAGTGCTGTGATCAATTGCACACCATAATAAATGCTCTCAGGCTTAGGAACTGTGTTCCAAAACACAAAAGTTATTATTCAAGGTAAAAGTACAGATAGTTACACGCTATGATCTAATAAAATAAGTGCAAATAAATCATTCAGTCACAGGGTACAGTTGATATACATATGCATGATTAAACTTCAAAATACAATGAGAGACAGAGAGAGAGAGAGCCAGAGACACACGGAGAGAGAGAGATCGAGAGAGAGAGACCGAGAGAGAGAGACACACAGAGAGAGAGATCCCGAGAGAGAGAGAGAGACACAGAGAGAGATCAAAATACAATGAGAGAGATATTAATGTCCGCTGAGAGCAAATGTTCAAGATGGCTGGTGATGGTGTGTGTGTGTGAGTTTGGGAATGATACATGCCCTATTGTCCAGACCACATGGTCTCTAGACAAACTCCATTTTGAAAGTAAGAAAACCCACATTAAGTTGTATCTGTTGAATTGTATATCCATTAATGATCACAATTATAATAATTACAATATACCTATCTGACCTATACAACAACAAAACTGGGTAGAATTAGAACTATAACCACAAGACTAACAATTCACAACTTCCATTGAATCAAACACATGATTCAATGGGGAGACGTGGAGCACATGGAATTTCCTTTGTTTACCTCACATGGAGGTAGCCATCTTTAACAAACTGCAGACTAATCTTCCACACGGTAATTACTTCTGACCATTCAAAGCTGTTATTAATTCAACTTCCATAATATAACACTGATACCAGCCTATGATTACATTCATGAGTATACAACACATACCAAGCCTATCTCTCCCAAGCAGTGCTATTGTTCAAGCACATGGGAAGGCCCTAACACATCAAACCAGTGGATCTAAAACAATTATATCAAGCAGCATCAATCATTACAAATATTACAAAACTCTATAAGCAATCCCTTTCCTGCATGCTGATAAATGAACAGACTATTGTACACTACAGTGTAGATGAAAAGTACAGATTAGATCACATTATATCCTCCACTGTATGCTAACACAGCCTTATGAATTCCCTTAATAAACTACAAACTTATTACATACAATCTAGATAAGCTATGAACAGGACAACACAAACTAGTTACAGATATCATATAGGCTAACCACTGAACAGTTTACTTAGCCATTATGAGTAGATATCTACAGGCGTCCTGAGGAATGAAGCTGCATTTTCACCTCCTTCTGGGCAGGGGGGGGGGGGGGGGAGTCTGCTCTGCCTGTGTCTCCTTGCAAGAATGTGTGCTCCCAGTGTGTCCCTGTAAGAGTGTCCAATAGTGCATGACATCCTTCTCCCCATCACCTGTGAGGTCATCAGAAAGGGAGTATCCTATTGGTTACTTGAAACTACTGCTAATTTGGGCTATGGCTATTGTTCTAAGCTTTCCTGTGTGAAGCTAGCCATGTGAGAACTCTGGCTAAATGTAAACAACTGCTAATTAGATTGCAGTTTCAGTTAGCCATCCCTATTGATTGAACTGGAATAACCAGTTCTCTGGACAAAATGCAAACAGGCAAACACAATCTCATTGTCCTTTGATAAGGGTTATAGCAGCATTCAATAGTTTCTTAGTAATCTGTTACAGGGCATTTATTGGACAATTTCAAATGGAAACAAATGGTCTCCAACCTCGCTTTGCATCCCCCTTTCCCCCCTCATGCAAATCTAAGCTGCTAACATCACAAAGTACATTTTAATGTTTTAAATCTCTACAGTCCATAAGTTGAGAATGCATGTTGCGATCTTCACCCTGATTGTACCGGAAAACTGTTGAGAAAGTGCACATCAGTATAACACCAAACATGGCTAACTTATCATGTATTAAACCTTATATACCAAATAGTCTTTATTTCACAGCATTTGTAATAAATGAATAAACTTGAATCTTATACTTAAAGCTTATGGAACCTTTTATATGAATACGTAATGTGTAAGTATTCGGGGTTTGATAGAAAGACACTAGTTAACTTGGGGCAGATGCGTACACATAAGGCTAATTAACAGCATTTTCATACTGGATCTTATGCTTTCGCTAATGTGTGACTAGTTATCAGCGCAATTGTGCGTATTTATGTGTGTATGAGAAATGGTGAAAAGATGCATAAGCATGATGCTAATAGTAACATCGCCATATGTACTTAACTGTGAGTTTAGCTAAAATGGCGCTGGGTGGCCATTCGCAAAATGGCATCTTGCGATCAGTCGCGGGATGGTGTCGTTACGATCTAATTTTAAGCTGATCTTGTCTCAGCCAATTATCCTGCTTCAACAGTGTGATAGGAATATATAGTGTTAGGTAAGTGCAGAAAACTTATACAGCTTGCCCGAATAATTGGGGATGAGGATCATCTATGACGCGACAAGGTAAGCTAGTTTAGAATTTTGCAACAATGCATAAGAAATGCCTGCAAGTGGTGGTGTCTGCACTCAGGCCTGAAATATTGGGGCTGACTAGAGAGAGTAAGTTGTAATTGTCTGACCAGAGACACCAGGAGACATAGGCCCTGTTAGAATATGTACTAGTAAACAATTAAAGGATACAGTGCCATCATTTTCTGTAAAACCTTCCCACATTGTGACTCTAGCTGCTGTGGGAAGAATTCTATCAAAAGTGTCCCTTGTTGAGCTAGGAACCAATCTAGCTCAACCAGGGACACTTTTGATGCCTAAAAAGTATATCTCCCATGAGGGTGTGTGTTAGGTTGCCAGTAGACAGAATAATGCATATTACAGTGTGCACACAAAATATGGACACAATGCAACTCTATACAGTACACAGAGCAATAGGTGAAAATTCCAAAATTATGTGTAAGACCTTTCCCTATTGTTGGTATGTTTGATAAGGAGATTTAGCAAAATGGTAATATTATAGTCTGCAGATTAAAATATAGAAACAAAGGTTGAAGCAAATAGAATGTTTAGATATGTGGCAATGGGAAGGTGAAGAATGGAGAATTAGAATAATTACTGAGAAATGCAAATCTATAGTATGTCCACTATACTCAATGCACCACCACCACCGTATCTCACCAAGAGTGTTAAATTGTACCCTATAATATCTCAAATTGTCAGAAACTAAAGTGAAGAAAAGAAGATAATACCTACTTCATGGCTGCTACTGCCCATGTGCTGTAACATCCAAAGATGGCTGACCAGTTTATTTGCAAAGAATAAGTAGGTTGACCCCCATGATGCGGGCATATCTGGATTAGGTACACAAAAGATGGTTGCATGCAGAAAATTGTTTAAAGTAACAGAAGCTTTAGAAACACTTGTTCCCAAACCAGAAAGCACAAAATAGTGGAGTTACACCCAGTGCATACTATAGCTTTTCCTAATGATTGGGCTTATAAGGATGAGGTGGTACCAGTTAGGAATGTGGCCATGTATTGTCACTGGAGAAGGGTAGAGCTCCAGACTAAAATTTCAGATTTTCCAAACCTTAGCATAGATTTTATGAAATGCCAGAAATTCAATAGCCTACCAACATAGATTGGTATATATTCTTACGGATTTGATTTCCTGAAGTTACTGATGTTCACAAATTTATTAAAGAAGCTAATTTAGAGGAATACATTACAATGACTGATGAAAATTAATCAAATTAATACAGAATGTATAATTATTCAATTACATGAAAATATATGCTAACATATATAATATAATTCAGGCACAATAAAAGAATCCTCTGTGCATTGTCAGTATCTATACTATATCATATGAGCTGCTCCTAATCCTGGTCTTATCTGTTAGTCCCACCTACAGTACTGATAAATTATAAACAGTCTGGATTCACTTTTTCTTTTTAAGCAGATTCAATATATTACATGACACATGTACATAATTAACATAACATGACTGTCCAGACAAAGATTGCTTACACATGAAATTTATTCAAATTTAATAAAATAATAAAACTCACAATATTATATAATATATAATCTGAATGAGAGATTCACCTCTGCAGTAGGTGTTCCAAATTTGCATAAATGCTGACAATTCCAATAGTAATAACCATGGTATACTATTGCTCCAAAACTCTGGCATACAGGTGATTCTAAAAATTCTGGGTCTCTAGTGGACCATTTCATCAAAAGTAGGTTGGAGTTTAATAGCACTGGAAATAATAAAACTCTCAGAGTCTTCCACACAGAAATGATTAGTGGTAGTATTGAACTGGAGCTTGTGTCTGTATATTAGGTCCTGTACTTTAGTGTCCTTCTCATAGCAGACAGTCTCCTAAATACAAAGAAACAGGCTTATTGATATTGGCATAAGTCCATTCTAGCACATTTCAGCCTTGGTGACACAGTTTAAAGCCCACATACATACAAAGAGCAGCAGTCAATCATTCCCAGATAATATAAGAACATTGGTAGCTTACCACCACCCAGCTTGTGGAATCAAGCAGCAGTCTGTAACTCTGTGTTGGACACAGCTGAGCAGTTACCCATGGATTGACTTTTATTCTCCTTGCTGCTGCAGTGATTGTTCCAAGGCACATGTTCTTGTCCAGAGCACTATTAGAAAGTTTCCTACTGATTAAGCAAACAACCAGTTTGAAGAGAAGGGAGACCTTAATTATGTACATCGAAGTAATGTAAAATATTGCATCTGCTTAAAAAGACAAGTAAATCCAGACTGTTTTAAAATTATTAAATTAGCCACTGCCTTTCCAGTAATTAGGGACTGTCATAAAATATTTACAACAAGAAAAAGGGAGCATGAGGGGACAGCTGGGTTTTTTCATTAGGGCTTTAGATGAAAAATCTAGTTATGTGGGAATTGCTGGCATTGGGATTAATGCACACCACAGGGTAGTAAAGTAATTGTGGTAATATTGATGGATGGACTTAAAGATGCCCTTAAGGTCCGAATCCAGACATCTCATCTAATCTGGAGCCGAATCACTGTGGATTTCCTTAAGAAATCTGAGGTTAATAACAACAAATATGTAATTAAGAAAAAAGAGCAAAAAGTGGAAAACTTATGGCGATAAGAATCTCAGCACTAAAGCTAAAGTGACCACAATTTCTGTTGGGTAACACATATAATACCATATGCAATCATAGACCCATAGGTGTATGCTATGCATGTAGAAAACACATGATACACAGCCAACTACTGTGCACATCGACATCTAAAAAGGAGATACTGTGACATGCACACATATACACATAGGATGATTGGAGGTCATACAATTTGATTATAATGGGGCTTTACTCAGTGCAGACTTTAGCAAAGTTGATGAACACATTTTTGTGTGCAGCTGCAATATAATGCAATTGAACAAGTATGAGAGCACATTATGACTGATTCTGTGCATGGACATGATCAGGGGAGATTTGGTCAATGATGATCAAGAAAATTCCATAAGCTACTACTAGTGCAGTTAATTAGTAGAACTGAAAAGGAGCCAAATGTGGAATTAGCATTGGTGGGAGTAAACAAACTTCCTTGGTCGATATGGGAGCAGCCATATGTTTATTAACCTTTCCCTTGTATTTCTCTCTTATCAGGGAAGCAATTTCAGCTGTGGATGTAACAGGTAAGGAAAACCATTACCGTTTGACTGCATCAGCTAGATCTACCATTGGGCCATTCCAGACCAAACACACTTTTGTCTTTGCAGCAACAGCTCCTAGTAACATTTTGGCTGAGATTTGTTGTGCAAATAGGGATGCATTATATGCTGTAATCCTGAAGGAGTGATTTTAGATATTCCAGAAAATAATGCCCAGGAAGTGCAGGATTTATTGATGATTCCACAAAGATTAATTGGACATCTTCCTTTTGTAGATTTAGGGGTAAATTTACTAAAGTGAGAGTTTTTAGAAGTGAGTTTTAAAAGTGATGTTGCCCATAGCAACCAATCAGATTCTACTTAGCATTTAAATAGCACCTTCTAGAAGATGATAGCTAGAATCTGGTTGCTATGGGCAACATCACTTTTAAAACTCACTTCTAAAAACTCTCACTTTAGTAAATTTACCCATTAGTGTAGTTTTAATTGAAGGTAGAATAAATTCTATCCCAAATAACCAGTTCCCTATGGACTAATGATTTACAAGACGCTAAATTGATGGTAAATATAGCTCATGTTATTGTCCAATTAAAAGAAGGAAGTCAAGCACCAAAACTACTTCAATAACCTTTGATCCGGTATTTGAAATTGTGGTTTTTCTGATTAATGAAAGCCTGTTACAATAAGGTTTTTCAATATGTGGTATTGGCACAGCAAATAGTCCCATTATCACTGGCAAAACTAATGGGGTGAGAAGCTATAGACTAGCTTAGTATTTATGTGGGATTAACAAATTATTTGAGTGCCAATTACCTGCAGCACCCAATCCAGCTGTCATTCTGATGCAAATCTAGCCTTCTGCCACCAATTTCACTGCATTTGACCTATGTTCTGCTTTCATTTCTGTTCCTCTTTGCAGTCTTTTCATATTGGCAAAGAAGGGATTATTTGCACAGGATTCAATCACATAATATTCTTGTCACTGTGAACCCAGGTTATGCATGATATTTTATAATACCATCAATTTACTATGATTATGGATAGTGCTTCCGAGAAAAAAATTATATCAGATATGAAAAAGGGAAATGTTCTATTATGGGGAACACTTATACACAATTATTGATATACAGCTGTGTACTCATACATCTAGCTTCAATATGACATACAGTGCAACTTGCCTGGTGTGAGTGAACCATCAGGTCCTGTGCAAACACTTGTATATCTGTCTGCGGCTGAGACTGTATATGAAGCACACATAACTTGGAATGAAAAAAGCTGTGTCCGCTACACAGTAGCACTTTGTACACAGACTCAGGGACTAATTTTCACACAGATATAGATATGCTGCATAAGAAATTAAACAGCACAGTCTGCTGGTGCATCCATGTCGAATCCAATTGTGACTTATACCCCTTTTCCACCTAAATTCCGGGTCTGACCCGGAGTTGGAACAAAGTTCCTATCTGGATAAGACCCGGAATTTTGCAGGCGCCGACTCGGGATATTCCTGAGTCAGCGCCGCTCACACCGCAGTCAGGTCTGCATAGACCCGGCTTTTGCGGAGTGAAAGTGGTCGCTCGGAGATGACGTCATCTCCGAGCGCCACTGAAGCCGGACCAATCGGCCGGCTAGCAGCGCACTCCAGGTCGCCCGTGTTAAACCCTGCTAGTTACCTGGGTTGGATTGCCAGGTCACTCAATCCGGCGATTCAACTCTCTTCCCTTTTACACCAGGGAGCTACCCGGGTTAACCCTTCAAAAACCCGGGTTTTAGCTCTGGTGTAAAAGGGGTATAACAGGGCAATTCAATTTGGAGCAAAAAGTCAGTTTTTGCGATAATTTTGCACCGATGACGTCATTTTCGCTGGTTTTGGTTTTACACCGTATTCAATTTCAAAGACTTTTCGCAGGTTCAAAAAGTCTTTGAAAAAAAATATAGGTGGCGAAAAAAAGTGCAGAATTGGGGTTTAGGGGTGCATGCTTAAAAAAAAAATAGCCTGCATCACTGGGAATGTCATTTTAAAATAAAATGTGTCAAAAAAAGTTTTTTTAAAAAAATTGGGACACCCCAAAAAAATTATTGAAAATTTGGGGTGAAAAAAAAAATGGGAAAAAATTGTTTAAAAATAGGGAAATAGGTTCAGGGTTATTCTGCAAGTATGCGGCAGGTGTTTTCTAGAATAGGCTATTAGCGGCAGGTGCATATTTGCAGAATTTTAAAATAAAGACTTTAGGGACTTAAAAATATGCTAGTACCCATTTTCATGTACCCCAAATTTGATGGGACCACTTAAAAAAATGAAAAAAAAAAACCTAAGTGCTCTTCTGCATCACTTCTTCAATGTCGGGAAAAAAACACCTGCAGCCGCTATTTAAATCCCCGACTTTCATTTGCAGGCTAAAACGGGGCTACCCATAGTGATCTCCCATGTTTTTACAGTTTTAGGGGGGGGTCCCACAATTTATTCCAGGTACATTTTGTTTTTTTTGTCGATCCTACTTCGCCGGGTCCCGTTTTCGTAGCTTTCAAATTGAATACGGGGATAAAGCGGGCGCGCACCCGATACTTTCTCCCAGGAAAATCTTCGATGTGGAACGAAAAGTCCAGCACGAACTTTTCGCTCCCATATTGAATACTCCTGTTTGACTCAGTTTTGGCAAAAAAGATACAAATAAGATGCCCAGCACTAGCAGAGTCTCACAGGTTTTTCCAAACCAGATCTATTCCCAATAAGATAAAACAACAGGATCATTTATAGCCTATAAATAAGCTGTCTGAGGGTATTACTGGTTACATATACTGTGGAGTTTTAAGGATAATTGGAATTATAATCTCAATAGCTGCTTAATTTAGGGTTAGGATACTACCCCTATCATATATAAATTCCTCTATCCAATTTATATAATAATTATTATTACCACTTATTATCTGGAAGCTTCTAATTGTGAATAGAAGCATATGTTGGTGTGTTTTCCTGTCTGCATTAAAATACCAGTATATTTCCATTAGGCATATGTACTTTACATTCAAACACAAATTCCTTATATGATGTCACAAATAATTGCCTTTTGTTTAGTGGTATATGTAGTTTTTTGATGATCTTTAGATGAATATTTGCATCATTCATTTATATTTGTATGTAGTTCTTATTTTATTATTAGCAACATTATGGTCAAATAAATGTATGCAGGTAGCATCTGCTACTAATTGCATCATTGAGCACAGTGCAGTCTAATAGGTTACAGCTGTATTGTTCTAACAGTTGCAGACATGCTGTCTCCCACTTCTGCAATCTATTAGTCAAATGAACTTTCAAGTCTGCATGCTGCTACTTTTTTAGTGTGAAATCTCCTTCTACAGCTATTGTTCCGTGTACCACATTTACACTAAGGGCCTGATTCAGACTCACTCGCAAGCGTTATGTGCTCATAAGCGGGTCAATGGTGGGGCATTGCACACGCGTGCCATGCGCAATGCACATGTGCAAACCCTGGAGTGAGAGAGAAATTCTCACCGACAGCTCACCCCATTTTGTAGACGGAGTGGCTGGACAAATGGAAGCAATCCTGAAGGAATGTCTACCATTTGTGGGCGGCCCTACTGACATCAGGAGTGATGTCAGTTTTTAGCTTCTGGCACTATTAGAGCTGGAAGCTCACTGGGGCTTGCAGCAGATGAGACCCTACCCCACGGGTCTCATCGCAAGCATGACAGTCGTGATGGCCGCGTCCATCGCGACCATCACCTGGCCACTCGCTAAAGCTGTGAGTGGTCACCCACAGCTTAGAGAGCGGCCAGGAGGCTGGGTTATTTAAAACAAAGCAGCCGCCCTGATTCAGAGCGAGCGCTCGCTTTTTGCGAGCGGCTCTGAATCAGGCCCTAAGTGCACAGAGACGAAGGAGAGTGTCACTGATGCAGGCTAGTCCCCCTGATACAATTATTAAAAATGCTCTGATTATTAAACACACTGTCTAATGTGTAATTTATCCACTGATGGAACCCAAAGTAGGGTATTCGGTGGCACTATTCCCAAGCACTCAATGCAGGTAACAACAATATTGATTTTTAACAGCAATTTTGTCAGCCCATCCTAATGACACACATTTTGCATCAAATACTTTCTCAGACTGGACCATTTCATTGATTTATTGTTATTTTAAGACACATTTGAATCCTCATGACCTACACTGATATTCTGTTATTGCATTTCAGAAACAGCTCACAAGGTTTCTAAGGGCAAATAATAACAATGCCAGATGAAAGTTAAATACTAAGGACACTGTCGAACCCAGTGACTACAACATCTGACACCTAGCACAATATATTAGTCATGATCTAGCCACACAACCGGCAGCAAGTGTGATCATTTCTGGTGATTTGTCGGTATTGTAGGTAATGTATCCCAGGTTTCTCTATTCCTGCCCTACTGTACTATAGCAGGATGTAGTGGCTGCTACCAATCCTGATCAAGTGCATCTGATAGATACACCAAGCAGGAACCTTTGGCACCATTAAACATAACAAACAATGTAACATGATGAATCCGATAATTTAAAACCATATATGCTTCATAAGGCAAAAAGGGTGTAGATGGAAATTTAGAAGAAATTCATTTTTACAATTGTACTGATAGGCATGTCTGTATGTAGTATCTAGGGGTGTGCACTTGCCACTTTTCGTGTTTTGTGTTTTGGTTTTGGATCTGGATCTTTCTTCGTGTTTTGGATCTGGATTGGTTTTGCCAAAACCACCCTTCCGTGTTTTGGGTTCTGGGTTTTGTGTTTTGGATCTGTATTTTTTTTTAAAAAAGCATAAAAACAGCTAAAATCACAGAATTTGTAGGTTTTTCTGCTCCTATGCTATTATTAACCTCAATAACCTTAATTTCCACTCATTTCCAGTCTATTCTGAACACCTCACACCTCACAATAGTGTTTTTATGTCCAAAAGGTTGCGCCGAGGTAGCTGGATGACTATGCTAAGCGACACGAGTGGGCGGCACAAACACGTGGCCCATCTAGGAGTGACACTGCAGTGGCAGACAGGATGGCAGTTTGAAAAACTAGGCCCCAAACTGTACATAATGCAAAGAAAAAAAGGAGGTGCAAGATGGAATTGTCCTTGGGCCCTCCCACCCACCCTTATGTTGTATAAACAGGACATGCACACTTTAACAAACCAATCATTTCAGTGCCAGGGTCTGCCACACAACTGTGGCTGAAATGATTGGTTCGTTTGGGCCCCTACAAAACAAGCTGGCAATTAATGTGTCCCTGCACAAACTGGCTCTACGGAGGCAAGAGGTCATCCTCATCCTCCTCATCCACCGATTCCTCACCCTCTTCAGTGTGTACATCCTCATCCTCACAAAGTATTAACTCGTCCCCACTTGAATCCACCACCACAGGTCCCTCTGTACCTTCTGGAGGCTGGTCTCCCTGGAAGAGCTGATAATTCATTTTGATGAACATCATCTTCTCCACATTCTGTGGAAGCAACCTCCTACGCCTTTCGCTGACAAGGTTCCCGGCTGCACTAAACACTCTTTCGGAGTACACACTGGAGGGGGGGCAACTCAGGTAAAATAGAGCCAGTTTGTACAGGGGCCTCCAAATTGCCTCTTTTTCCTGCCAGTACAGGTATGGACTGTCTGACATGCCTACTTGGATGCTGTCACCGATGTAATCCTCCACCATTCTGTCAATGGTGACAGTATCATATGCAGTGACAGTAGACATGTCAGAAATTGTTGCCAGGTCCTTCAGTCCGGACCAGATGTCCAAACTTGGTCCTGCCTGCCCTGCATCACCGCCAGCGGGTTGTTTAGGATACCTAAGTTTTTTCCTGGCAGCCCCAGTTGCGGGAGAAAATGAAGAAGGAGCCGTTGACATGTCACGTTCCGCTTCAGCTGACAGTGTGTTCACCAGCAGGTCTTTGCACCTCTGCAGGCTTGTGTTGGCCGGAAAGAGAGACACCACATAGGCTTTAAACCTAGGATCGAGCACGGTGGCCAAAATGTAGTGGTCTGATTTCAACAGATTGACCACCCTGGAATCCTGGCAAAGCGAATGAAGGGCTTCATCCACAAGTCCCACATGCCGAGCGGAATCGGTCCGTCTTAGCTCCTCCTTCACTTTCTCCAGCTGCTTCTGCAAAAGCCTGATGAGGGGAATGACCTGACTCAAGCTGGCAGTGTCTGAACTGACTTCACGTGTGGCAAGTTCGAAGGGCTGGAGAACCTTGCACAACACGGAAATCATTCTCCACTGCACTTGAGTCAGGTGCATACCCCCTCCTTTGCCTATGTCATAGGTGGATGTATAGGCTTGTTTGGCCTTTTGCTGCTCCTCCATCCTCTGAAGCATATAGAGGGTTGAGTTCCACCGCGTCACAACCTCTTGCTTCAGGTGATGGCGGGGCAGGTTCAAGAGTGTTTTCTGGCGCTCCAGTCTTCAGCACGCAGTCGCTGAATGGCAAAAGTGGGCAGAAATTTTTCGGGCCACCCTAAGCGTCTCCTGCACGCCCCTGTCACTTTTCAGAAAATTATGCACCACCAAGTTTATTGTGTGAGCAAAACATGGGACGTGCTGGAATTTGCCCAGATGTAATGCCTGCACAATATTGGTGGCGTTGTCAGATATCACAAATCCCCAGGAGAGTCTAAGTGGGGTAAGCCACTGGGCGATGATATCCCTCAGTTTCTCTAAGAGGTTGTCGGCGGTGTGCCTCTTACTGAAACCGGTGATACACAGCGTAGCCTGCCTTGTAACGAGCTGGCGTTTCTGAGATGCTGCTACTGGTGACGCTGCTGCTGTTGCTGCGTAAGGTGATACATCTACCCAGTGGGCTGACACATTCATATAGTCCTTAGTCTGCCCTGTTCCACTTGTCCACATGTACGTGGTTAAGTGGACATTGTGTACAACGGCATTTTTCAGGACACTGAGGACACTTTTTCTGACGTTTCTGTACAGTCTCGGTATCGCCTGCCTAGTGAAGTGGAATCTAGACGGGATTTGGAACTGGGGACACACTACCTCCATCAATTGTCTAAATCCCACTGCACTAATGGCGGATACAGGATGCACGTCTAACACCAACATAGCAGTCAAGGCCTCAGTTATACGTTTTGCTTCAGGATGACTGCTGTCATACTTCATCCTCCTCGCTAAGGACTGTTGGAGGGTCAATTGTTTAGTCAAAGTAGTGGTGTTCCTACTTCCTCTCTGGGATGATGAACGACTCCCAGCAGTAGCAGCAGCAGCAGCAGCAGCAGTAGGCATAGCAATGCTGGATCCTCCAGAGGAATCCCGGATAGGAGAGTCAGTCATGCCAGTGACATGGCCTGCAGGACTACTTCCGATCCTGACTAAGGAGGAAACTGACGGGGAGGGAGTTGACGGTGTGGTTTGCAGGTGCTTGGATACAACAGGACAACGGGATTTAGATGTCCCTGGACTGCTTACGGTCTTAGCCAAAGTTTCTGAACTTGACAGTAACTTTTTATGAACGCGCTGCAGGTGCCGTATAAGGGAGGATGTTCCTAGGTGGTTGACATCCCTACCCCTACTTATTTCACCTTTACATATGGTACATATGGCAAGACAGTTGTTGTCCGGATTTGGATAGAAATATTGCCAGACCAAAGAGGTGGAATGTTTGGTCTTCTGCCCAGGCATGACCGTGATGGGCTTTTTCATCCCACGGACAACAACTGTCTCCCCCGGAGCCTGATTTAAACAAACCACATCACCATCAGAATCCTCCTCGCCAACTTCCTCCTCAGCGCCAGCTACACCAGTATCCTCATCCTGTTGTACTTCAACAGTGACATCTTCAATTTTCATTTCAGCAAGTGGACTGTGGGTGCTCCTTTCAGCACTTGCAGGGGGCGTGCAAATGGTGGAAAGAGCGACCTCTTCCCGTCCAGTGCTGGGAAGGTCAGGCATCGCAACCACCACCACACTTGGACTCTCCTTGGGGATTTGTGATATCTTCTTAGAAAGCACAGTTCTTCGCTGTGCTTTTGCCAGCTTAACTCTTTTGATTTTTTTAGTGGGAGGAGGGCTTCCATCGTCATGTGAAGCTGAACCACTAGACATGAACATACTAGGGATTAGCCGTTCCTTCCGACCTTAGCCGTTCCTTGCCACTCTGTGTCGTAAATGGCATATTGGCAAGTTTACATTTCTATTCAGCTGATTTAAATGTTTTTTTCAAGGTCATTTTCCTGAACTTTGTCATTTGGGATTGTATGTGCCCTCTACTATGACATTGGGCATCTGCCTTGGCAGATGACGTTGATGGCATGTTATCGTCTATGTCATGACTAGTGGCAGCAGCTTCAGCACTAGGAGGAAGTGGTTCTTGATCTTTCTCTATTTTATTTTTATCGGAGAAAGTTTGGTCCTCCATTTATGTTATATCGATTTGATATATACGTGCGGCTAAACACAGAAAATATTTTTTTTATTTTTGCTGGAGAGTAGTGCACTTTGTGGGTTACACCAGCCTTTAAGAAATGAGCCAGCTGGCTCTTTACTTATGGGACACAGGCGCATGCTTGGCGCTGCTCCTTTGTTGATGCACGTGCGGCTACTGCGCACACAATTCACAAACACAGAAAATAATTTTTTTTTTGGTTTGGACTGGAGTGTACTTTCGGGGGTTACAGCACCCTTAACGGTCAAGCAAGCCAGCCCTTTACTTATGACACAGGCGCATGCTTGGCACTACTTTGTTGATGCACGTGCGGCTACTGCGCACACAATTCACAAACACAGAAAATATATTATTTTTTTAGCACTTGGGGGGAGCA
Source organism: Taudactylus pleione (assembly GCA_031769625.1). Lineage (NCBI taxonomy): Eukaryota > Metazoa > Chordata > Amphibia > Anura > Myobatrachidae > Taudactylus > Taudactylus pleione. Next base: position 60,405,852 of record JAUIMM010000040.1, read on the forward strand.
CCCCAGATGGACAGAGCACCCCAGATGGACAGAGCACCCCCTGGACAACACTACAGCACCCCTTTAGGACTGGGACACTGCACAGGACTTTGGAGTGGACACAGCCCCTATGGAGAACTGACTGCACAACACAGTCCAGCCAGCCCCTATGGACTTTGAAGTAGTGGACACAGCCCCTATTAACAACAGCAGCACAGCACAACACAGCCAGCCCCTATGGACTTTGAAGTAGTGGACAACAGCAGCACTACACTACACTACACTACACAGCCCTAACTCCCACCCTCCCTCTTCACTGTCCACAGCCGAGTGAGAAAATGGCGCTGACGTGGGTACCTTATATAGAATCCAAAACCCGCGAGACTCGGAAGGCGGGATGATGACATTTTGCCTTGATTTCAGATCCGAGTCAGGCGGGAAAAGTCGAGCCTGACTCGGATCGGACTCGGATCGGGGGGGCTCGGGGGGGTTCGGATTTCAGAAATCCGAACCCGCTCTCCCCTAGTAGTATCTAAGTCAAACTTTCTCTGTGAGACTTTACATCAGCAACATACATTTAGTTGACACAGACTTTTACTCTGACAGTAGCTGTCACAGACATGCAGATACATGATATGCACTGGATATTCTTTAGTAGATGGTAGAGGTACCACAGAGGCCAGACCATTAGGGCTGCCACATTTTGCACAAGTTTCAGTACTAATAGCACTTGAAAGAGCCTGCAAGTTATCGGAAGGGAAATTAGTAAACATCTACACTGATTCCATATATACCTTTGGGGTGGTCCCTGACTTTGAGGCTCTGTGGCACCTGAGAAACTTTTTGATCACAGCATACACACCCATAGCGCACACACACACACAATACATACTACTGATATACTACAGTTACCACAGAAAGTAGCTGTCATCAAAATCCAGACATAAACACAACACTGACCTAGTCTCTGTGGGCAACAGAAGAGCAGATAAGGCTGCAAAGACAGCAGCAGCTTCACCTGTGATTTGAAACATATAAACTGGCACTGATGAGGATTCAAATAAATTGCTGCTAAGCTCTCAGAATAAAACAAACAAACAAATTAGAAAGCAACACATTTATTTCCTACAGGAAAAGGCACTCTGGAAGTTGAAGGAATGTGAACATGATGTGACATGCTTATGGAAACACAGAATGGGAAGGCCAGTAGCTCTGAAAGTTTACTATGCAGGCTTAGTGAAAGTTAGGCATGGGTTGATGCATTTGGGCAAAGAAGGTATAATTAGACCAGTCAATGCATGCTGGTGTGCTCCTGGGTTTTCCTCTTATGCTGGTAAGAACGCTGCTTAATGCCTGGTCTGATAATAAAACACAGGGAAGGCTGTACCATCTGATTGTCACAGATTACCCTTTGCAAGTAATTCAGATTGATTTCATATAGTCACCTCCTTTTAGTACATGTTGGTATGCACTGATGTGTTTTCTAACTGGGTAGAGGCCTATCCAGATGCAACTGATAACACTGGGTTTACTGCAAATAAAATTGTGCAGGAATTTGTGTGGCGGTTTGATATCTGCAAATTTATTGAGAATGATTGAGTTACCCATTTCTAGGGTTACGTTTTTAGACCATGTGTAAACATATGGACATTGATATCAAATTACTCACTCCCTATGTGCCACAAGCCAGTCGGAAGGTAGAGAGAGTTAATAGTACTATAAAGAATAAGTTGAGTAAAGGGGTGACTGAGACTGTGTTAGCATGGCCAGAAGCATTGCCACTAATACTTCATATTAGTATCATCTGAACCACTCCTAGACCACTTTTTAACCTATCACCATTTGAGATTTGGTTGACAACCATACTTGATGGTAGATCCCTAGGATTATTAAACCATGACATAGAAGTGACTGTCCAATATCTAAGCAAACAACTAAGTCAGCAGCAGATCCTGATCATGTTAAGCTCAGGTTATCTAGTAGACCATTGGGAAGGGCCATATCTAGAGTTGATAACCAGAATCACATCCTTGAAGGTAGCAGAAAGGCACACTTGGATCCATTCCACTCATTTCAGGAAAGTCAACAACCCAGAAGAGGATTGGGATGAGGCAAAGGTCAATAAAACAGCACAGTCATTCTTGAGCCAATTTCAAGATACTTAAATTGCAGTGAGAGTAGCCTAAGCATTGACAGATTTTAATAGTCTACCCTGGGGCATAAATATTTCTCATTTTCCTTTTCCTTTTATTTCAGAGTAACCTATATTATTGTGGTGATATCAAGGCCAAAGAGCTAATTCAGGGGATGGGGTTGATGATGTGGAGATGGAGGATGAATTGGTACAGTAGTTTACTCAGTTTGGTCTCAAAATCAACTCAACTCAGTGGTCAATAAATGATCTGCCCAACCTGGAGTTTAGAGGCAATGTGAGTAATTATTGTCTAAATAGTACTGCATTTGCTTATAGTATGGCTCAATCAGACAATGGCCAACTCCAGGAGGGCTGATGGGAAACCAATTGTTTCCAGAGAAATATATATATAAGCCTGTCTAAGATTTAAGATGTATAAAGTGTCTGTTAGTTAAGTGCAAACCAAATACTGTCTAGTTGCTATCATGACAAATACTTGTTTTGAACAGATAGGCATTCTGGCTTCAGTAGATTTGCTAGAAATTTATGTAGCACTATTTTTTGTCACTCTGTATCCTATATTCTCACTGAGCATGTGAATTATATCTGCAGGAGTAAAGCCTATAAATGGTTAGCTCCATACTCCAATGGAGTATGTTTCATAGAAAGGATAGTCCCCAAGATTATGACTTTGCCACATGAAAAGATACTCAGTATTTGCAGATCTACCCCACCTCCATACATACACACACAGCAGGAACACAAACTTAAAAGAAGCATGGTAACCAGGGAGAAACCCCTAGCAACAAATTTAATATCAGAGACTACAGGGTTCAGTTTCTGGTAGCATTGAGCATAATCAGGACTGCATTGGGAACCCATAATTTTAAATATTTATAGGTTCTGGCAAGATTATGAAAACATACAGTTGTGTCCTCATACAACAAGCTAATTACACCAGGCTGCCCTGATTTATTTTATATTCTACACACACACATATATATATATTTATATACACACACACGTGATACGGTTTTTAGATTCTTGTTAAATAGATATTGGGCCTGATTCAGAGAGGTACTATAATGTCATTACAGCTGCAATTTTATATACGGTGGCAGTGCAACAATATGTAAATGTTGCAGCCTCTCAGATCTGCATCAAGACACCAACTGGTGGCTACACAAGTCAATGCGGCTGTGTACAAAGACACATCATACTGTATGTCACAAATCAGTTGAAAATTGGACTGATGAGTAATCCTATGGTTGCATAAAAAGGGCATTGGAATTGAGATGCTAGAGCCATTGTTGCTACATATGGAATCACACATGCAGGCTGAGACACTCCCCAAAAATGGTAGAGACATTTCTGCATTTGAGTTCCCATTGACTCCCACAAATGGTTTCTGCCTGTCAATTACTTTTCAAATAAATTCTGTGACTGAGATGATCTTTGTTCAACTGCATAAACATCAGCATTGTGTCCATCTCTACAATCTACAAATTCAAACACCAAATAAACAATGCAGCAAAAGATTTTGTGAACTTATTTTACACTGAATTAGGTTGAGTCTGGGTTGTGGGTTAATCAGCAAAGATAAAAAGTGGGCAAGCAAAGCAGCAGGAACCCAGGACATTGAACTGATGTGCACCTTGGACCTACGGTCATGTTGGACACAGGATAGAGTAGCAATTCAACACTGCTGGGCTGCTCAACAGCTAGGAAAGGGAATATTACACCAGCACAAGAATTAACATTAAGTACCGCCTCTAAACCAAAACAGTCATACTTCTGACATATGCAATGTTAACTGAACTGTGCCCGCTGTGCTTTTTCTTTGCTTGACACTTGTATTCCTCTTCTGGGCTTCTCTTTTCACTGTCCAACAGTAGTCAGCAAGCATAGAAGTTTTCCATCTACAGTACCCTGATATCTTTGATCCATTGCTGAAATGTTTTAGTGGAATCGCTCACAATGCTCATCACTCACTGCACCTCAGTTGTCAAGGAAGAAGTCCAAATGAGTCAAGAAAGTGGATTTTGAGTGACATGTTTCAGACTAATTAATGATACTTTTCTAAAAGGTTGATTACAACCTCAACATTTCCAGCTCTTCTGTTACCCAAGAAGTCATGCACAACATCTTTAAAGGTTTCCCAAGCCTCTTCCAATTAACCTTAAGAAGCTGTCAAATTTGTGGACCAACAAATATTCCTTCCTTAACTTTAGCATCACTCAGAAGTAAAAATTTTCCTCTTAGGTACTTGAAATTTTATCCATCTTTGTTCATCCCCTTTACAAAGTTCTTCATACTGTAAGTCCAAGTTTGATTTGTAAAACGAGCAGAAGAATTTTGTATATATCAACCAGATTACTGTGATGGACATTTTTTTCTATGGCTTACAATGACTCAGCATTCCTATATTCAGGTTTTCCAACCAATATATTTGCTAGACACCAACATTCCCTAGCACTTTACAAAATATGACTACTTCATCATAAATGGGCTATATCTAGGAACTGAGAAATACTGTATAGTAACTGAGAGTTTTAAATATCATAAATTCTTTGCAGGCTGAAATCAATAAGTAACTATTTTCACATCGAAAACATTTTCTCTGTTGCGCAGTATAATCAGGAACAAATAAAAATATACTAAACATAAAATTGTTTTATGAGTATAAAAAAAACTAAATAATACATGATAAATCAAAGCAGGAATTCAAAATGATGTAAACTGAAAAAACAACAACAACAAAAACAAATAGGGAAATGAGAACAGCAAATGGGAAGGACAAATGAATAGGGGATGTAGTCAGGAAGTTTGCAGTCTAAATGCCGACTGCTGGCTTCCCGACTGTCAAATCCCGGTAAGGTACTAATGACAGATGTCAAAAACCCGATGCCTGTCATTAGACCTATGCAGGGACCCTGACGCCTAGCATACCGAGCGAAGGTAAGCCGGGTGCCGGGCACGGGCAGCCGCAAGGTGGAGGGTTAGTCTTTAGGGCTCCCAGGGGGACTTAGGGTTAAGTTTAGGTTAGGGGAAGGAGGGGGGTTAGGGTTAGGCACCCCCGGGGGGAGGATAGGGTTAGGCACCCCCCGGGAGACTTAGGTTTAGGCTGTGGGTAGGGGGGTTTGGTACTAGGAGGGAGGTTAGGGTTAGGCACCCCTATAGGAGGGTTAGGGCAGGGATTAGGTTTAGCAGCACTTACCTTAATTAGTGATCGGGATATACACCCCTGCCGGGTTTCCTCTGTCTGCGGCCGGCGGTAATACCTGCTGCACCCATAAGGAGATGGTCAATCTAGATAAGTATTTCAATCCGATGCTTAGTAAATCTACAATTTACTGTATATTATTTGCTTTACAAAAACAAAGATACTGAGCAGATATCCAATAGCTGTTATGATTTCAGGATGTGCAAAACCCAAATACAGATTCCAAAAGCAGATGAAGGTGCATAAAAGGTTTATTATACAAAGCACAAATGTAGGCATGGTATGCATTACCTAGAAGGCTGAAAAGTACACAAATATAAATAAAACACAGTCATTAAATGCATTCAGGCAGAGAAATCCAGAACCTATATACTGTTGTGACTCAGCAGTGGGAAGGCAGATAAACAAAAGTCCCAGTTACCAGCATACTTCACAGACATATGGGATACAGAGCTCAGGCAGAGACCAACAGCAGACACAGGCACATCAGACAGGAAACTACCCAGGAACATAAAAAATACAGGGTTTTAGAAAACATTTGGAAAATACCCTTGAAATGTCCAGGTTTGCTGAGTGCTGTGGAGCAGAAATGATCAAGTGTTCAGGATAGCACTGATACAAACATGAATTATCTGAGATTCAGTAACTAAGAGTCCAAACACAGGCAGGAACAGATGCTGAAAATTAAAAAATAACCAGCCACAACAGAGTCAGTGGATCATTAATAACAGGAGATGTACAGGTGAGTGCAGTGATGATGAAGTTAACCCCTTACAGGTGAGATACACAATAGTTCAGGGAGTTGAGTCCAGGAAGCCGTTGCTACTAGTGAACTCCAGAACTGCACAACCTGAATATACAGAATCATAATAATTGCATTCTAAAGTCAGCATTTTTACTGATTTAACAAAAATTTTGCATTTAGTAAAACTCTGGATTGCAAAATGGATGTAAAATTTATGAAAAAAAAACAAAATCTGCTTTTTCTAAATAGACCCCATTATTAAACTAGAAATTTGGTACAGAGGACCCAAAAGAGGAGAAATGATATAGCGTATATTCTCTAAATTATCTGAATGTAAACTCACACAGATTAAATAATTGAAAGCATTGAAGGAGTCATTATTTCTTTGTGGTATGAGTTGTGTTAATCTATTCTATGAATAATAAAAGTAAAACAAATTAGTGTAAATTGTGTTTACATATTAAATGATATAATTAAATGATTTCTCACCTTAAAAAGGTGAGATAATAATAATTGTGAAATAATAGTCCTTAGCAATTTACTGATATGCTCACAAGAAAGCAAAAAAAACGAAGTATAGTGTCATCTATTATATTAAAGATTCTCAAAATTTAGAGTCACAGTTACTCAATTTGATTATTCCAAGTGCTTTACTTTTGAGGAAGTCATTACTTGTGAAACACATTTAAAAGGTGATCGTAAAAAACAAAAAATGTACATGTACCCTAAGGCTAGTGCAACCCTTCTTAGTGCCCCTAGTCAAAACTTCAATTTACTGCTCCTCCTCCCCTCAGTATTCACTAACCTGCCCCTCACATTCTTAATTTTTGTAAAATAAAAATAATTATTTTCTTTTTGTAGCTGAAAAAGATGCAGTCCAGATGCACCAATATATGGAGCAAAATGTTGATGAGACTCCAGTGCTATCCTGGTAAATAGGACACCAAGAAATAAAGAGAGAAGAGCTTGTTGCTGAGACACCTATAAGGTGAATGAAAATATTATTATATCTGGTATTGTTATATGGTGGTATTACAATATTACGCTAAATCATCAACTGCATAGTGACAAATTCTATAAATGCTCTGCTGCATACCATTCTGTCCCAAAATATATCCTATGTATCTTAACTTACAATACCTGGTATTCCTTGGTGGTCTCCCATCCAAGTACTAAACAGGCCCAATACTGCATAGTATCCAAGATCAGACAAAATTGGGTGTATCTGGTATGGTATGGCTGTAGGTATAGTTGCTATAGGGAATAACAGATACCCAGGTACACAGACAAAGCAATCTAATGTGCAAAACTCAGAAAACTCTTGCACATCAAGAGTTTATGCAAAAAATGTTCCAATATTTTAGTGTTATGATGTACAAAGCATTTATAACATAGCATAAATGGCACAATTTATTCATGCAGTTTTCACAGTTATGTCCATGTACAAATATGGTAACAGAGTAGGACTTTGCAAATCAATTATAGCATAGTTCACTTTAGGTGAGTTTACTATATACACATGTCCTTGTGTTCATTCCATATATAGGTAGATCTCTCCAATTCAAGAATATGTTATCTCTATACCCATTAATCTCAAGAATACTGTCATTTAATTATATATCATGCATAGCATACATGGATAAAGGCAGGCTGACTCTAGAAGTAAACAGACAGTTTATCTATGTAGACATAAGTATAATACCAATATGGATATTAAGAACAAGGGTAAAGTACATTCAACAAATGGTATGCATCTAGTATTCAAATTATAGCTCAAAAGAAAATTATATAAATAAATAGATATAGCATAAAAAATACCAAATGTCAGGTATGTTAAGTGTTAAACAATCACACCAGAGAAGAATTTTTGCATGTTTCTAAATAAGAGATGTTTTCTACTATATACAGAACATTGCAGGAAGCGCATTTCGCCGTTTAGCATGGTGGCTTGTTCACCTCTCCATTGCCACATGTCATGTGAACTGTGCTTTTAAGCTTGAGTTCCATAATCATGTTGCTTCAATCAGTGGGCATTTCCTCTGTCACTATTGGACAGATGGAGACAGCATGGCATCTCTGTCCTGCCTCCCCATGGTCAGCAGGGTGTTGCAGGATTGACATGGCTGGCCAATACACTTTCCTGGAATATTATCCCTCCCTTTGACCAATCAGCAGGGTCTGTTATTGTTTATTTATAAATCCATTAACTATTATCGTCTGGATTATAAATTAGTACCATGAACCATCCAAAATGCCTGATTGTCATCACTAAGGGTTCCTTCTGAGTACCACCAAATTATAAAAAGGAAAAGTCATGGAACCCAGGATTACACAGTGTCACTAGCTAGTATGTGGGTGAAACTTACAGGGAAATCCTTAGGATCTGACTTATTTTTTAAATTTACAAATTAGCTGTTATGCAGTATAAAGATCTGGGGGATATAACATAGAACCACAGAGTGCATCATTTCCCAAGATTACACAGTGTCACTAACCATTATGTGGGTGAAATTTACAGGGAAATACTTAAGACCTGGCTTATATTTTAATTTACAAAATATTTGTTATATAGTATATAAAGCTGGGGGAAATAACAGAACCACAGAGTGCATCAATTCCTTCAGGGTCATGGTATAAATATCCATGATGTGGGAATATTCTTGAGACCTGGATTGTAATTGAATAGATAAGATAATACTATATTAGTCTAAATAATATGGGAGAAACTTATAGGGACATCCTTAAGATCTGGCTTGTTTTCAATTCACAAAATAGTTGTATTGTAGTATACAAATCTGGGGGAAATTACATAAACCCGCAGATTGCGTCATTGCCCTCAAAGTCACAATGTAAATTTCCATGATGTGGAAAAATTCTTGAGACCTGGCTTGTAATTGGATAGGTAAGGTAATTATATATTAGTCTCTATTTTTAGATATTAGATGGAGATATAATTCATAATATATTATTGAAGGTAAGGTCAGTGCAGATTTAATAAAACATCATCACTTATAACATAATTCCTTATAAAGTTCTATTCACCGAGCAAATGAGATCTTGATATTATAACATCAGTGATAAGTATACAGTGTGTACAATGTCAAAAGACTTGGTGTATCACCGAAGTATTGAGTATAATATTGTGAAAGTGCTGTCTCAATTATGGAGTGTGCTCGTGAATTGTGATTAAGAAAAATTATATATTTTAACCTCCTTATGTGACTGAAAGTTTACTGAACTTATCATGTTAGATTAGTTAATCAACATGATTGCAAAAAAGGTTAAGGGGCATATGTATCAAAGCTTGATGTGAGATACAATTGTGAGATATATATCACCAACCAATCAGCTTCTAACTTACATTTTGCAGGCTGTGTTTAAGAAATGATAGTTTGGAGATGATTGGTTGGTGATATATATTTCACAATTTTATCTCACATCAAGCTTGGATACATATGCCCCTAAGAGTGATAATATTTGATCTGTGATATTGTAAGATTATAAGTGTATAAAACACCATTTAGACAATTATGCACTAAGAAACCAAGTGATAATATATTGTAAAATGTGTCAACCTATTGTAAGTGAATTGTCCCTCAAAATACTACCAAGGTGACAGCATTTGTTAATATTTATATTAATGACCCTAGAGATATGATAGCATAAAATAGGCATAACTTATTAGTATAAGCTGAATAAAAAGTGTTGATTGTAAAGCAGTGATAAATGTACAGAGCAAAATAAGTATTTATAAGAAAAGAAAGAAAAAAAAAAAAGAAAATGTGAGCCAAACTAAGTGATGATATAAAGTGAGATGTGCTAACCTATTATGTGTACATTGTTCCCTTAAAGTACTACCAAGGTGATATCATAATATTAGTATTGTTGTTAGTAAACCTAGAGATGTGATTACATAAAGTGGGCATATCTTATTTGAATACCCTAAAGAGATGGACATAAAGAGGTGTTCATATTGTTGCCATGTAAAGGAAAAGGGAGAAGGAAAGGGGAACAAAAGGGGGGAAAAAAGGGGGGGATGGTTTAGTAAATGCATGTTTTCTTGAGGAGAATGTTCTATACAGTATGTTAGATGTGAAACACAAAAAAACATTTTTTCTAAAACTTAGATTCACATTAGAGGGACTTTTGAGATCCTCTATTTTCTTTTGACAGTTACCAATGGTTCCAAAGTTTCATTGATCAAACAATTGCAAAAGCTTTGTATCCTTACTGTTCCTTTTTGTGGCATGGTTCATTGTTCTCTTCTATAAGATCACAATGTACCTCTCCTTCTCCCTGGCCTTGGCCTATTCTTAATTGTACTTTCTTTACATGCACCTGGCTTTGTTGTGTTTGGACATATATTCCAGAATTATCTACATAATTTGCGAGGACGACACTTGGTTCTCTTATATATCTGCAAGAATTGACAAGCGCTTATGTTTGTGCCTGTGATACTTACAGTAGTACATACATTGCTTGTGTCTAAGAGACTTTCCTATCACATAACTTGTCCTTTTTTAACCTGATGCATCTCTTCAAGACAGTACTTTAGTCAGTTTTTGTACAGTATGTTTGTCAGTTTAAAAACATTTATTGCATATCCCAGATCTCAGATCCCTGATTGTGACATACTTCCTGATACATCTCTGATAGACGACATGACAATAATACAAAATGTGATTAATCATTGGCTAAACTCCTGGTCACTGCAAGTATACGGTACAATGAGTATACCATTTCACAGTGGAGCAAATTTTGTTCTTGCACTGCATCAAGATCAACTCAAGCACATTCTCATATTTGATTAGGTTCTCACTCTTATTGTCATATGCAAACATTTTTTGTCACTGGTCTCTCAATCTTAATGTTCAATGTTCAAACAAGCTTTGGACTTCACAGAAACCTAATTTCTTTTTTAACAAAGGAAGTTGTTAATCATTTTTTCTGTAGTAATATGTGGTAAAGGGGACATGGTGAGCTGTATAACACAAATATATACAGAATCAGCACACAATTATTGACAGTAACAAAGATATAGTTAAATTGCTTTACAATACTTTAAGTAAAATACAAATGTCTCACTTGCATACTGTATATTTCGAAATATATGGTAAGCTTTTCCTCATTTACAAGACTGTTCATATGATAGTATTATCCTAAACCTACACAAAGAAAGTAGCAACATTTGGTCACATGTATTAATATTGTCAAATAGTGCCCTTGAATATATGGCAGGAAATAGATGAACCTCACAAAATGGCTGTTGCAAGTTTTAAGACAAGGCTAGTATACCAGGTTAACAGACCAAGCACATCCCAGGGTACCTCATTCCCTACCACTGCTTGTCTCTGCCCCTCTCTTGTTGGCCATGCACACACTCTGCTGTCCTTCTCCTCCCCCATCATGTATTTGTCCTGATCGCCCCTCCTTAATGCAGGACCATTCCATGCATCTTAATGCAGCACCTCCTCCCATACTTACCCTGGAAGCAAGTCTTCTTCTCCTAAGGCTGTCCCATCTCCCTCACAGTAGGAGTCATTGGGGCTCATGCATTGAGGAGACAGGACAGCCTCATACAATTATTATGTAGATGTCTCCCCAAAGTTGTGAAGGAATCAGTTATATATTTGGGAATGTATACATGCCTCCTCGTATTTTGCCAAGTTGGGAACATTTAAGTCAGTATGTTATTTTTAGAGTTTTATTCATCCATATATGAACAGCTTTACCTTTCCAAAGGTACTGTATGTTAGTATTGTTTTGTGAAATTAGACTAGGAATTTTGGGGAGCTGAAGTACAGTAATGGATAGCACAGACAAAATACATGAGTTTGGGCAGTCTCAACATCTTCAAAGCCATTAAACAGCCCAACCAGGTGACTCTATAGCTAAACTACATGTTCATTTATTCTGTGAGTCAAAAAATAGATACAAAGACATCTCCTAGTGACCAGTGCACATGAATCCCAAGAAAAGACAAATGGTCAAATTTCCAATTATAGTTCAATTTTATTTGGGACTAAGATAAATTGGTGTCAAGTATATGAAAATATAAATATTTTTTGCCATGTTGAATTTGTATGGGGATGGTTGGTTGTATTCATTAATGATGTCATGGAGAGCTAGCTAGGAAGTCTACATGTTAGTAGAGATGTGCACGGACCCCCATGTTTTGTTTTTTGTTTTGGTTCTAATTCATCATCATGTTTTGGTTTTGCCAAAATCACCCTCACATGTTTTTGGTTTTGGATCTGTTTTCTTTTTTAAATTGCTAAAAACACCTAAAATCATGTAATTTGGTCCTGTTTTTGTTCCTACAGTATTAATAACACTTAATAACATTCATTTCCAGTCAATTTAGACCACATCACAGCTCACAATATTGTTTTCACCAACATTGGCAAAAGGCTGCCACAAACAGGCTGGTAAACTAAGCATCAAAGCAGCGGCACAAACACATGGCAGTGGCAGACAGACAGCTACAGGCATACTTGCCGACTCTCCCACAATAGCCAGGAGGATCCCAAAAATTTGATGGTGCTCCAAGCCACTCACAGGCAAGGGCAAATCTTCTGAAAACACATATCTTGAAAGCACACACAAGGGAATGATGATCCCCCACTACAAAATGGAATTAATAACCAATGTGACAATGTGTATATTTTAATCCAATTGACTCTTCAATACAGTCTAGTCCATCCATATGCCCAGTAGAAAATGATGTTAGATGTTGTCCATTAAAGCAGGTAATGTTAATAACAAAAATGTATTATTTGTCAGACAATAGTCTTATAGTTAATAAAGGAGTAAGCATTTCCTCTTTGCACACAACAGAAACAGATTGTTGTTAATCAGTAGTTAATCCTCCATGAATCACTGGGAAAGAAAGTCATATGGCTGAGACTTATTAACCCTGCAAAGCACAGTATGTCATTTAAATATCAGCAAAGTCCCATCAGGCAGCCTGTATAGTGAAAAAAACAGCTCATTCACTGCAGCAGATGAACAATGTTTCTCATTAGCTAAACATAAGAGCAATACAATTCAAGATTATACTGTATGAGCATAGTCTATATTGCAATGGTGCTCCAGACTGTACCCCTGAACATGGAGTTACAGCCATGTGTAAATAGAGCTGCTGCTGATGGATTAGGACTAGGCAGGATACAGTTAGCAGTGTGTCCTGGCTGACACTGCAAGGAGATGACAGGGGAGATGGTGCTGGTTGTTTATTGCTGCAAGGACTCCCAGAGCAGGGTGCTGGGGAATACTTCTGTGAATGTCACAGTGGAGGGGCACGGCTTCAAAATGGCTGCTGATTGTTGGATCCAATCAGCAGCCATTACCATTTCAACAGGCCACTGATTGGATCTGACAGACGGAAATGACCAAAACCAAAACACAGAGATCCAATGCCAGATAGAAGAGGTTTTGCCTTGTTTCTGGATTTGAGCCTGGCAGGAAGGCCATTTTGATCAAAATTATTTTAACATCTGTGACTGATTTATCTTTTTTTCAGTAAAATGTGTATTTCCCTTGCTGGAGTGTAGTCATAACTTGAGCCTTGAAAATTTCTGAGGGTAAATGTAAATGTAAATTGCAAAGCTATTAGAGTATCCAGCTACTCTTTAAATTTTAAAAAAGCCAAACTGATCAGCCACTCTGTCAGCAGGATGCAACTGATTCACATCTAGGAATTCTTAAGTTGTCCAATCTAATGTGAGTAATGTAGGTTGTGAATGAAAGGTGAAATGTGAATGGTTGAAATGTGTCACCATTGTTTCTTAGATTGCAGATTGCAAATGCACTGTAATGGTCCACAAAATCAGTCACTATGTCAGCAGCGATTTACATTTTAACATTTCATTATGTAACAAGATATTTTATTTGGTTTTTGGCTAGACAAATGCAAAATGTAAATGCTAGAAGCCTACTAACCCTGTTTCTGAGGAAATACAATTTTTGATGTGACCTGTTGCGTGCCTCTTGCATAAGTGACAGATAATTTTTTTTTCAATTTTTTTCTAACAGAGACTAAGGAGCAGCTTTACACTGAATGTGAGTGACACTTTAAATTTGCAGCTCCAACCACCCAGGAAATAAAGTAAATATAGCCCTAACTATTTATTGGGAGAAAATTATTAGTATTGTTGATTTTGAACTTCCAAATTTTATTAATTAAATATTTCCAAATCAGTTTGATGTTTAATGTTTTGTTTCTTCAATGTATAGTAGTTCCTGTTTGAATACAGAAGCTGTCCCTCGGTGGACCACCTTAAAAACACAGCAGTAAGTAAAGATAGAGGTTTCCTGTGGGCAGTTTGTACCCTGGTATGATATAACAGCCTATTATGAAGTGAAAGGGCTGAAATAGATTAACATAGGGATAAGAAGTATTGTGCAATTCTTCAAGGTCTAGATGGTAATCAGGAGTTTAGTGAATGATCTAATAACAGAAGCATGATTGGACCCTATCTATGGGAAGTACACTATACTGTATGAATAAGTTGCAAGATGCACTTATGCAATAACATTTTATAAATATGTGAGTAGGAATTGTGGATGGTAGAGAAATAATAAACTGTATCTTTTGTAAAAGGAAGGTTTTATTCACCAAACACCATATAAGTAATTTTCTGCTAGAAGTTTATGGAACTCCAAAATGGCCTGGAGGTGTGCATACATATTTATTCTAGTTGGAGTCCAGAGCTCAGTTTATGTTCCAGGGCAACATAGCTACATCAGGTCAGTATAACCATTTGAGTTTGAAGTTGGAAGATTCAAGTGTCATATATAAGGAGGGTAGAGAAAAACAGAGTCATGTGACATAGTTGTAGCAATGGGTGACAAAGAACCGCAAGAGGTTGCTAATTAGCTTTTAGAAAGGAAATATTAGTGATGACTAAAAGCAGCCACCAGGGGGCAACAATTCACTAATGGAAAATCAGAAATACTGATTAGAGTCATTGTCTAGGTTGAAGAAGCACAAGTTAAGTAATCCTTTTCATGAGACTTTCTTTCAAATGCTATTTGTAGGTTATATGGTTTTTCTTTTTTTCTTAGTGTAACTCTGGTTTGTCAGAAACAATTGTATAAGAGGAAGGTACATTCAGGTGTGTTTCTAAAAAAGGTGCATTCAGAATGGCATCTACAGTATAGCAATGAATAGAAGTGACCAGAAGCCACTTACAAATGGTGAAGATAATAAGTGAAGCACACTTTCTTAGTGGATAGTGAAGGGTGCAGAAGATTCAGAAGACAGAGGAAATGTTGTAGACTATATCCACCATTGAAATATACAGAATAGAGCTGGTAGTTGTAAAGCAGATAAGTTAATGAGGTGCAAGGTACATTTTTTCAGGGAGTCTCCCCATTCCAGATGGCTGTAGGATGCAGGCATTTCATGGGGCATTGGTAACCTGTAAAGGATGACTGCTGCACTATGATCAGCTGAAGAGCAGGGCATAAGGTAGGAAAATCGGAGAAAACCTTGGGTATACCCCAATGGTGGAAGTCAAAGAGCACAGAGGGGCAGGTAGCTATGGATTCATGGCCTTATTGCATTGATGGCTGACAGGAAATGTCACCATGACAAATCAGCAGGAATGTGAGTAGATTTGAAAGGCCTTTAAGTGGAGCAGACAATAATGCCACTGAGATAAGAAAATAACCCAGTAGGTTGGAAGTACTCAGAAGGTTGCATGGTTAACCACCATTCCAGGGAAGGAAAGCTGCAAATTGTAGTGTAACTTACAGTCATCTGAAACTGCTTCATGACATAAAAAGTGGCCCCAGGTGGATGGGTACACTTATGCTGCTAATCTGAGTGCAGCATGCAAAATTTTTGGCAGTTTAAAACATTCAATGTATGGAACCTAGATCAAGCATATCTACTTCAAATGACTGCCAATCCACTTTCCCAAAAGTGGTTTGAATTTCTAATAAGCCAAACATGTTCCAAAAAACCCATCTCTATAAATAAGGTTAGTTTACTTGAAACTTCTATTGAGAAGCAGGTACCAGACTGTGCTATGGGTGTGTGAACTGAAAATCATTGATCTCCAACCACACCAGTCTGTTTGTACTGAATCTCAGTCACAGCACATGTACTCCAGGTTCCAAGCCCACACTCTTCAAGTTAAGTTAGAAGCTTATGGGATATTTTCTACTATAGTAATATTATGTAGTGGTCTTGTTGACAGTTGTACTGCCAGCATGTGTGAAATGCTTTAAGTAGCATTTCACACTAGTCAGTGTCTTCATGCCAGCATTCTGGGGACCACTGTGAATGTAGACATGCAGTACTATATGTATCCCATTTAAATTCCATTCTTAAATAATTTCTTAGTAAATATAGGTGTTCTGAGGAAAAATTACAAAATATAAGATTAAAAATCTAAATATATTTGTGATCACAAATATCCTATTTAATGATAATATTCAATAGTATGTTTTAATTTATGACAGCTCATTTTAATAGATTATTTTAATGTTTTTTTTAACTAAACCTCAATTATTATGTGCAACACTACCATTAATAAAATAATAAAAGAAACCATGATAATTAATAATTGTATTTTTTTACTTTATGTATAGTCTTGTTTTAATAATTGATGTTCATCTAAAGTTGAACTTGAATCACACCTACAATATATGACTAACTTATGTTTTATTAAAGCATGAGTGTTGTTATACTATTCCTTTCCATTTTTGCAAAGGCATCAAACTGAAACTTTGGGAATATCTATCCTGTTACAAATAAAGATGTACTATGGCACCATTCTTCTTTATAGTTGAGATTTAATTGCATAGAAATAACAATTCACAATACAGAAATCATGTAAAAAGATACATTTTTATATTTTATTCATAGTGATGGTAAGTAAACTCTTATACTTATTATAAAAAAGTAACATATGGCAAAATGACTAATGCAAGCAGATGTGATGCATGACAAGCTCATATATCAAACAGGCACAATTTAAAGAAATGGATTTTGGCTGAACATCTGAAGTACATGAATATATAATAGAAAATATAGTGTGTGTTAATAACAGATTTCACATTCTACATATAGTAACCATTTCATATAATAATAATAATAATTACAGAATTCCAATATATTCTACAGTGCTTTATAAAAAAGTGTAATACAAAGACCATGAAAGTAATTAACAAATACTAAATTATAAAGAACCTTTCCATATGTACGCACAATGTAAAATATAAAATAGAGATAGAGCGTACCAAAAAAATTCTTATAAGCTGATTATTAATGAATCCTGAAAGTACCGTAGGCTATTTTCCTACTACATAACCTGTGCTAGCGCCACACATGTAGATTTTACATTCACACATGGTGCATGAAAAATAATCTCTGCTCATTACTCTAACTCTTTTTTCCACCCCTTTAAAATAAACTCATACCTTAATCCATCATTTTTATAGATCCCAATTCAATATTTGATTAGTTACTTCATAATTTTATTTTAGAACCTTGCAAAGCTTTAAATTCATATCTAATTTTTCTTGCTTTGATAGGCAATTTTTGGACACCTCATTCAATTACCTAGAACTTAAATATGCTTGCAAACCTGTCCTGGTGTGCCCAATGTTTCCTCTGTAGCCATGTAAAAAGTATTGTGGCTCATAAAGACCCCCATTTGCAAGTACTTTTTAAACAACTGAACACACAGGCGGAATCATTGGATTGATTTTGCAATTTTACCACTGCACATAAGTATGAGCTGAGAATATACATCTAGGAGCAAAGATTAAATGTTTTACTGTATGTTACAAGTGCACCTAAAGTTACACCTGAATGGATGTAACTAGGCATTTCCAGGTGGACTAAGTCTTTTAAGGATGTTTTGTGGGCACGGAGGTGGAATTGTAGGCTATACAGAACTGAGAACAACCAGAGATACATCTGACATCAGAAAGATATGTTACACAAGGTATAGATCTAGTGCAAATGTGTGCTGATAGTGATGACAGTCACTGTCACATATGAACGGATAAAGGTTGAGTGGTCACATAGATGTGACCAACTCTCAATACAAGCAAAGATCCACATTTAATTTAAAGCATACAATATAGCTGAAATTATGACTTACTTGTTTGCAACTCTGAATCAGGCCCACAATTAACTACCTTAAAAGGACTAGTTGTTATAGTGGCCTTCATGCTATTTCGTGTCCTTTTACACTATCCAATCCAGGATAGAACTCAAACTTCCAAAACCTTCCCTTTTGTCCATGAAGCATTACAAACAGAGCTTTAGAATTAAAGATATTCCAGCACTTGACCCATTTCCTCATCTTTCTACTTTATACATGCTTGCATGCATTAGCTATGTGGTCATTCAAAGCCATTTCATGACTAGAATCAGCTTGTTGCAGGTTATTCTGTGATTGTGGACATTGTGGCTGTTGACTAGAGAGCACTCTTTCCTTCTATATGATGCAGACAAATCTGCATAGCTCTCTAAAAATGGAATAGATTTGTTGACATCAGGAATTGTTTTCAAATTCATGTAACTGACCATTTTACCCTCCTTATTCATTGCCTGTTTTACATTTCTTGGGAGCTTGCAGCCAGATGACTTGCCCTGATAGTCATGGAAGAAAGAGAAAGGGTGATTACCTCATCATCACAAGGGACATTAGCAAATGTAATGGGGGGGGTCTAGTTGCTTGAAACCTACTTCCCCGACCATAGTAGAAACTGTAATATAATATAATTAATATATAGTGCTCCACAAGCATGGACTCTCTGCAAAAGCCAAATTCTTTCTCACAGGGAAGGCAACACAAAATATAAGGAAAGTGTAATTATATTTATTTATTATAACTATCTCTACTAATACCCTTTCCCCTACAATTTACCCCTAAGTACAGTAGAGGCATATGTGTAACACTACTAATATATTGTACTGTTATTCTGGTTCTTTGTGGGTAGAATTTTTTTCTCTGATTCTAATATAGCCTTTCTCTCTCAGAAGAGCTACAAGAGGATGACCATCTTTGCATTTGAATGTGCAATTTTATATGTATATGATTATATTTGTATCTCTTTGCACTATATATTTTAGTTTTTTCATATAAATATTGCAGGATATCTTGTAATAATTTTAATATATATTCCATTTTGGACTTGTAAACAACCTACACACAATAGTGCCTGTATACACTTGAATGCTAAGAGTGTTTTCATTCATTCTATATATTTATGATATAAACATCTCTATAATTACCTCTATATTAAAATTACTGTAATACTAAATATTTATATTTTCAAGCAATTACTACTGTTTTATTAGAACTAGAGATATGCACTAGAACATTTGCTGGTTTTGGTTCTAATTCATCATCCAGTTTTGGTTTTGCCAAAACTCTGTGACTGGTTTTGGTTTGGGATTTTTCCCAAAAATGTACAAAAAAAGCTAAAATCACATAATTTGAGCCTTTTTTTAGTTCCTAGAGTATTATTAACCTCAATAACATTAATTTCCACTCATTTCCAGTAAATTCTGACCACATCACAGCTCACAATATTTTTTTCATACAGTTTAGGCCAAAAGGTTGCACTGAGCTAGCTGGCTGACTAAGCTAAGTGACAGCAGTGGGTGACTCAAACACGTGGCAGTTCAACTTCCAATATGGCACATCAGGAAACAAATGTTTTCATTTATCAAGAGGCCTGAGGAAGATGAAGTATGTATGTAAATGAAGGCAGGGACAGGACGGGTTGATTCATAGTCAATTACATTCAATTTTGTGATCCCGAAGCCAATTTACAGTATGAGGGAGGGTAGAAGAACATGAGTGTACAACATGCCCCATGTTTTTCCCACAAAATCAACTTGTTGGTTCAGAATATTTTTTTCAAATTAAAGGGGCATGCAGGAGATGCTGTCTGTGGCCATAAACATTTCTGGACATTTTTGGCATTCAACAACTGCATGTTGAAGATTTCATCTGCTGTGGCAGTTCAATTTCAAACATGGCACATCAGGAAACAAATTTGTATTAATCAAGAGGCATAATGGAGATGGATTATGTATGTAGTTGAAGTCAGGAAAAGGAATGGTTGATTCATAGAAGATTCCAAAGAAAATGTATGAGGGAGGAGGGTAGGTATTTACAAAAAAATATTGTATTCATTCACATCAGTTCTTGCCCCAGTTGAGATCTATGGTGGTTCCAAAAAATGTCAAAAAATGAAAAGGGGCATGCATGAGATGCTGTCTGTGGCCATAAACATTTCTGGGCATTTTGGGCACTCATCAATTGAATGAAGAAGATTTCAGTGGCTGTTGTAGTTCAATTCCTAACATGGCACATGTAGGAAACAGAATAGCACTGCAGTGGCAGGCAGGATGGCAGGTTAATAAACTATAAAACCCCATAGAAATTACCCAAAAATGTTTTCATTAACCAAGAACTAGGTCAGAGGCTTAAGGGAGATATAGTATGTATGTAGTTAATGGCAGGGAAATGAATGCTAGACCCATAGTAGATTCCTAAGCAATAATAATAGGAAGGAGGGGAGGCATTTACAAAGAACATTTACTTATTCAAATCAGTCCTTGCCCCAGTTGAGCTCTTTGGTGGTTCTGAATTAAAAAAATAAATAAATGGGTATGCAGGTCTGTGGCCATAAAAATTTCTGGGCATTTTTGGCATTCATCAACTGCATGTTGAAGATTTCAGCAGCTGTAACATTCAACTTCCAACATCCTGGCAATGAATTTCACTGTTTTTTTATTTGATATAAGTCCCTCTTGCAGTGATTCATGCACCATTTGACACAGGACCACCAGAAGGAGAGCTCACACTAGTCTGCCAGGGCTGAAATTAATTAACAATTACAACTAGATAAACATGTCCCATGCTTTGCCCACCCAATAAACTTGGTAGTTCAAAATTAAAAATAAAATAAATGGGCATGCAGAAGATGCTGTCTGTGGTCATATAAAATTCTGGACATTTTTGGCATCCATCAACTGCATGTAGAAGATTTCAGTGGCTGTGGCAGTTCAGTTACCAATGTGGCACATCTAGAAAACAGAATGGCACTACAGTGGCAGACAGGATGACAGTTTAATAAACTATAACAATATGTTTGCCATCTACACAAAAAGACAGTCAGCAATACCCCAATCAGTGCATAATGAAAATAAAAGAGGTGCAGGAATTGTCCTTGTGCCCTTCCATGGGCGAGTAATGCCAGTATTACACCTGCCCATTTAGATTCTTGAACATGAGGAAGAACTACTAATGTGGTGGCAAACTAAATGGAAGCTCTGAACAGAAAGGGGGCAGAGGTTTAATTATAGTCTGGCACTAAACATCTCTCATCAACATGCTTCTGCGATTGTGTACATATGTGTCCTCTTACATCCTTGCTGATCATGCTATAAATGTGCACATGCATCGCGTCATGTGATTACCCACAGCAGTGAATGCTATGGTACACTATGGGGTGCACTGCGATCACACCATGCAAACCTTTGAAGTTGTGGGTGCAAATGCAGTGCATATATCCGCTCATGGGTGCATGCCTTGCACCATGTATGGTGCAATTTGCTGCATACACAGTAAAGATGTAGAAAGACACATCTGTATGGGAAGACTGGGAGGAGAGTGGGGAGAACATCTCCAGATACAATCACAACATTTTCTCTCCATGTGGTGCTTGAGTTGCATCTGACCAAACATGGCTGTTATGATCAAGGACCGCCAAGCCCATCCATTCTTACACATTGAAATTGGAATCTACAAAACAAGGTTGAAAAAAGCATAAGAGCATTTTTCAATTATTTGTGATTTTAGTTGAAATAAATACAGTATGAAACAAAAACAAAGTAAGTGACAGAACAGCGACACAAACACATGGCAGTTTAAAAAAATAAAGGACATCTATGAAACTTTACCACACTGCAGTGGCAGACAGGATGGCAACTTAAAAAAACTCTAAAAATGTCAGTGAGCAATGCCCCAAACAGTGCATAATGCAAAGAAAAGAGGTGCAAGATGGAATTGTCCTTTGGCCCTTCCACCCACCCTTATGTTGTATATATTAAACAGGACATGCACAGTTTAACAAACCAATCACTTCAGCAACAGGGACTGCCAATTGTGGTTGAAGCAATTGAT
Source organism: Taudactylus pleione (assembly GCA_031769625.1). Lineage (NCBI taxonomy): Eukaryota > Metazoa > Chordata > Amphibia > Anura > Myobatrachidae > Taudactylus > Taudactylus pleione. Next base: position 60,428,096 of record JAUIMM010000040.1, read on the forward strand.
TTGTTTGAGCCCCCACAAAACAAGCTGCCAATGTGCATAATGCAGCTAACAGTATTGTTAATACTCTTTACAGTTGGAACTGGAAGATGTCATTCTCCTCATCTGATTCCGCAGCCTCATCAGTGTGTACATGTCACACAATATTAATTAATCCCTGCTGGAATCCACCATTACAGGTACCTCTGTATTTTTTTATGTAATTGATGGTAAAAGTCTTAATTTCCAGTTCATTTTGATAAACAACATCATTTTAACATTTTGAGGAAGTAGCCTCCTATGCTGATTGCTGATAAGGTTCCCAGCTGTGCTCTAAACTCTTTCTGAGTACACATTGGAGGGTGGGTAGCTTAGGTAATGCAAAGACAGTCTTTACAAGGGCCTCCAAATTGCCTTTTTGTCTTTCCAGTAGTCAAAGGGACTCTGGGATATGCCTATGTGTACAGTGTCATGAAAATAATCCTCCACCTTTCTTTGGATGATGATGCTATCAGATGGAGTCATGGTAGCAGCGTAACTAATTTTCAGCAATTCTTTTAGACCCGACCAGATGTCACAATGTTGTGTTGACTTTTTTCCACCACCACTGGGTCTTTTGGAAAAGCTGAGTTTCTTCCTGGCAGCTGCCGAAGAAAATGAAGGAGATGATGTCATCGTGTCTTGTACCACTTCAGCTGCCAACATGCTCACCAGGAGCTTTTGCATCTCTTAAGATCTGGGTCAGTTGGAAATAAAGCCACAATGTATGACTTAAACACAGGATCAAGCACAGTCACCAAAATGAAGTGATCTGATTTGAAGATATTGACAACCCTTGGATCCTGGTGAAGCGAACAAAGGACTTGATCTACAAGTCCAACAAACTTAGCAGAATTGCTTTGTTTTATCTCCTCCTTCAATTTATCTGATTTTTCAGTAGCCTAATTAGGGGAATCACCCGACTCAAGCTGGCAGTGTCTGATTTAACTTCACCAGTGGCTACTTTGAAGGGTTTGAGCTTCTTGCACAAGACAGAAAGCATTATCCACTGCACTGAACTAAGGAACAACCCCCTCCTCTCCCAATGTCATGGCTTGTTGTATAGCTGTGGATGGCTTTTTGCTGTTCACACATCTACTGAAGCATATAAAAGTTGGAATTCCACGTCGTTACCACATCTTGCTTCTGTTGGTAGCAGGGCAAATTCAACTGTTCTTACAGCTGCTGCAATCTCCTGTATGCTGTGGCTGAATGGTGAAAATATACTGAAGTTTTTTGGGCCACAGACAGCATCTGCACCCCCTTTCATTTTGTTAAAAACCCTGTACCACCAAGTTGATTGTGTGAGCAAAACATGGGATGTGCTCGAATTCACCCAGCTGTAATGCTCTCACAATATTGGTGGCATTGTCAAAAGTAAAAAATCCTGAGGAAAGTCAAGGTAGGTAAGCAATTTTGGTATGACATACCTTAGTCTTTCTAAGAAGTTGTCAGCAGTATGCCTCTTAGTGAAGCCAATGAACCACAGAGTAGCCTACTCTGAATGAGCTGGTATTGTTGGTAGATACAGCTGCTGCTAAAGATGAATCACCTACCCAGTGGGCTGTAAGAGTCATGTAATCTTTTTTTTGCCCACTAACACTTATCCACATATCTGTGGTTAGGTGGACAGTGGGTACATTGGCATTTTTGAGGCCAATCATTTTTTTAATTTCCATGTAAAACAGAGGAATGGCTTTTTAGGTGAAATGGAACTGAGATGGAATTTGGTACTAAGGATACAGGACCTCAATTAACTGTGTGAAACCCGCTGCATTAAGGGTGGATATTGGACACTGATCTAATACTACCATATCCATGTTGTTATCAATGATCCGCTATGCGAATGGGTGAAAGCTGTCATACTTGCTTCCCATTGCAAACTATTGTTTTAAAGCCAGTTTTTTTTTTTTAAGCTACTAGTGTTCCCAGTCCCCTTCAGGGATGCAGATCCATCCCCAGCAGCAGGTCTAGCACTGACGGAATCTTCTAAGGTATCCTGGATAGGGGAGGACTCACCAAACCGTAAACTGGATGCAGGACTACCTCCAATCATTACTGTAGATATTGAGACTGAAGGTGCTGGTGGTAGAGATTGCAGTGGCTGGGATCTAGGTGAACTTGAGAGAAAGCAGCTAGCTGATGCTGGACAGTTTGATATTTTCTTAGCACCAGTTTCTGATGTTGTTAAAAAATATTCATGAGTTTCCTGCAAATGAAGAGGTTGATGATGAGGGTGTTAATTACATTATAATCTTGTAAAATAAATTTCATAAGCTTGCCACAAATTACATAACAGGGAGCAGGTTCCAAAATGGTTATCATGCCTACCTCTATTTACCGTTATTTTATAAATGCTACAGATGGCTTGACAATTGTTATCAGGATTTGGGTAAAAATAATTCCACACATAAGAGGTGCATTTGTTGGTCCTATGCCCAGGCATGACAATGACCTTCCTCTTATCATGGGCAAGAGCTTCTTCCACTGGTGCCTGACTTACACAAACAACATCCCCATTTGCAACATCCTAATTAGCACCAGCATCACCTACACAAATATTCCCCTCATCCTCTTGCACTTTCCCGGTGGCATCCTCAATTTCTATGTCATCAGCTATATTTCTGCTGCTCATCCTTACATTTGCAGAAGGAGCAGAAATGGTGGAAGGTAGCTTCCCTGTGAGTACAACAGTATCAGAAAAGTCAGGCTCACACATCACACTTGTGGACACACTAAGATTCTTCTCAGGGATTTGTGACATTTCTATTTCTGAATGCACAGTTTGTTCTACTGCCTTAGTGTTTTTCATTTTTTTACACCTCTTCTACACTCTGAATGATAAGGTCTTGCATCATCATGAGAGGCAGAGGAAGATGCTTCACTGACACTTGCAGAACCATCACTAATAAATAAAGGCCATAGCCTCAATATTTCCTTGCCACTGTGTGTGGTAATTTGCATGTTGCCAATTTTATGTTTTTCTTCACCACACTGTCCCTTTATTAGATGTATTTTTCTTTAGCACTGCATATTGTTGTTTTTATTTTAGATGTCATGATTTAGACCCTCTATACCCTTGAGCATCGGCTTTAGTAAATGACGTTGAAAAACTAGCGTTGTCATTATTACTGGTGGCAGCAGCTGCAGTGACAGTATTTGGTTTCTCCTTTCTAAACAGAACATTCTCCATTTTTCAATTTTGAGATCTTTGCGTGGCATATACAGTTTATGCATGTGAAAATGGAGCATGAAACAGTACATATATTTAATTAATGTTTTTGATGTTACAGCGCTAATCCTGCGTGGACTGGAGCCACAGGGCTTATATATGCATGTGAACAAAGCGCAACAAACAGTACAAACAATACAATTGTTTAATTACATTTTTTGATGGCGCAGCACTATTCAGGCATTGACTGGAGCCAAAGGGCTTGCACAATATATAGATGCATGTTAACAAAGCGCACCAAACAGTACAATTATTGAATTTATTTTATTGATATCGCTACTTTATTCCGCCATGCACTGGAGCCACAGGGCTTATATATTCGCGTGAACAAAGTGCACCAAACAGTACAATTAATTATTTTACTTTTTTATTTTTTTGTCGCAGGCGCAGCTTTATTCAAATTGCAAGGAGTAACAGGGCTTATATATGCATGTGCCTGTCTTACTGATGAACATAGCACAGTCAATACATGAGAGAACAGCACGGCATAGAGAAGCATGCACCCCCTATACACATTGACTAAGTATCACAGCCACTTCTGACTTGTGAGTGTGGACACTACCTAGAGTACAGAACAACATATATAATCATGCTAAACTAAGCAGCACTGCCACTTGTGAGTCTGGACACAGAACAGCCTGTACAACAGAGTTAAGTGCAGCATACAGCAGTGTGTCTGACAAGGAAATGGTGCAAAGTCCCATCTGCGGTGCCTTATATAGAATCCAAAACCCGCGAGAATCTGACACCATGAGGATGACGTTTTGCCTTGAAATGTATTCCGAGTCAGGCAGGAAGACCTGAGCTACTACTCGGATTGACTCAGATTCCCAGTGGTCGGGCGGGTTCAGATTAGAATCTGAATTGCTCATCTCTAATTAGAACCAATGAAGTATACAAAAGTTATCTGATTCATAATCTTATTGGCACATTAATCCAATTACCCTGATTACTCAATTGAACATGAAGGGGTAAAATTACTAAAGTGAGGGTTTTAGAAGTGGAGATGTTGCCAATAGTAGCCAATAAGATTATACTTATGATTTATCTAACACCTCCTAGAAGAATCTGATTAGTTGCAATGGGTAACATCTTTACTTCTAAAAACCCTCACTTTTTTAAGTATATCCCTAATTCATTAATAACTGATAAAAAGTACAAGATGGATTTGAGGCAATAACATTTTAATCTCCTTAAACCCAAGTGCTCCTAGTCATTGGTGAAAGCCCAGTGACTTGTGTGGGTGCTTTAGTACCCCAAATATTGGTATTGTCTCGAATGGCTTTTTCAGTCACAAGTTGGCAAGTAATATGAGCACTCCCAATCATTTAAAGATATGGACTTCTATGTTCCTAATTGTGTCAAGCAGTCATATAGCATATTCCATAAAAAAATTAGGCTAGTGGTATAATAGGTGTTCAACTCTGGTTTATAATAGTACTGGCATGTGATCATTATCACTAATTGGTACCAGCTATGCTGAATTACATTGCTGTGTGACATCTTAAAATCAATTACTAAATTAATATGAACTGTTGACAGTTTTATACCTTTCTCCATATTCATGTTAGATAATTGCTCTGTGACATACAGTAAGTGCTTGAATGGTTCTTTAAGTATTTTGTAACATTTTGCAAAACTTATCACTGTGCAATGAATAAATTATTGACATTTCAGGGCACCCAAAAAATATTGAAGTTTATCTGTGGCTTTTACAATGTGTACTGTACTAGACACTTACCAGAGTACTGTTCTGGTAGTATAAAAAATTAGCACTTGGATATTAATAGGGATTGGAAGGTAAGTAAGCAGTCACTTTGTTAACATTCAGTATGTCAACATGTGCAGAAATTCAACATGTCAACAATTAAATTGCCAACACGTACATAATGTAGACATTGACATTCACAATGTTGACACTGTGACTGTTGACAACCACAATGTTGATACACAATTTTAAGGTTCGGGTCAGATTAGCAATTGGTTTAGGCTGCAATTAAGGTTAAGGTTAGATTATTGTTACACTGTGGTTAGGGTTAAGGTTAGACTAAAAGTATACAGCAAATCCCATTGTCGATAAGACAGCATGTTATCTGTTGACAAAATATACCCCAACCTGGAGGATATCATGTTCTCATTACACAATGCAAGAGGGTACCAATTGAACAATAAGTCAAAATCTCTTTCTATTTCTGCACATTATATTAGTGGTTGCAACACTAAAGATTAATATTAAAAAGTAAAGTATTGTCTTGTTCCTCCTGGACATTATCTTGTGGGACAGTTTAATTTTTCACAAATTATTCTCACTCTCTTCCATTTTATCCCAAGATACTGTATTTTTAGTTTTTGTCTCTAAATTGTACTGTAGTTCCAAAACTCTCCCACACAGTTCATCACGGCTCCAGGTATATTTCATCTCTCAGCCTCCCCAGACTCTCTTATACACATGGCTTTCAGATAAAAATCACATCATACACTGTAACTTTTAGGGTTATCTCTAGTATCTATTTTTCAGGTTTTATATCGTCCCTCCATCTCTCTTTCTCTTTGACCATTGGTATCCCTTACTCACTATGTGTGGCTGATGTTCTTGCAGTCAAAAATCCTCTGTCACATTGACTCTGTAGATACAGTACACATGAACTGGAAGCAACATTTTTAATGTTGAGTAATCCCCCCTGCCCCACAGCTCTCTGCTCTAGCCAAAGGGTGGCTTGAGCCATGGCCTCCAAAATTAATTTTTTATTGATGATTATCTTATGGCAAGAAGAGAACATTGGGTTGGCAAATGTGACAAACAAAAAAAGGGTGAATTACAAATTTTTGCAATTGAAAGATTGTGCTGCTTTCTACTACCTGTCCAGGCAGCTATTATTGTTTTAAATTCAGATGCTGTTTTTCTGGATCAAGGAATGTCCGGCTAATCTAAGTAAAGAAAATAGGTACTATTCATCTTTTCAAATTCTGGACAATTATTGAACACATCCTCCCTCCAATTATCCTCAACATTAAATAAATGGTAATGAGCTTTTCTGTTTTAAACTTAGGCACATGTATCTTAATTAGTGCCAAAATTAAATAAATTGTGTATATTGTGTACAAGAACAAGAGATTGACATACTGAAGCCAGTAGTCCTTGTAGCTGATGAATGCTTGTGTTATTGTACACACAATTAAATAAAGTTATGACAAAATCTCAGATTTTGTACATACATAACAAATGAAGGTACCTATTCTAATCAGTACTGGTGCCATTTTCCCTTCATATTCTACAATTTACGATGTCCATTATTCTTTTCTTGGGAATATGCTCCATGCATCCCCATAATGTTTTGAATTTGAAAGATTTAGATTTTGCATGCAAGACAGAACTTTCCTTTGTTTTGTGCTTAGACCAAAATATGTGTAAAGGCTGTGGATAGATGATTCATCACACCAGCTTTGATGACTATATGGATACTTTTGTGTATAATTTCCAGTCAATGGGAGTTGATCTTATTCAAAGCCATCAACCCAACAAATAGCTCAATGATCTTCCCCTAGCCTAACCCTAACCTTCCCTTTAGGGGTGCCTAACCCTAAATCCCCCAGGGTCCCTAAACCTAACCCCCCATCCTCAGCTAAGTGTTTACTCATCCCCGGTAGATGATGATTGGTCCTGCATCCTCTCAGCATTCCAGTGTCGGTATTAACATAGGCATTGGTATGTTGATGCCTATGTTATATCCCTTGCCGGGATTACAGTGTCGGGATTGAGACCCGTGGCCATGCGGTTGCAAGTCTCATAACTACATCCCAGGAGATCTTGTAGTGAGAATTCAACACAGTGTCAAGATCATTGTCTGATGCAAAGTTCTTTTTTTTAATACTGAAGGATGGTTATCTAAGAAAATATGTTGACTATTTTAGGATCAACAAAATGAATGTCCTCTATCACTGATATCAACCCTCACAAATACTCCATCAGTTTACTATGTTCATCAACTAAGGACAAAAAACATAAATTGTATCCGCACAGACCAATATTTGTTACAAAATCAAGTATGATATTTCCTTCCTGTCCTATAGTAAATAAATATCTCTTTATTGTGGAAGGAGTGCACCCAGGAATAAAAATAGACTCAAAGAAAAACAAGAAAAAATGTATTTGGGGCACTCATAGGATCATATATTATAATGACATAATTCATTAATCCTCTAGAGTATAAGAATAAAGACTACTGCTCAAATGACATAAAATATAACTTTTATTTCATATTTATTTTAAAAAAGCAAGCAAAATATTAAAATGTGAAAAAATGAAAAAATCAAATGGTGATAAATTATCTTGTTTGTAATATAATATGTAAGATCTCTATCTAAGATCGTATGTTATACTGGGTTGTCAGATTTAGATAGGTTTCATGAAGACCCACAGATACAGATATACAATAATTAATAAAGTAGTTTGAGATCTAACTGATCCTACAATATTCACAGATTTCAAATATGTTGTTGACTGGACTATCCTATCATAATCATTGGCAACATGGGTCCACATTTAACAAATGGTCACAATATGACCATCACAGCCAGAAGGGTAACCCTACAGAGGGTTAATTAAATGCCCACAAGAGATACATGAATCTAAATGGGTTTAACATCTACACCCAGAAAATAAGGAGATACTTTGTGAATAGTGACAATATTGACATACTGCGCTACTCCTGCTACAATATAACAGGAAGTAATTACAATTGATTCTCCTTTAATAAATTAAAAACAGTGCAATTCTATATGATCTGTGAAATACAACATTTACAATCTGATTAAAAACATTAAGGAGAGATGTGAATTACCCTAAGTGAGAAGTATTACATTATACTTAGGGACACTGAAATACCTCTGAATAAACAGTAATAATATTATACTACTTATAACTATGACAACTAGACATATGATTATATTTAACCATATGGTGAATATGAGATTAATTAACAAGGGTGCAGTAACGACTATTTAAGCGGCTATATACAATCCCGTTTTGAGGCACTAAATCGTGCAGATCATTATAAGTATTACTTTGACTTGTGCACTGTTGGAGAATTTATACATCTCTGGTGGATATAGCAATTATGGTATATTAATTCCAGTAGAGATTCCCTGGACTCTCCATAATATTCCTTTTAATGAGACAACTGGTAATTGAGTCTCCACGGAGGACATATATGTGTTGTATATATTTTTCTGGCTGTGATGGTCATATTGTGACCATTTGTTAAATGTGGACCCATGTTGCCAATGATTATGATAGGATAGTCCAGTCAACAACATATTTGAAATCTGTGAATATTGTAGGATCAGTTAGATCTCAAACTACTTTATTAATTATTGTATATCTGTATCTGTGGGTCTTCATGAAACCTATCTAAATCTGACAACCCAGTATAACATACGATCTTAGATAGAGATCTTACATATTATATTACAAACAAAATAATTTATCACCTTATGATTTTTTCATTTTTTCACATTTTAATATTTCGCTTGCTTTTTTTAAATAAATATGAAATAAAAGTTATATTTTATGTCATTTGAGCAGTAGTCTTTATTCTTATACTCTAGGGGATTAATTAATTATATCAATATAATATATGATCCTATGAGTGCCCCAAATAGGAATACATTTTTTCTTGTTTTTCGTTATGTTCATCAACTGCAAGGGGGATACTCCTGATCTGTAATTGGGAGTGGAATGAAAATGGCATGTAATATGAAGTTTGAGTACAACAAATACCAGGTTATGCTGGCGATCAGCATGTGTAAAGACAAATAATTCTTCCAAGCATTTATGATTTTGTATTTCAAAGACCAACTGGAGACATTAGTTCTTATATATATGAACTGAATAGGGGCTCAATAAATCACAATTAATAACCAGTTTCCTCTCCTAATGATCACAGATCTCTTTGAGATACTCCACCAGACTTCCTTCAGCCAGTCCATAATTAGATTCAAGGGTCACATCTACTCTCTGCTGTATACAATTGGCCAATGCCCAGAGGGATCAAGGCAATTCAGGGATTTATGCAGTTTGACAACTACAACAAATGTTTAACTATAAATCCTCTAGTTTTTGTTAGCACTCTAATCAATATAACATAAAATGGAAAGTCACACTTTTTATATTTTGTCTCGAACACAGGCTGGCTCTCAGCTACAGCAAGCTGGACCAGCTAGCCATGACAGTGCACCTCAATCACTTACCAAAATTACTTTGCCACAACAAAAAAAGCTTCATGGATACTTTGAATTTTCTGACCAATTATTAATATTTAATCTTCAATTATGTACAGGTATGTATCATGGGCCTCACAGGCTTGAAAGTTCAATAAGAATCACAGAAAAGTATGCAAGATTAAATGTGTTTAATCCACAAAAAATCCTTGGTTTGCTTACAACAAATTATTAAATAAAATGACATTCAGATTTATACAGGCAAACAAGGCAAACAATGAAAAATAAAAAAAGATTAACATAATTATAGGACACTTACAAAGGAGGAACTAGTAGAGCTGTTGTAGTGGATTTCACAAATAGGAGATCTTGGTGCATCCACATCACTTTGGCTAATCCACAATGAATGGACAACATGGATAGCAGCTATATAAACATTCCACAAATCTTCTGAATCTGGAAATAGACGGTTATCTACCACCTTTCCTGGTCTGGCTGATTTTCAATCGCTCAGAGGTCATAAACCTCAGTTTACCCATCAGCCCCTCTGCAACATGGACCTAGGTCATCTATAGGGAATCAAATACAGTTGCTTTATCATACAAAGTTCATGAAAAAAAAAATTCTGGTGATTACTTCTGGGCCTATTTGCATCATACAGTATTTATTTTACACTTTATTTTTAAAGTTTTATCAATGTTATCCCATATTAATTTTTATTTGTGCCCTTTTGTTCTATATTTCTTAATGTATTTTTACTATATTTTTTGTTTGTTTAAATGTAATTTCTTTTAGTATATAGATATATCCTCATACACCTACAGTATGGGTATATTTAATAAGAATCATCTCTGGTTGTGATTGCATTCCCATGTGATTTTACTTGGATATTCAAACATGGAGATTTACTAAAGTCAAACCTACCCGGTGATAATCCAGCTGTCCTCCATTACACCCAGAGTCCAGTTACCCTCCTGTCCTAACCGGAGTTCCAGCCATCCTCCATTACACCTGGAGTCCAGTTATCCTCTGTTCCTAACCAGAGTTACAGTCATCCTCCATTATACCTGGAGTCCAGTTATCTACTCATTCTCCATATGGCTTCCCAGCCACATCAAGTAGCTCCCATGGTACCATCAGTCTCCATATGGCTTCCCAGCCTCACCAAGTAGCTCCCATGCTACCATCATTCTCCATACAGCTTCCCAACCAAATCAAGTAGCTCCTGTGCTACCACCATTCCCCATATGGCTTCCCAGCCACATCAAGTAGCTCCTGTGCTACCATAATTCTCCATATGACTTCCCAGCCACATCAAGTAGCTCCAGTGCTACCACCATTCTCCATACAGCTTCCAAGATGCATCAAGTAGCTCCCATGGTACCATCATTCTCCATATGGCTTCCCAGCCACACCAAGTAGCTCCCATGCTACCATCATTCTCCAAATGGCTTCCCAGCCACATCAAGTAGCTCCCATGCTACCACCATTTCCCCATATGGCTTACCAGCCACATCAAGTAGCTCCTGTGCTACCATCATTCTCCATATGGATTCCCAGCCACATCAAGTAGCTCACATGCTACCACCATTCTCAATACAGCTTCCCAGCCACATCAAGTAGCTCCAGTGCTACCATCATTCTCCATACGGCTTCCCAGCCACAGCAAGCAGCTCATGTGCTACCATCATTCTCCATACAGCTTCCCAGCCGCAACAAGTAGCTCCCGTGCTACCGTCATTCTCCTTACAGCTTCCCAGCCACACCAAGTCTACCTACTGGTACCCCATCCAGCTCAGCAAGCCTTCCTGCCAGTCCCAGTCCGGTTCCTCCAAGTTTCCTACTGGTCCCACTCCATTTCAAGTTTATAGTTCCTGTCATTTATCATCAAAGACAGTTCTCACTGCTACACAATTCTTATGCAATAGATCTATTAATGTCATCCATGATTCCAGTCAAACTTGTCTCCGCTGAATCCAGTTCATCACCTGAGTCAGGTAACTCCCAGACACCAATTGTGACAGTGTGCACCCACCCAAATACCCAGTTTTTTTTTCTTTTTGTATATTTACCAAACTGGAGTATAAGCTAGCACCACCTAGTATCACAAAATACCATATCAGTTATATATAGAATTACAGGTTATAGGGAGACTCTCCATTAAGAATGGCAATACTATTTAAAACAATGTTTTTTGCAGTTTAACTTACTTTCTGTATCATATTCTCATATTTTGCTGAGAGCATCGCAATTAAGTCTGAAAGTATACAGTATGTAAATAGGCATCCCTACCTTTCCTTCAATGTACAGCTGGTCTGTGATGCTAACCAAAAAATGATGAGTGTGGTATCTGTCTGTATCTGAGTGTGGTTATAATGCCTATGCATGTCACCAGACAGCCCTGTGAAAAAAATGTGTGAGTGGTGAGATGCCTGAGGGCTGCCTAGTAGATAATCAGTTACTCCTCAGCACTTGATTAGCACATGAAATACAAATATATACCTGCAGCAGAAAAAGAGGTATTGCCAACCTCACATATACATATAAAAAAATATTGTATCTCTAAAGAATATTGTAGACTAATATGCACATATATAACATTTATTGAATTACATAAAATCTCTAAAAACTTTATATTTATTAAATCACATTTGTCATAAAAATTAAAATTCTCTAAATGTAGTCAGTATTATATCTTTCTGTAACCACAACATGAACAGTTTCTCTTTAAATTAGTTTTATAGAGGCTAATTAGTTCTGGCTAGTAGATATGTTTATTTGCTCAAAACTCTAAGATTGGATTCATGCATACTAGTTGCTGAAACAAATGTTTTTTTCTTATTTCAGGTTATTTAGGATATGGGTGTTAAACCTGGTTTATGGCACTCCTGTTGAGCTCAGCATGAATAAAATAAGGTGCACATTTAATTTAGGAAATTAATAGAGCACACCTTTGGGATATAAAAGAGTGGGTTCAGGTGCCTTGATTAATCTGATGGTGTACACATTTATGCTCCTGATAAGATTGGGGATATTGTAAATGCATGGTGTATGTTTCACAATATTGCTCTACAGCAAGATAAGGCTTATCTAGTAAATATTGAGAAATAGGCCAAGCCCCCTTTTATATGTGAACATGTGGAAAATATGGATTTGGGAAGCAAGTTTAGAGAAAAGCTTATCCAGCACCACTTCACATGTAAGTCACTTTTCAAATAGTAAACCTAACACTTTTTTTGGTGGTGCAAGTGTAATAATTATTTTAAAAATATTTTACAATTATTATATCACTCCCTATGTGAGGCTCTGTCTTACCTTTATGTCGGTAAGTGTTTTTTGTGTCTGAGAAATTATTGAAGTGAATTTAAACTTATTTGATGTGTTTGGTTTCATTTACCAATTTCCCAGATGTGCAGTTGTCTTGAGCATGTGATGTGCCTGATACCTCTAATATTGTTGAACAACATGTTTTATTGCTATGAGTAAAGTGTATTCTCTATGGGTTTTGGAAAAAAAAAACAATACTGCAAAATTGTAATTTACACAAAACTAAGACTCAAAAAGTCATATTAGAACATTAAACATTTACTGTTTGGAATGTTCCTGGAAATCTGATCCTCTGACATGTCATGTCTTCATTCTCTCTGGATCCTCAAGCTCCACCTTGAAGGTGTACAGCAGTTCAGCAGATGTTGGTGAGGTCTCTGGCTGCTTGAAGATGACATACTACTAGACACTTGAATGGGGCCTTAGATCTTGGTGGAGGAGATGCAAAATTATACTGTACAAACAACATTAAAATTAAATAGATAAAAAAATTGATATTTGAAGACCAATTTTTGGACTATTAGAATAACATTTGGGGCAGGACAGCAGTATAAAAAACGCTGCCATTGCTAGTGTTTAGGGATCAGATACAACATTAATTGTATTTAATGGATGGTGCTAAAGTACATGCTCTATGAAGATTATTATTCTGATTTTTATAAATAAATTTATTGTTTATTACTTTATATTATGTATAAGGGAAACTGAATATTTTTATGTTTATATACAGTAATTATGCATTAATAATTGTTATTTGCAAAATTGATTTCATAAAAAAGTGTTTGTTACTTACCAGGCTGGGACTGAGAAAGTGGTCTATCAGTGTCTCCAACAAAGACAAGGGAGGATCTCAGGTGGGAAGGTCTGGTGTAGCTCCACATCATAAGATCAGAACTCTATTCTAAATGGTGAGCCCCAACTAATTATTGCTGCATGATGTAGTCAGCATTATGACATTCAGGATGCCAGTATACAAAATAATCTTGCCATAATCCTGACAGCATTCTGAATCTTGGCTCGAGTATGCTGACCCCTGACATCCCAAGGGTTAGTATTAGGGTCAGGGGTGGGTTTAGGGTTAGGCACTAGGGGTAGGGTTAAGGTTAGGCTGCAGGAAGTAAGGGTTAGGGTTAGACTGTGGGGTGTTTCGGGTTAGGCTGTTTTTTGTGCCAGTTTCTTATTATCCTCTAATATATTGTCACAATGCTATTAACCTAGACACAATTTTCTGTATAGCTGAATCTCACATTGTGCCCAGATGTTTTGCCAGGTGCCACTATTTTACCATGCTTCAGCTTGTGGCCAATCCATGGAAGTCACTGTTGAGCTACTTGGATACCTTCTACATTACCAACTAATGCAGCCAGCAACTTTTAGTGTTAAGTCACTGTAAACCCAATACCACTTGCTGCAAAAGAGAAATCACCAAAAATGCACACACTATTCTTCCTTTATCAGTAAAAGTATACTATATGCTCAGAATAATACCATAAGAATAACAGTTGAACTAGCAGTGCTATATTTATTTAAAAAAATCATAAATAATATTAACAAAATTCTATTGCAACAACAACATTGACACAATAGACAGTGTATGTGGCAGAATTATCTACTACTATGCTAATTTTTGCATATGCATAATACAGTCTATCAATTTTATAAGCTGTGACATGTCTGGGTAATGTGTATTGTTAAAAAAACAGCTGTCATGTTTTCCAGTAATTTAGCAAAATCCACACGCTATCTGTGTATATGAGAGATGACTATTATGAAGGAGAAATTCATCTTGATATCTCAATAGTCACATAGAAGCATAGGAACACATTCATATGCTAAATAAACTGCAAGAAATAACTCAAGTAATAAACTGTTCAAATGTAAAGCAAAGCATATATAGATGTATTTTCAGTTAATAATCTAAGGTAAATACAATATCAAAATGAAGCATTAGCTGTTCTACCACAAATTAAACTTCATTAATAGCTACAAAACATACTATCACATATAATAAAATAAAACAGAAAGGAAAACAAAATAATAAAAAATACAAAGTTTTAAAATCTATCACTCATGAATTATAGCTAAATACTTCAATTTAAAGAAGTTGATATCCTTCTGTAGTTGAATTAGCTATACTAAAGTTGATAAGGCAGGTTTGCTGATCATATATTAAATCTTTCTTCAAGAGTTTCAGCTTTTGTAAGAAGCTAAAAGCACTTGATGAATATTAAAAGTTTTTTTGGGTCATGTAATCAGCACAACACTGGATACAGGGATTGTCACTCCTCCATTATGGTTAGAATGACCCATCTAGTCAAAGTAAGAAAAAATGTAATGATTACAATCCACATTCTTCAATTGAGTATTTTCAATGTAATGCTCCTTTAATTGGTCTAAATGTTTCATGTAACATCTAAGGACTATGCACATGGACATTCAAATAAATCAGTTTCAACACATACTATACATCTGCGATAAAGAAAATCATAATCTATTGTTGTTAGTATTTTTTGTTATACTGTAACTTGAAAAGCCTATTTATGCACTTCATCATTGCATTAGCAGTTTCCTCAGAGGTATTTAATAAAGTTACAGTGCTCATAGAATTGAAAGTACTGGAGAACTAAACCCTATTAGCTTCCACTTGAGACAATTTAAAAAGAAAATAACCCTTGGAATGTCATTGTGAGACATGATAAAATTTTACTTACAACTAAAAAGGTATCTAAATATTTAATTGCAAATAATTTTGTTATATTAGTATTGTTAAGTAGAACCTCTAGACTCTAAAGTAAGGAGAACATTTGGCATAATGTGATAAAAAAAATCAAGGGATTAAAGGTATTTTCAATTTGTCTCCAATTATACACAATATAGAACAAACATCACTTTTGACCAGATGTTATAAAATATACACCCAATTCAGACCCTAATATTTTTTTAAATTATCTGTTGAATTAAATATATTTATTAAAACAAATTTTTTTTAAAAAGTATTTTTCTCAAAAAAAGATAGATCTTATTGTATTAAATGACAGGGAGACTGAGAGGCTCAGTTAGAGGTGGATGAATAAGAGCTATTATGATATGTAAAAAAATTATGCCTCTTGCAGAAGCCAAAATTAGTTGTTGGATTCCTGATGCAGACTGGTAACATGTTAGTCTGTGCAGCTCTATTCCTGGTTGTACTTATTCCTGCTTACAGTTTGGATTCTTAATTTTCCCAATGTAAAACGGACAGTACACTCTGGTGTTATGGACCCTGCTGGTAAACTGTATCTATGAGATCTTTTCAGCATCTCAGGCAGAGTGAAGAAACATGAGTCTAGCTAGAATCAAAATATGCAGTGTTTGCAAGCACTTTCCAGTCATTTTGACACCTTCGAGGATACTCTGGATAAACCAATTTTTCCTGTATATGATGGTGTTGTTCCCTCTGCTTAGTGAGACACTCTTAACTTTGGTTTCCAAAGGTGCCAAGAGGGGAAGGGGGGAGCGGGTACTAATTACCCGGGCCCAGGCTTGTTGGTGGAGCCTGGTGGGGGCCCAGGGCCATCAACTCCCCCCCTCTCTTGCTTGTCAGGAGCCCAGCACAAGCTGCTGTGTGCTGGGCTGCAGTGAGAGACCAGGGAGACTGCTTACTGCCACTGAGCAGCATCAGCATCAGCAGTCTTCTCTCTTTTGTGTGTGGGGGGAAGAGATCACATCGATCACCAACCCCACCTGAATTTGCACCAGGCTGAGGGTCTTGCAGCACCCCCTCCCTAGCATGCTGTGCTGCTTCATGGAGCTTCAAAAAGGGTTGTTGCTTTTTTGTTTTTAAGGTAGCTTGACCATGCCTCCCGCCATTAGGCAACTCTCTCTTCCCCCAGACCTGGGTTGGCTCTCTATAGAGACTTTTTGAGCTATAATTATGAAGCAGCAGTTTTTATTAACCTCCACTTCTTGGGGTTCAGGGATAAATTTAAAGCAAATACATTTAAAGCAGCATTAACATTCAGAGTAAAGCAAACTGGACTGTTAGTACTGCTTTAAATGTGCCCCTGGAACATGCTGAGAGGTTTGGGCTGTTCACTGCTTCTATAGATATTCCCTTCTAAAATGGCCAAAGTGGCTTGCATCATCTCCCTTATACACAATCGTGCACTGCTTGGACATTTTTTCACTAGGAAAGTAATGACCCAAGTCTCCCATATCAAGGACAATATGTAGATCAGTTCCAAAGCCTTGCATCCTAGTTTCAGTAAAACAACAATGCAGTGGTGTCAACTTTTTGGAAAGGATTCTGAGTGTATCCTATTTACATGATAACTTCTCCCTTTTTCACAGAGTGGACTTTCCTTTTCCATGACTTCACACAAAAAGCAGTATTATCAAACTGTTATCAAGTTGGCACACAACTTCCAAGCTCATGTAGTTTTTTAAGAAGAGCCCAAGTTAGGACTTTTTCTGTATGTCTTTCCTCTTTTAAGAACAATTTGTGCCTGATTCTAAAGTGAGCATTCTTGTATAGATTATCAAAAGCTCAATTACATTAAAGTGAATAATGGTTACCTACTATATCTGATCTTTGAATTACTTGATAGCATCAAGGGAGCATTTATTTTTGTAAAACTGATTTCCATGGTGCTTATAACTTGATACAAATTAGATAGGGGAGAATTAAAGACCATCTTTCCTGCAGTAGGACTATCACTACAAGTGTTAATCAATACCAATTTCATGTTATAAAATGTTCCTGCCATTTTTTTAAATGTTGTCACTGAGATATTTGGACATTTTTTTCTTTCAATTTCTGGTCTTATACTATGACAACTTCTTAATATTTTTGTGTAATGTAACACATTAGGTGTCCTCCTATAACATATTTAGTTGTTTCTGAGAAGTGAATATCTCCAATACATAGTCCTATTCATGTCCCATCTGGTCAGGACAAAAGACACCATCACTTCTCCAAAAGGTATTTATCTCAGATAAGCAATGTTTTTTTATTCATTGTATATAGACCCATATGAGCAGGTATGTGTAACACATTCAATTAAGCCAGTTTCCAAGTTCACCTACACAACATTTTATTCTTTTAATACTTTTTAGCCCAGAAAATCCAGAACCATAGAAGAGTGAGTCATATAGGATTACAAGCAATTTTCCATAATATTACAATATTCAGCTATAGTTGGATATTGTGTGGATGAAAAATGTGCCATATACACTACTATGAACAGTGATTTGTAACTGCAGTAAGTAAATAAGAAACATTGTTTCTTATGGTTTGTGGATTATTAACATTCCTAATCTGCATTTTTTTTACTTCAGCTAAAACTCAGGATATTGGTGCTTTTCTATTTTGATTTTTATTCCAATTCATGCATTTTTTTAGCTTACATACAGTTAGTGCATATGTTGTAATGCAGGTTTTCAGTGGTGCCTTACACATTTACTTGTTTTTATATTATATTTTTTATTAGAAATGTAACATAATTCTTTTTTTCCAGAAATTAATACCTTATCAATCAATCCTTCTGTGTTCACTATTTATTTTTAGTTATTGAAATAAAGTACATAAAAAAGGAAAAAACTCAGTTATGTTGCAGAGTGAGTGTTCTCCTTCTCTCATTTGCCAACTTTACAGCAGGCCTGACGTTATTTAAATACTCATAATAGGAGACAAGCTGTATTTACATGACCATGCAATCAGATCTACTTTGCTCTATATAAATACACACTATGACAATAAGTATAACTGATGTATCAATACTAGAATTGTGATATTTATTCAAAGTGTCATCTATTCAATCAGTGTTTTTTAAAGACTCATTTATGACATATTGGGGCCTATGTATCAAAGCTTGATGAGAGATAAAATTGTGATAGGTATTAACCAATCAGCTCCTAACTCTCATATTATTCAAAAACAGCCTATAAAATGTAAGTTAGAAGCTGAATGGTTGGTGATTTATATAACACAATTGTATCTCTCATCAAACTTTGACACAAAGGCCCCATGGTCTAATTAGTTGCATTCAAAATTACCACACCTGTGGATTTTTTGCACTTCATAAGTCACTACAAATCTGTAGGCTATTCAGAGTTGCACTCAAGTGAGCCAGATCCCAACGGTTTCCGAAATGGGTATAAATGGATGGAAATTGTATCTTCTCATGTATGATAAATGTGCCATGGGTGTGTAGACAGAACTACAGGGTACATAGAGGTGAGCATTGTCATAGATCCTGCAGAATTCAGATGGATATTTTGCAACAAGCATAGGGCTTGTGCAAATCATGTTGACAATGGTGATGACTGCTTTCAGGGCTGACATCAGGGAGGACTCCTGGGACTTGAGTCCAAAGCCTGGACACTCTGGCTGTCCGCCTACTCCTACACCCCACCACCACCATAGCCACACAATAGAAGTTAATTGACTGATAGACTCAGCCCAGGGATGCCCTCCCACGTTCTCTCCTACCATTGCTGAGGCCAGACACTCAGGTGGCCTGCCTGTTCTTATTACTGCCAGTCACCTGCTACTATGATCATCTTGTAAGCTAGTGACAGGCCCGACCTGGGTCACATTCCAACAAGTGCGGCGCCAACTATTGCACCCACCGCTGCACAATAGAAGTGACTCAGGGGTCAATTTTCATCCAGCCACCAAGGGCTACCCTCCCACTCCACCTCCTACATACTGTATGACCAGCCCATGCAATAAAGTTTTTCTTGTTAGCCAGCACATCATGACATGATGGCGTCATGCTCAGTCCTCAGTCCTCACACTCAGGAGCTGCTGAGTGTGAGGACAGAGTATCAGCCAGAACAGAAGAAGAAAAGTGAGGTAACCAAGGTAAGTGGCTGGGGGATGGGGATGGGTGAGCCCTGCCTATTTTGGCAGTCCCAGGCCCCATAATTTCTGATGTCAGCCCTGGCTGCTCTCAAAAGTGTAAATAAATGGTTGGTGCAGCCACATAGATGTGTCAGACTCTGAATACATGTACAGAGATACATTAAGTTTCAAGCACAAAATGCAGCAAATTGTGTACAACTCTGAATCAGCCCCATAGTGTATCACCATCATGTGTTGGTAGATTTTTTTTCTTGGGAGCCTTTTTCTCAAATCTCCATGGAGGCACTGCAGCAGGTAACTCCATATCTGTCATTACCACTCCATTTCTGACAGCAGTCACAACTCCCACAGGTTTCTATGGTGGCTGTGAAGCTGTCAGATTTACCAAGCTGAGGATGGTGTTAGCTTTTTGTAGCATTTTGGCTACATTTCACAAAAATGACCAGGAAAGAGGTTCCTCCTGAATCCTCCATGCAAATGGCTGCTGCACATGCATGGTCAGTAGACAGCGTGTGCACAGAAGTCCCGAAGGAGGAGTGAAGAGACCACTTATGCAGTCACTTTACTTGGAACACATTGCAGGGATGGGCGCCTTTCGGACCCCCCGTCCCTGCACATGTCTTTTAATATGTTAAGGTTGTGGTGAATAGCAATCAGATGTAAATACAATTCTCATGTTTGAAACCCTATAATTGATAAATGTGCCCCGTAATGTGATTAATTCACTAATACGTGGTATGATTACTTTTCAATACTTTAATATTGGTATTGTCTACACAAAACAAATTGTATCTTTTAAATCAAACAAAAATATCACCCTACTGGCACAACATATAAAAGAGATTTACTTTGAACAAACATTAATATTACTAAAAATAGTTAAATTTAACAGGTTTAAAAATAAATAATGCAAAAACCTTATTCATTCAATAATCTCATTGAGCATACTGTATAATTATATACAGTTATCTAAATAAATATTCAGAGGGCTCTGTTTTATCACAATTTAGTTGGTTGTATTACTATATTTCCATCCCTGCCACTTTCAGAAATATGGGATTATTTTGATCAGTAGTGGGTAACAGGTGACCTGGCTTCTAGGTCATGTGATTTCTTCTGCATAATGCTGGAAGTTTACTCAGCACATTACAAGTGCTGGGGAAGCACAGATGGTTTAATGGTTATCATTACTGCCTCACAGCACTGAAAGCATGGGTTCAATTACCACTACAGCCCTAACTGTGCGAGGTTGTATATTCTCCCTGTGCTTGCGTGGGGTTCCTCCGGGTGCTCTGGTTTCCTCCCACACTATGAAAATATACTGATAGGTTAATTGGATCACAACAAAATTTACCCTAGTGCTTAAGTGTGTAAGCATTTGGTAGGGAATATAGACTGTAAGCTCCACAGGGGCAGGGACTGATGTGAATGGACAAATATTCTCTGTAAAGTGCCATGGAATATGTGTGCACTATATAAATATCTGGTAATAAATAATAATTTATTAATAAAATTTTGCACCACATTCTCTCTTTCATTTGTCTATGGCTCTAAGACTGAGTGCACTTGGGGAGATATGAGTGGCATGTGGGAAGGTCTAAGTAGCATTTGGTTGGCATTTCCTTCTCATTCTGGTTTTAGAGAAAGCTGGCATTTTTGTTCTTCATTAACATTGATTAGCTATCAGCTTGGAGTAGCTGTGTGCAGATTACTGTTTTCTTTAGTATCATTCTCACAGCTGAAAAAAATGTCTAGACACTTCATACTGTATGATTGGTGGCAGCTCCTGTCACCAAGGACAGAGTTAAGATAATAAAGGAGCAACAGAGATAGCAACATCAATAACAGTTGATTGCAATAAAAGTTGAACTCACTGGGTCTGGTAACTGAACTGCTATAGTATTTAGTAGATCCTTCAAGCTAACCCTGTCCTCTGTGATGACACCCATTGGCACCTCCATGTAATTCCACAATGCCTTTCCAAATCTTTTAGTTTGGAATTATGACACAGAGCTGGTTCAAAGTGCAGCCATCACTTGCTGGGAACAAACTGGTACACTCAGAGTAAACTCACAGAAATATGAGGAAAACATACCAACCCAACATTGCTTTGTTTCATTTGATTTATTAAAGAATTGGATTTTTTGTGAAATAGATTTATATTATATTTTTCTACCTATAGTTTATTAACTATATACTATATATATATACTACACAATTAACTCTGCATTGAGACAGTACTGGGAATAACTCTATTTATTTGCTTGTTATAATATTCTGTAATCAAAGCACCTTAGATTTGTCCATTTAGACTTAGACAAATGGGCATGTCTCATGTAGTCAGAAGTGTTTTAATTTGTAGATCAAGGTATTTTGTAAGGTACATTTAATTTGAGTTTTAACACATTATTGTTATCACTCTTCATTTCCTACATGTCAAGATGTTCTCTGGTTTTAAGTGTAACAAGATGTAGCCAATAACAATAAAATGTTGACAGCTGGATGGGCTATTTCAGGAGATAAATGAGAAGAGAACAGAAGTGATGTAAGGCTCCTATAAAAGAAGACTGTTATGTTAAATACTACTATAAATATTCAAAAAATATGTATTTTTAATAATGCACCCATGTAGGCTATTAGACTATAATGAGGAGTGTTGGAACATTACCTTGCATTGTTGAGACATATACAGATCTTTAACTCTGGTTTTAAAGGTATTAAGTCATCAGTTTGCCAATAGATACAAGCAAGGAGCAATGTAGAGTACATGCTTCTGCTTATAAATCTAAGTGGAAATTTTATACAAGCTCTGAGCATTTCAGTATTTTCTTTTCTAAAAATTTGTTTTCTTTCTTTTTTTAATCCAGCAAAAAAAACCCTGTTTAGCATGTTTTGTATGAACAGTTTTACAGTAAAATAGTGGTTATGCAGTCTATCTAAGTTAATTAAGATTATATTTAAGTATAATTTATTTTGGATGATCAATATATTAGTATTATTTTTACATTTGTTTTTAAATTCAGTTTTATTTTTACTTCCAGTCAATGCATTATGATCCATAGTTTCTTCTATTTGCATATGTTATAGATAAATCATTATAATATTTATATCTTGTGTGCACTTAGGCCCTGATTAATTGCAAATTGCAACTGTGATTACGCATGCAGTTGGCTGATTGTTGCGTTCTGCGTATGTGTATGCATCGCAGTGAGCGTGCAAGAAGGTCTTACTGATCAGACTGCAACCACAGGGACTACGCAAACCCATCGCAGAATGATTGTTAGCCATTTTGCATGCATATGCACTGCACTGCGCATGTGCACAGATCTCAATACGATTACACATGCAGAGTGAGTGACAGGCAATGAGCATTTGGCGGTGGTGACCGGGGAGTGGTTGCAGAAATGGAGCAGTGCCTGTCCATTTGAACACCATTGAATGGTCATGCATAAAGTAGCCACTGTGATTGCCTACACAGCTTCTGCACTCAATGTGTGCCACAAGACTTGCAAGTTCTGCAATGGTGTAATTGTGCATGAAGGGCTGATGTGCTTCGATGTTTCCAATATATACACTGGACTGCTAGGTATTACGGATGTGAGAAAGCAGTAGTGGGTGTCCCTATGCTGACTGAGTTGTGGCAGGCATTAGCATATTTTTGCAGCTAATGTGGGTAAGTGATTACGCAGCTGCAATTGCAATCCATGCTGAGGGCCTCATTTAGACCCGCTTGCAAGCACTATGTGCTCACAAGCAGGTCGATGGTGGGGCACTGGGCATGTGTGGCATGCACAATGCGCGTGTGTGAGCCCCAGAGCGAGTGAGAAATTCACTCGCTCCGGGGCTTGCTACAAACGGGGCTGCTGTTGATGTTAATCGACAGCTTGCCCCATTTTGTGGGCAGGGAAGGGGGGTGGCTGGTCAAACAGAAGCGTTCCTGAAGGAACGCCTGCCGTTTGTGGGTGCCCTTACTGACATCACTCGTGACATCTATCAGAGCAGGAAGCTCACAGGGGTTTTCAGGAATGAGACCCTATTACAAGGGTCTCATCGCAAGCCTGATAGTCGAGATTGTCATGACCATCACCTAGCCGCTCGCAAAAGCTGTCCGTGGTCACCCACAGCTTAGCGAGCAGCCTGGAGGTTGGCCCAAAAAAAACCAGGCCACCCAGATTTAGAGCAAGCACTCACAAAGAGCGTCTGGCTCTGAATCAGGGCCTGAATCAGGAACTAAGGCTGCATGCAATGTAATGCCACCGGATCTATTCCCGGTGGATGAAATACCGACACCAGAAGGGCAAAGCATGAAGATCCTGAATGGGGTAACCCTCAACTCTGTCCCTATCCCTCACCCTCCCTTAGTTGTGCCTAAACCTAAAACTCCCAGGGTGGTGCCAAACCCTAAGACCCCCGGGCATGCCTAAACCTTTCCCCTTCTCCCGGCACATAAATCTAACCCTCCCAGGGGAGTTGCCTAACCCTAACATCCCCTCGGTGGTGCCTAACCCTAGCCCCCCTCCCCATAGCCTAACCCTAACCCACCCCAGGGGGGTGCCTAACCTTAAGTCTCCCCTGTGGGTGCCTAAACCTAACCCTACCTCCCCCCATGGCTCCATGCTATGATTCCCCACTTACCTTCTTTCTGGATGCCGGCTGTCTGGATTTTGGTCCTGGATAAAGATAGGCATCAGGATTTAGACACCTATCTTTAGTACCAGGTTGGACTTCCAGCATCGGGATTCCATCAGCCGGCATTCTGGACGCCAGTAATTGAACTGCATCCTGACTGCACTGTTCTGTAATGATATCTAAGGATTTGTAGTGTAGTACAGAGGTAGCAAAACAGAAGATTGGTACAATGCAATTATTTTTATTAATTTGGGAGCAAAACAGTAATAAACAAGATTGGGTTGGACAGATATACAAAGGGGCTTACAATCTAAACTGAAATAGGAATTTGATACATGAGGATAAGTGTTTACATATTGTATATTGGTACATCCAGATTGCATGGGTTCTTTGTGGTTATATGATCTAGGCACATAGAAATGTTGCTCTAGGGTCAGGGGGCTGTGTGAGTGGAGAAAGAGAAACATACTATCCAGATGCAGTTATAATAATGAACATAGGTTCATTGGTCTGAATATGATTAATGACCCAGGATCATGTCTTTCATAAACACCTCCCTGCCAGGATTTCACACTAGCACATGTTTTATATCTGAGTGGTGGTCAACACAAAGAAGGAATAAATCATTAGTCATTTCACCTTGTATCTTGTAATCAGCTTGCAGCTGATACACACAAAGTACTATTAACCAATCGGGAACTCCGTTTACAACATCATCATGACAAACAGAGCCTCCCTGTGTGAGTCACATCACACAGACTCATTTAAGCAGACAACTTTAATTGAAGCAGCAGGTCCCTGAGGAAGACTATTAGACGCTACGCGTCGGACACACACTCCACAACCTCTGTGAGCAACATACTAAATCTGCCCTTATCACATGGGTACACCATTATCATTAGCAGCATGGGATCTCACTTACAAGCAAGATATACCTCACAATACAGCTGCACTAAGGACAAATAGACTGGATACCTTGGCAATCACTCTAGCATGGAACATTGGCTAGCCGCATACAGATCCTAAATCTCCTCACCATATGAGTGAGTAGAGCAGCTGACCATGGGAGAAGATTTTTGGGGACCACGTGACTGGCCAGGATCATGGGACCCACAAATTTCACTGTGAATTGGCTCACTACAACAGGATACATAGCGAGTGTATAACCGGGCACACACTCCAGCAGTGGCAGTGGATCACTTGAAATGGAAGAACACATCTATGAAGAAGCGCATCACCTAACAGGAACTTGACCTAACTTGGTAAGTTGACAGACCGGCACGTGACACCGCCTCTCCAGAGCGCATCACCCATAAGACTTCTAACACTCCTTAAGCCAGCCAAGAGGCATTATTTATCTTGACTTTTTCATCCACAAGTATATATATCCTATCCTAAATTCGAGGGAGCACTGTAACTCATGTTATTAGTCATGAAATAACTTTATACTACACCGCACATTAGTATATTATGCTTTGTACTGAATCACACCACTGAGCACAGGCACATAATTGTTATATATGATAAAAAATAATGTTTGGATAAAAATATAATCAGACATCTCATAATGATCTGGTGTTTGTCTTCATGTATTAACATAATAAAGACACCAAACATGTTCACATGTACATCTCAAACACAATGGAATTTTTTTATAATTTTCTCTTTGTAGAATAAAAAGGTCATGAGAACATCTTCTGGACTCCCCCTAAGTTGGCCACCACTGGTGTATGCACCATTCTGGAGGGAGTAGGAGGGAAGAAACTGGAAGGAGTGATGGTGGTAGATGTCAGTGATGTTGTAGGTAGTGGTAAATTTGCAGCATTTTTTTAGGATAATAACTCCTTTATAGAGTTGTTGACTAAATTCAGTCCAGAGCAGATTCATAACTGTTTGTGCCTCAAAAGATGTGTCAAACCTGTTGAACTTAGCATTAGTGGCCGAATGTTAATATTGGTGGTGATTCATTTGGTGAATTATATTACTGTTCTGATATGTTTCAGTGTCTACAGTATAAACTCTACTGTATTTATGTTTGATAAAATGATTAAATGGATTCAGCCATATCTAGGGCAGGATCTCTTGAAGGGAGTTATGTAGGAGAAGTAGCTGGATCAGGAAAAGTCTCTTTTTCTTAAAGTAGTGAATTGATGCACAAGTCTAGGCTCTCAATTTTTTTCTCTGCTTTCACTGTAGGAGATAACTGAAGACCTGGATCTGCAGGATCAATATATGAACAACATGTTGGACAAAATAAAACTTATAATATTTACTGTCTGAAACAAATGAACACAGCATGTTTGTTATTGGTGAAAAAATATTTTTACCCATTATAACATAGAAAAAAATGTAAGTGAATGCATAATTAGCATACAGTTTGGTTAAAGAAAATACTACTTGTCATTCTAAAACTCATATACTTAACATTAACAAAAATAAACTTGAATATACACATACAGTACTTTACATACATAATTGTAAAGAATGATTAGTAATGCAGTATAAATTAACATGTTATTATGCATTGCAAACTATGATGAAACATTATTAGCAGCAACCATACTTTAAAGTGGACTATTATTTACTAAAAAATACTTCAAGGATGCAATTTAGTATGAAACCCTATAAGGGTCAATGTTGAAGGAAACCTTATCAGTCCGGGCAATTTACGCAAATGTTCAAAACCAATAGAGCCAGTATCCTTAATATAACTCCTGTAGAGAACTTGATATTTTTTTCTCCAGATCCTTTGTTCATTTTGATGTTAATACTGGATTGTTCCAAATAACACCTTTTGGGTGTTTTATTTGGTGAGAGGGTCTTTTTTTAGTATTATTTGGAACAATCCATATTTACATCAAAACAAACAAAGGATCCAGAGAGAAAAATATCAAGTTCACTACAGGAGTTATATTACGGACTCTGGCTCTATTGGCTTTGAACATTGGCGTATAGTGCCCAGACTGATGAGGTTTCCTTCAACATTGACCCTTATAGGGTTTCATACTAAATTGCACCCTTGAAGTATTTTTTAGTATGCTTTGTTTTTGATTCTTACTAACAGGGAATCTACTATAAGGTGCAGCATTTGTATTGTAGTGCAAGATAAGGGTATTATTTGTATTAGTCTATTTTCACTCTTAGTTACCTGTAATTGCTGCTTTGCCATTATGCCTGTGTTCAGAGTTAGAACAAAAGGTCTTTGAAATGTAAATCAATAGAGGTTGATGAGAATAAGGATGACTTTTATGGGTGTCTTAACTTAATGGAAAAATTAGCTGTAAAAGAATTGAAAAGTTGGTATGATGTAATTACCCTAGAAAAATACTTGGAGGTGGGCCGGATCCATAGACGTTTGATGTTGTCAAAAAACCCTTTTTTAAATACGCAAGATGAGACCTTTCTAGTGAATTGGAATTCCATTTTGGATGATTATTCTGCCAAACTAATTGAGCTCATAGTTACATAATGCAAAAAAGAACTAGTGAAATTGGAAAATGAGATGAGTAAATTGGAGGTGGCAATAACCAAATTTGAAAGTAGTGAAGTGTTTTAAAGAGATGTCAATGATTTACAATTCACACTGGATAATTTGGAAGATGAGATTGTCACGAGAAAGCAAAAAAAATTCATTTGTGACAAAAAAGACTATATAAATGGGAGGATTCATAATTGGTCCAAAACAGAACCAAGATTAGAAGGTATCCTCTATACTAATAGACAACTGATAAGAAATAGTAAATTTCAGGAAGAAAGAATGAGAAAACCACCTAATTACACTACAACTCGCCAGTCAGAATGGCAAAAGGTTAGTTATAATCAACGTAAAAATTCTTCAAACTATTCCCCGTATTATGGTGATCAAAGGGAAAGGTTTCCATCCCAGTATCAAGGTAGACAAAGGGAACAAGTGTTCAAATATGGAAGAAAGAAGTGAAAGATTTCAACCTCAGTATAATAGATATGAGGTATTAAGATCTCCCTCACCTAATGTTTTTCGTCAAAAAAATTTCTTTAGAGGAACGAAAGGGTGTAGAGGAGGGAAGAATTATTTGTCCGATTAGATGCCCCACAAGGAATCAAAAGATGGTTACGTTTAGGAGAAGAGGAAAAAGAGGAGTGAGAGAAATACCCCCCCAAAAGGAGACCTCTATTACAGCCACAAGAGAATTACAGCCACAAGAGAATTACAGACAGGGATCATTAATAACTCACAGAAGGAACTATCCACAGCACAGGTCACAATTTTAGAGAAAGACATAAAATTTGTGCCAGACCAAAATTTGGACAAATTTAATCTCTTTACCAACCTTAACAGATATATCCGCAACGTGACGATACAGAGATATTTCTTAAAAAATCCAATACCAAAATTAGCTTATAGACCTCAAATAAAACCATTGGCACCACCCTCCAAATTCTATCCAGTTGAATCTAGGGGGAGCCATTTAGATATTTTTTATAAGTCAGTCAAGGATGACTTTAGAGCAATTAAAATCAAAAGTGACAAATACAATTGTAATCTTAATAATGGTGAGAAGCAAGCGATTAACCAACTAAGGAAGGGTGAAAATATAATCATTAAAACAGTTGACAAAGGGGGTTCTGTTATTTTACAAGATAAGGAAACCTATCTGCTTGAGGCATATAAAATCCTTGATGACTCTTCTATGTATGATAAGTTACCTAATAGCCCTACCATGTTATATCAGGAAGCACTATTTAATTTATTAAATGAAGCAAAGAGGGATAATATAATCTGTAGTGAGGAATTTAATTATTTGTATATTAAGTTCCCAGTATTACCCATTTTCTACCATAACCCTAAAGTCCATAAGGACAAGAAAAGTCCCCCAGGGAGACCAATCATTTCTGGAATAAATGTACTAACTGCCAATTTGTCTCACTTTATTGACCTAAAGTTGCAATCTTATGTGAAATTACAAAAATCTCATTTAAAAGATTCCAGCAATCTTCTTAGAAACATTAAAAATTATATATGGTCTGGATAAATGGTTAACTGTCGATGTTCAGGCTCTTTATTCATCCATTCCCCACCATAAAGGTCTAGAGTCTGTTAGAAAAGTTCTAACATCAGACCCTGATAAGACACCAGCAGAGACAGCCTTCATAATTAAGAGAATAAAGTTCATTTTAGAACACAACTTTTTTGAATTTAATGGCACTTTCTTCCTCCAGAAGCAGGGAACTGCGATGGGGACCAAATTTGCCCCATTGTATGCCAACCTGCTGATGGGGGAATGGGAAGATAATTTTGTGTATAATCCAGAGTTTGGACATATAAATGTCAAATTTTATGGGCAATATAAAATTGATGATCTGATTTTTATCTGGAGAAGGGATGTTTCAAGCATTGAAGATGATTATAATCTTAAGTTTACCCATAAATCTGATAATAACTATCAATTATCTAGATCTGATACTGGAAGATAATAATAGTGAAGTTGTGAAGACCTGTATGTTTTTTAAAGAAGTGGATGCAAACAGTTGCATCCCTTCTGGTAGATGCCATCATCCATTATGGATTAACAATATACCATTTGCACAGTTCCTTAGGTTAAGAAAAAACTGTAGCACAATTGAAGAATATTGGAAACAATCCCTTGTCCTTAGAGATCGGTTTAAAGATAGGGGATATGACCCTTCAAGAATTGAAGATGCCAGATATAAAGCATCAGTTAAAAACAGGGAGGAGATATTGGTGGACAAATATAAACAACAGCTGACTGATAACAACAAGTAGCCAAGCATGCCCTTTTTTACTCAATTTAATAAAGAGAGCCATCTAATTAGAAAGATGTTAGAATGCCACTGGGGAATACTGCGGAAGGAACTAATTAAAGGGCCACATCTTCCAACTAAACCAAATCTTGTGTTTAGAAGGGCCACCAATCTGGAAAGTTTACTGGCGCCCCGAAGATTTAAATTGAGTGAACTTGCAAATACTAATGAAACAACTAGGGATGGATTTTTGAGTAAAAGAACTGGTTGTTATCCCTGTAATCCGTGTATATGTTGGAAGTTCATGGACTAAAAAACCTTTAGTATAAAAAGAGGATAATACGACCTATGCTCTAAAAGAGATAGTTACTTGCAACACCGAATATGTAGTTTATAAGCTCACCTGTGGTTGTAAGCTAAGCTATATTGGTAAAACAAAAGGAGTGCAAAAATCCGCATTAAATAGCATTTTCGGAATGTAAAAAATCTGATTAAAACCCATAATTTACCACATCATTTTGCAGAGTTTCATAATTCCAATGTAAAAGATTTCTCATTCACAATTATAGAACATGTGGAAAATGACCCTAGGGTGGTAATAGAGAATTGATGTTGTCCAAAAAAGAAACATATTTGATTTACATACTTAACACTCTTGTTCCAAATGGCTTGAATGAAAATATAGAAATGGTATCTTTCCTTTATGTCAATTTCTTTCCTCCGTGGTCTTAATAATAAATCATTTTGTTCTTAATTGTTGTTTTATATATTAGTGATTTCCACTAATATTTCTTATTGGCAATTAATTTTGTTTTTTTCTTCCTGTTTTTGTAAAAACAATAAAATATACTAACATATTCCTTTCCTTAAGGTGGGAAATAAGCTACAATCCCCTAGGGGGATATATTTTGCAAAATATGGTATTGATTTTTTAAAAATACAAGTTATAAAAATGAGGATATTTTTTGTATTATTTGGAACAATCCAGTATTAACATCAAAATGAACAAAGGATCCAGAGAAAAAAATATCAAGTTCGCTACAGGAGTTATATTAAGGACTCTGGCTCTATTGGCTTTGAACATTGGCGTAAATTGCCCGGACTGATAAGGTTTCCTTCAACATTGACCCTTATAGGGTTTCATACTAAATTGCACCCTTGAAGTATTTTTTGTATGTTTTGTTTTTGATTCTTACTAACAGGGAATCTACTGTAAGGTGCAGCATTTGTATTGTAGTGCAAAATAAGGGTATTTTTTGTAATACACATTATTTACTATTTAAAACAATAAAGACAAAATATTCTGACACATGAAATATTGACAAAAAAGTAAATTACATTGCTTTTAGTGAATAAAAAAGGGTGAATATAATAAATATAAAATGGTTAAATAATATTAAGGGCTAAATAGCGATATGATGTTATGCTTTCATTGTGTGCAAAAACACAATACAGATTCCAGAAAGAGTGCACAAAATATTTATTATATAAAGAATACATGAAGACAGTGTTATGCATAGGCTGGAGAGTACACAAACGAATACAATATACAGTCAATATCATGCAAAAAAAGAAATCCAGATATAGCATACAAACGTGACTCAACAGTGGGCAGGCATATGAGCAAAGTCCAAATTAAAATCACGGATAATGGCGTGCAGGCAGAGAAATACAGAAATAATATGCAGACATGACAAGCTGGTTAGGCAGATAAAAAAAGAGTCTTAAACACAGAAGAATGTGCTTGGTTAATGCAGGTAAACAGGATACTGGAAGCATTGCAGAATGTCCTTGACAATGCAAAAAAAACAAGAAAAAATACTGGAAGAATGACAAAATCAGCAGCAGACCCAGAAACATCAGATACCAAACAGGAAACATCACAGGATGAACACAGGAACTTCACATGAGTGCCAGTGACAAACAATCACTGTCTCAGAGAATGGAGTCAAATACCAGCACAACAGGTACAGCTTATCAGCCAGAATTAACTCTTCATAGGGAATCCTCATACTTTTAGTCCAGACACTGTGGTGTCTAGACAGCAGCTCCCAGTGAGGAACCCACAGTATTGCTTAATTCAAGGTATAACAAAAGATCATAGGCCCTCATTCAGAGCCGCTCGTTAGCGGCAGTACGCTCGTTCCGAGCGATGTTTGCACATCTGCGCATGCGTACAGTTTTTAGTACGCATGCGCGAACCAGTCAGTGCGGCCGAAAATCGTTTGTACGCTATATAGCGAGTGCCTGCTATTTTGAGTGACAGAATGAGGCGTATGTGGGTGGTAACAGGGGATGGTGCTTGAAAATGGGGAGTGGAGATCCGAACGCAGGCGTGCTTAAAGGTCAAAACGGGCATTTTATGGGTGTGTATATTTAAAACAGCAGCGTCATTGACCACGTCTCTGGGTTATTTTAGAGCCAGAACTGCTCGCAAATTTGTGGTAGCAAACACCAACCACAAGAATAGCGAGCAGTTCATACGCTGGTCGATGTACTCGATTAATCTAATAAATAGCGGACATGACGTAGGATGCGAGCGGCCAGGGGGCGTTTTTAACAAATAAACGAGCGTATGTTTTGCCCGCTCGTTCAGACTTAGAGGTGTGAACAGATTACAATGTGCGTACGGATCATTTGAATAGCCACCCCTTGTTTTTAAACGAACGACCGCAAATAGCGAACGGCTCTGAATGAGGGCCATAATCCCCTATGATGGGTGTATTCAAGATGCCTTAGAGATTCTCTCTTCTTACCCTTCTTCTTTTTGCCTTTTAATTTGTAATTTTTAGACCAGTCTGAACATACCCAGACTTCCTCCAAAGGTACAACATGTCTACAGCAATGGCCAAAAGTTTTGGTTTTCAAAAAGTTTGCTTCTTCAGTGTTTTTAGACCTTTTTGTCAGATGTTACTATGGTATACTGAAGTAAAATTACAAGCATTTCATAAGTGTCACAGGCTTTTATTGACAATTACATTAAGTGTATGCAAATAGTCAATACTTGCAGTGTTGACCCTTATTTTTCAAGACCTCTGCAATTCGCCCTGGCATGCTGACAATCAACTTCTGGGCCACATACTGACTGATAGCTGCCCATTCTTGCCTAATCAATGCTTTGAGTTTTTCAGAATCTGTGGGTTTTTGTTTGTCCACCCGCCTCTTGAGGCGGGTGTTCTCACAAGTTCTCACAAGTTCTCAAAGAGATTAAGATCTGGGGAGTTTCCTGGCCATGGACCCAAAATTTAGATATTTTGTTCTCCAAGCCACGTAGTTATCATTTTTGCCTTATGGCAAGGTTCTCCATCATGCTGGAAAAGGCATTGTTTGTCACCAAACTGTTCTTAGATGGTTGGGAGAAGTTGCTCTTGGAGGTTGTTTTGGTACCATTCTTTATTCATTGCTTTGTTCTTGGGCAAAATTGTGAGTAATCCCACTCCCTTGGCTAAGAAGCAACACCACACATGAATGTTCTCAGGATGCTTTACTGTTGGCAAGACACAGAACTGATGGTAGCGCTTACCTTTCCTTCTCTGGACAAGCATTTTTCCTGATGCCCCAAACAATATGAAAGGGGATTCATCAGGGAAAATAATTTTACTCCAGTCCTTAGCAGTCCAATCACTACTTTTTTTTTTACAGAATATCAGTCTGTCCCTGTTGTTTTTCCTGGAGAGAAGTGGCTTCTTTGCTGCCCTTCTTGACACCAGGGCATCCTCCAAAATTCTTCATCCTGTGTCATGCCAACAGTAAATTATTCTGAGACCATTCATGTGTGGGGTTGCTTCTCAGCCAAAGGAGTGGGATTGCTCACAATTTTGCCGAAGAACACAGCCATGAATAAAGAATGGTACCAATACATCCTCCAAGAAAAACTTCTCCCAACCACCCAAGAACAGTTTGGTGATGAACAATGCCCTTTCCAGCATGATGGAGCACTTTGCCATAAAGCAAAAGTGATAACTAAGTGGCTTGGGGAACAAAACATCAAAATTTTGAGTCCATGGCCAGGAAACTCCCCAGACCTTATTCCCATTGAGAACTTGTGGTCAATCCTCAAGAGATGGGTGGACAAACAAAAACCCATAAATTCTGACAAACTCCAAGCATTGATTAGGCAATAATGGGCATCCATCAGTCAGTATGTGGCCCAGAAGTTGATTGACAGCATGCCAGGGTGAATTGCAGAGGTCTTGAAAAGGAAGAGTCAACACTGGAAATATAGACTGCATAACCTTAATGTAATTGTCAATAAAAGCCTTTGAAACTTATGAAATGCTTGTAATTTTACTTCAGTACATCATATTAACATCTGTCAAAAAGGTATACTAACACTGAAGCAGCAACTTTGTGAAAACCAATACTTGTGTCATTCTCAAAACTTTTGGCCATGGAAATGACATGTGTTGGCATGTATATGACATTTTGCATCATCTACAAATTCACCTTCAGAATCAGAGTCTAAATCCCATGTTTTAATTGGATACTTCTTTTTGGCAACAGATAAGGAGGCATAACTAACTAGGAAATATGATGGGTGCTGCACAGGTGTGATAGCCATAGAACAGGAGATCCAAGGGGATCCAGCATGAACAGACAATGCAGACTGGACATCCTCAATGTACTGACATAACAACTACAAAAAATACTCCTGAATCCATTAAGGATTTAAATCTGAATGCTGAGCAGCAGTTACTGGACTCTGGAGCTCGGCAAAAGTCACTGGACTCTGGAGCGCAGGAGCAGTCACTGGACTCTGGAGCGCAGGAGCAGTCACTGGACTCTAGAGCACAGCAGCAGTCACTGGACTCTGGAGCACAGCAGCAGTCACTGGACTCTGGAGCACAGCAACAGTCACTGGACTCTGGAGCACAGCAGCAGTCACTGGACTCTGGAGCACAGCAGCAGTCACTGGACTCTGGAGCACAGCAGCAGTCACTGGACTCTGGAGCACAGCAGCAGTCACTGGACTCTGGAGCACAGCAGCAGTCACTGGACTCTGGAGCACAGCAGCAGTCACTGGACTCTGGAGCACAGCAGCAGTCACTGGACTCTGGAGCTGGAAAGTGGTCACTGGACTCTGGGGCTAGGCAGCAAGCTCCTCAATATAAAGACATGTAAACTCCGAACAATATACCAGAATTCATTCAGGATTTAAATCCAAAGGCTGAGAAGCAGTTTCTGAGGTCTGGATCATGGCAGCAGTCACTGGACTCTGGAGCTAGGCAGGAGTCACTGGAATCAGGAGCTAGGAAGGAGTTACTGGAGTCTGGAGCAATGCATGCAATCAGTGGACTCTGGAGCTGGGCAGAAGTCACTACACTCTTGGAGCTAGGCAGCAGTCACTGCACTCTTGATCTGGGCTGCAGTCACTGCACTGGTGCAGCTGGGCAGTGGTGACTGGTTTATGGAGCTATGCAGCAATCAGTGGACTCTGGAGCTGGACAGTGGTCACTGGACTCTAGAGCTGGGCATCGGTCACTGAAATCTGTAGCTGGGCAGATGAGACTGGAACCATCAGACTGGTGGCAGAGACTGAACCACAAAACTAGCAGCAGATATCACTTGGACACTGGGCAACAGTCATCCCTGAAACACTGCACTGGACTGTGCAGCAGTCATCCTTGGGACACTGGACTGGGCAAAAATGTATCCCAACGACAGCAGAATGGACAGACACAGTAACCAGTAGACTGGCAGCAGACATCCCTTAGACAATAGACTAGGCAGCATTCATCCTTGGGACACCAGACTGGACACACATGGCAGGAAGTCTAGAATGGGTATGTGATGACTCTGTTATCTCTGGAAAGAAGGCATAACCAAGCAAAGCCTCAAGTCCAGAGAGATGGGCAGACAAAACTTTGTTTCTGGAGGCATTGATAGACAGATCCTCACATCTGCAGGCATGGGCTGACAAAACCTCACACCCAGAAGCATGGGCAAATAGAACCTTGGGCCAGTAGGCATGGGCAGACAAAACCTCATGTCTGAAGGCATGGACAGATAAAACCTCATGCTTGCAGGTATGGGCAGACAGAACTTCTTGTCAGGAGACAAGAACAGACAGAAACTCAAACCTGCAGGCATGGTAAATCAATTTCTTGACAAACACAACCTCGCAACCTGGCAGTACCTCTCAGACCTCTGGTTGTGTGGCAGGTTCCATATGGACCTCTAGTACAGTGGCTGGCACCTCTAAATCCTCTTGCAAGATAGTGGGCACCTCTCAAACCTATAGCAAGGCAGCAGACACCTCTCAGACCTTTGGTAAGGCATCAGAGACCTCACAGACCACTGGCAAGTTGATGGACACCTCTCAGTCCTCTGGCAAGATACCAAACCTTTGGACTTTTGGCAAAGCCAAACTCTGAATAGCAGTCAGCACATTGGCACTTTGATTGGGCAGACAGAACCTCATGCCTAGAAGTATGGGTAGATGAAACCTCATGCCCACAGGTATGGGAAGAAAGAACCTCATGTCTGGAGGTGTGGGCAGGCAGAGACTGACCCCTTGGACCTCAGAATAAAGCAACAGATACCTCTCAAACCCCTGGCATTGCAGCAAGCACCTCTTGGACCATTGGAAAGGTGGCAGCCATCTCTCAGGTCTCTGGATAACTGATGGGCACCTGATGAGCCTCTGCCAAAGTAGCAGGCAACTCTTAGAACTCTGGTAAGATGTCACTGTCTCAGAGACAGGAGTCAATTACCTGCATGACATGTGCAGCTAATCAGGCAGAATTAACTCCTCAAAGGGAAATCCTCATTAGTCCCAAAAGAGTGTGGTCTAGACAATAGCCCCCAGTGGTGAACCCACAGTACTTCACACTTCAAGGTATACAAACAGAGTCCTAACATATAAGAGCCTAATGATGGCCATACGTGGTAAGATTTTCTGTCCAACCATCCAACTAGTTGGTTGGAATGAAAATCTGGTAACTTATGGGAGTACATAATGATCAGCAATTTGCTCCTAAGTGCCATAAAATAGATTAAAATGGTCATTCAGACAAGTTTGTTAAATGTTTGCTCTAAACAATTTGTTCAAACATTTTCCTGTGTTTTGGAGCATATTGCTGATTGCCATTTGCTTTCATACCTTACCAGATTTTCAGTCCAACCAATCAACTAGTTGGATGGTTGGACAGAAAATCTTACCACGTATGGCCAGCCTAAGGATCAATGGTGAATTTATGTGTTTTAAAATGCATGCAAGTAACATTTTTTCCCCATTTTTCAACCTAGCTAAAACAAGGATGCACTCAACAGCTACTCTTCCCTAAGTGGTACTGCATAAATTAAGCACACTACTGACTCTTGGTGGGCATAGGAAGCATACAGTAGTTTGTGGAAGGATGGGCTTGTGATCTGGATTGGCCTGTTAATATTGAGAACACGTATACATGTATGAGATACTCATAAGCTACCTCCTTCTCAGCACTGTATCTTGTGATGCTCCAGGCATGTTTTCTTGCTTTCCCTGTGAAATTAACAGAAAGGCACTATTACATTTGGTTACATCACAACTTTTCTTTTTTTTTTACATTTTGCATTAATATTAGGTAATAAATAATACATTAACAATGAATTTGTTGTGCCTTTTAAAGAATTATTCATCAATTAATGTTTTTTTCTTGAGATTTTGTTTAAACAAAATGTACACTTACCTTGTTGTGGCTGCTGAGGTGGTGCATCAGTATCATGCACATACTTTCCATGAACAAGCTCAGAGGGGAGAATCTTGTGCATCTCCTCTTCATATTCAATTCATTTAATAGATAATGAGTGCCCACCATCCTAAATGCAGCCTTGCACGCTTTGCTCATTTTTTCCATCATTTTCCTGGTAATGGAAGAGAACCTTTTCCTACAGTGGCCTCCAACCCGTTAAATAGCCCAACTGCATATACATGTTATTTCTCTTTATTTCCAATTGTAAAGCACAAGAGAATATACTGGCACTATATAAATAACTGTTAATAAATAAGTAAATACATAGACCAGACAAATGAAACATTTTATTCATAAGAAACTCTTGCATGCATATTCTGCTCGTCTCCTGTTCTACCTTCTGAGCCTCATCTTCACCATAGGTTTGGGGTGTTTTGTAGGAGTTTTGTCTTGTCAAAATAGCATGTCATATGTTAAATCCATTAGAAAAGCACTAGGAAGTCTTTTGATCGGCTTTTGGTAGTATACCATCCGATTTACTAGTTCTTTTGATGGTGTCTCAGATGTTCCAACATGACCCATTCCATCAGGATTCAAAATACTTTGCCCCTACACTTCCCATCTAATTAATGACTACATCCACCTGTGTTGAAACACCTGTATCATCAATTATCTAGTTCAACACAGGTGACTGCAATCATAATTTAGGTAGGTAGTTGTGGCCGGAGGCTGACCACACGTGTTTAAAATGTTTGCCATGGCACTGAAAGGGTTAACCCCCTGTGCTGCTGCGTCATATTTAAAGAGACAAAGGGCACTTGGCGCCATGCTTAAATGTATTACCGGCGCTAGGCGCCGAGTGTTTAAATGTAAAAACGTATTCAAGATGGTATGTGCAACACTGAGCCAGGACATGTATTTAAAATGTATGATTTTAAATGTAAACTGGTTTTAAATGCACATTTGTATATGACATTAGCAGCCTCTGGTGCAGGAAAGTAGATGCTAATTGTCATTCCCTTAGCAGGAGGTCTGATGAAATGAAAGACCTGTTATGGTCAGTGAACTCTGGCTGGAAGCTTTCTGTATGAAGGTGTGAAGACAGTCAAATGGCCATGTCTTAATGTGAAATGGCCAGTTTTTTCATGATTATTGCAGGAAGACCAAAGCGAATATTATTGCTGGTCATCCTACATAGATATTTTGTCACTGTGTGATAAATGTATCAAAGAATGAAAGTAAATGACCAGTTCCTGTGGAATGTGAGTTGTAATTACTTTTGGGATAGATGGTCTGATTGGGTTACAAGACCAACTGTGGGTGGATTTCACCATGCTGTATTATCTGCTCTGACTATATGTACAGGGCCTGTGAGCCTCTGTTTTTTTGTACAACCCTGTAACTTCTTTGAGGAGAAGAACTGCTTGGTAAGATTTCTTGTATGCGATGTACCCCTTCATCCGGAAGGACGAGTATTCTTCAAGACTTTGAGCAATAAACTTTTTGCCTGACTTCAATTGTATCTCAATCCTGCAACTATCAGAATTGCGCAAACGCTATTCCGTTCTCCAGCTGTTCTGGGTAAGAGCTCCGTGCAGACCTGGTATATGAATGAAGTGGTATAAGTGCACTCCTTAAAACTGGGAGTATGGGGGTGAGTTACTATTGCAGCTCTAGACACTGGTGGTTTCCCCAATATCACCAAGAAAGGGATCTGATAGTACAAAGGTATGTCTAGTAGGTAGCGCAATGTAAGAGGTTGTTATTGAGTATTGTAACTAGATCTAAATATATTGGACTAATGAGTCAGCATGATAGGATAGAATTTAATGTAGTTAAAATAGTAAAATGATAATAAAATGACAAGGTCTGAAATAAGTATAGATGAGAATATGTTACACAATTCAAA
Organism: Taudactylus pleione; assembly: GCA_031769625.1. Taxonomy (NCBI): domain Eukaryota; kingdom Metazoa; phylum Chordata; class Amphibia; order Anura; family Myobatrachidae; genus Taudactylus; species Taudactylus pleione. Next base: position 60,467,686 of record JAUIMM010000040.1, read on the forward strand.
ATACACAATTAAAAATGCAGAATGTGTACATGGGAAAATAAGTTGCACAATTTAAAATACACAATAAAAATCGCAATCACAAATGTCTGATGGTATGGTGAAAGAAAAACAGTATACCGTCCAATGGAAATTGTAATACAGGTAAAGTGGGACTGTTGGAACAGTCCTATCTATAATAATACCAATGCTGATGGAATTTGTGTGATGCAGATGTAGACTTACTGTCCATTGTTGTGATGTCACAGAATCATCGGAAATACAGTTCAGCAATCTGCAGGTTAATAATGAAGGCATAGAGGACGTTGGGTAGGGTCTAGTAGATAAATGAATGTTTGGTGAGTGCATGCACCCCCTACCTCATCCTGAGTGGCAGCCCAGTGGCTGGTTGCAAGACGTGTATAGATGTGAGAAAAGCCTCCTTCTAGACGCAGGGTGCCGGTTCCCTGTGTGAGACAATGGCTGCTGCCTAGTTGTAAATGGGCAGCTGCTTCTTCAGTAGCTCCAGGGGAAGGGTGTGCAAAAATCCCTCACTGCTGGTGTAGTTGTTCCTGGGGTCCGTCCGGCGACTCAGCGAGTAGAGGGGGCGTGGCCAATGCGTTTCACCCACTAGAGATTGTGCGGGCTTCGTCAGGGCTGTGTGGATGTGAAGTCTGCAGGATGTCCTTTATTTAAAGGGCTTGCTCTGTCCCTCCTTAATTGTTCATTGGGAGCCAGTTTGCAGGCATCAGCAATAAATTAGTTTGCTAACCGCTTGTGGTCCTGATTGTTATGGTGTCTCCATTTAAATCCCATTCTCAGTATACACAGTGAATAGCACAAACGCATATAGAGTGGAAATCATGTAGAATAAGGATCATATCAGCCTAAGTGCCTATGTATGTGTACATAAGGAATAGTAGGTAGTTAGTTTATCAGGTGATTAACTCACTGTTTATCAGTATATTTATTGCTCGCATAGGTGCACCTGGTAGTTTTTGTAAACAGAGTGGAAGTACACTGTAGGGAGTATATTGAACAATGTAAACAATGTTGAGATGCCAAAAATTTAAAGTTTGAAATATAATATATAGATAAAAATAAATATAGGTGTTGAGGGTGTTATTAGAATCTTAAAAAATTAGTTATGCAGTTATGATATTCGTAGAGTCCAAGGTATGGTGGTACTGAATTGTTCTAGATCAGATATTATTCCTATGTTGTAGAAGTAGTTGACACTCATATTGGTTGATAGATATTGGTCTCTTTTAGAGTATTATCTTGAGCTCCTTGATGTGAAAAGGATTAGCTTGCAGTGATAATTGCTACATAACCAGATCTTCACCAGGCAGACCTGGTCCACTGCGAGGGATCAGGAGGATTCAGCTGACACCAACGAGGGGCTGTGGCCGCAGCTAGTCAAATGCATATGCAAGTAGAAGCAGTTCCAGGTGCCGAGGGAGGAACCTGAGGGTACTAAAAAGCGGTTCCAAACACCTATGGTAGAGTTTGGTGGTGGCAGCATCATTACACACCCACGGCACAGTGGGCAGAGTCAGTGACAGGCAGTCACTGATGGTGAGTGGGAGTCCAAAAGCGCTAACCAGTGACCAGGGCCAGCCTAGGCGAAAGGCGTCCGGTCACAGTAGTCCAGGAGCAGAGCATTTTGTACCTGATGGAATGGGTCATGTTGGAGGGTAGGGTGACTTCCTTTGAAAACAAGTAAACTGAAGAGACTTTTTGACTTCAAAAACTGATGGGCATTGGCTGAGTTCACAAGTTACCTCAGAGTGCTACTTTAATGGCCGCTAATCTGAGTACCAAATTATTGTCAAAACTTATTAAATGCTGTATTTTAAAAAAACTAAACCACAGTCAATGCATATTAGTTTACAATTGTTTCCAAAACTTATGTTTGGTAAATTTAACCAAGTCACCTGAACTGCGTGCAGGGAGTAGGATTAAAAGGCCTCAGCACAAGTAATTATAATTACCTCCTGGGATTTAGCAGCAGTATATTTGACTGTTGCACTTCTAGACAACATAAAAATACAACATCACAAATCATTATAGGAGTAATTACTGTAGCACAAAAATATGAAATACAAGGACTTACATGTTAAAGCTTTATTTAATTTAATTGTGGGAGATTAGAAACTGATCACATAACAAAACTAAATAAAATTTCAAGCAGCACATATGCTATATAAAATGAACAGTTTAAAATTATTGATGGAAGTTGCTCTTGAAATTGGCATATAAAATGAGAGGCAATAAGTTGCATGACATAGTTAATAACAATATATATTTTATAATCAAATAGACTAGAATAGAAAATAGAAATTAGAAAGCATTATTTGCAAAAGGAGAAGTATTTTTGTAAATCGAATTGTCCAGTGCTCTCTGAGCTGTGTTTCAATTTCTGCACAAAAATTAAACAATCTTGTGAAAGATTTATTGTACATTCCAGATTTAGAGGAAAGTCACATTTCTTGTGTTTGCAGTTGCCTCTGTGTTTTTAGAGACAAAGTATGCACAATTTAGCATGGTTCATAAATCAGAGCTTAGAGAAGAGCAGACAGTTACCTGTATGAATACAAACATGATGATAATAAATATAAAGTCATCACTCATCAGAAGTGCATTCATTCATGACATAAATGTCTTAAACTCATGCATCCAGATTCAATAAATGAAATGCTCATCATGTGACTTCTGAATTAACTGCAATCCTGTACAAAACAATTAGAAAATGCATCTTCTGTATTAAGCCTAAAACGATAATGTCCTGCTACCTAAATTATGTCAGAGCAAAGCAAGTTATCCATAACTGTTACTCTATAGTGGTGTAAGGGTCAATAACAATGGTAAAACCAAATGAAAACAAGCATTTTTGACTGTTAAAAATGAATATTCCTGATGCATGAAAATATTTGCAAAGAAGTACGTACAAAGAAAAATGTTAGAAAATTGAGGCAGTACATATTGACATCATTTATATTATCCCTGCAATGCTGCAACATGATAATAGATGAGAGTATATGAGCAGAGAAGCTAAAGGAGTTGGGCATTGAGCAATAAAAAATTGCACTTTACGCAACAGAACGAATAACAGTCACAAAAAGAAAGTAGCACACTCTCCTGGAGTTTGCAAGATGTGCTAATGGAATCCAATCTTCCAAACATAATCTGTGGAGGATCACTAATGTCCATCTACTAAAATCAATAAAACCTACACCTTATGAGATGTGGAATGCCAAGATACATACAGTGAGCCATATGACAATATTTGGCTGTTATTCCCATGTTCACATCCCAAGTAAAAATCACTCCAAACTGGTAGAGCTGCAGAATGTATTTTTGGCAGAATATTCAGAAAAAAAGCAGAGCAAGGGATTATAGAATTCTTAAACCTAAAACAAGCAAAATCACAGTAAGCCACAATGTACAATATTTATCTGAGTTTTCCTAAATACAAATTATGACATCAAATATATCTGAAGGACTGTATGGGTGCCAGCATATATGACAGGAGAAACAGTAGAATGCAATAGAGCTGAACAAACTGTTTCTCATGTACAAAGATCAAACATTCTAGAACACCTTCATTTTTCCAGTTTTTACTGAAATATATATAGTTTAAAGTATCAGTTGGAGTCTCACAATTGGAAATAAAAATAAATCATAAAATCCCTTTGTTAAACAAAATTTAATCTAAATTGTCGACTCATCAAAGTAGTCTCCTTTTGCATATGTGTTAGGTGTTTCATTAATTCCAGGTGAAGGACTGTGAAAATCCACTATCAACCGCTTACAGCAGTCTCTAACAATCTGGCTAGCAATAGAAGTCACTGCTAGCCAGACATCCTGGTCTGCTTCAAAATATCAGCATTGCCAGCTTAGTGCTCATCAACCCATTTCTGGGAACAGGTGTAGCTACTTCTGCTTCTATTTGCTAGCACATACCGGAGAACATTGCCACCATTAAACATAGAATTTACACCCATTTAATAACCTGCTTAATATATAAATATGGCTGATGACATTATCATCCCATTATTAGATAATTCATTAAGGATGCAGCAGGCTCTGTCATTAATTGCCACCACACACCAGTAATTACTATGTTATTAAACTTTACTGGCATCTAACAACCTGCAGTTTATCTACTACAGCTGCTGTTATTATAGTCCGCTTCTGAATATACTGGAGGTGCTATTATTGTGGTTAATTGTACTATCATATTTAAGTTTCATCTGGATGTTTTTACTAGAGATGGATGTTGACTCATATTTTGGTTTTAGTTCTAAATTATGATTGTGTTTTGGTTTTGGGAAAACCACCCTCAAGTGTTTTGGTTTCGGTTTTGGATCTGAATTTTAAGAAAAATTGATGAAAACAGCTAAAATCATGTAACATAGACCTTTTTGGGCCTGATTAATGTTTGTATGTGAATGCAAATTCAGTTGCGGTCTCTCACAGATCGCAATTGTGAAAATATGCTAATGACTCCACCTACCATCCAGTACTTAGTGATGTCCAGTGACAGCATCTGACATCTGCCGCACATGCACTACTCCGGAAACATTGGAAACATTAAATGCAGATCAGGTGGCCACCAGCCTTCTGAGTAGGTCTAACCTGTTGCAGACATAGTAGGTCTGCAGACACACAGAGGACTCTCCTGCTGTGAGCAAGAACACAGTGGCTAATTTATGCACATGTAAATGTTTTTTGAGGAGATGAGTTGGCACTGCACAGAAAAGGCTTCAGCCTACCCTCTCTAAAACAGACCTTTCCCTAGCGGTCTAAGGAGCTCATTCAGACCAGCTCGCTAGATATGTACGCTCGCACCCAGCATATTCAAACTCAGCCAAGTGACGGCAAGGCAGGCGATTGCACGGCAAGGTATAAGCATGCCCACTATGTCTTGGCATGCGATTTCTCAGTGTATGCAGATGTCTACCAGCCGGTCTTAAGAGTCCCACTTGCGTACATCATCTCAATGAAGTGTATGCATCCATCGGTACATCGGGTACCATCGGATGTGATCGCAGCGCTTGCGGTTGACCATACCCTACCACAAGCACTGAGAGCACTTCATTGTGAAAAAAATCCAAGTGACTTGTACTATGACACTGCCTATAATGTATGCACACCTCTGAAACAGTGTTGGGATGCTCAGGCATGCCTGCGTTCAAAACTCCACTCCCCCATTCCTTTCAGCCAGCCCCTGTCACCACCCACACATGACTTCACCTGTCACTCACTCTGCTGGGAAGTCAATGTGCAACGAGTGATCATTTCCCAATCTCTGGTGCACTGGTTCATGCACGCACATTGAGATGCATTTGCAGAATGTGAAAATTGGCCAGCTATGAGCGAATGCATCCTAGCAATAGACAGGTCCTAAAATAGTATATGTGATTAATGTGAAATGTGAGGAGAAATGACGCTGCCTTAAATATCACAAAAGAAAGACAAAATAAATATATAAAGAAAAAATAAAAATAATTAAAAATGTATAAGCAAATACTAATCTGTGGGTATTTTATACAGTATTTTTCTTTTGTTATTTATCATACTTGAATTGTTTGTCCAGACATGAAAATAAAACAATACAATATGTGTAGTTTAATTTGATAATATAGTGGTATATCAATCTTTAGTGGGCATTCCCTACATTGCTATATGGGGATTAGGTATATTCTAAAAAGTGACAATGATTTGAAGCTCTACCTTTTAGCAACATATAGACATAGTTATATGATAACATACCCAATTTACTCGTATGCAGTGCATAATCAGGTCCATATGGTTTCTTACTTTTATTTTAATTATTTTTTAAATGACTCTGCCTCCTTATTGGGTTTGTTAATAGGTTAACCTACATGTTTTATATATACCAGCAGGGAATCACTGAATAAAGCAGTAACTTATAGATTTCTGGATTAATTAGTGCCATCCTCCAACAATCTGTGGACATGATATCACACTAAAATGCACCTAAATTACACATATGCATGGAATCAGCATGTATCACCACCAGCCATATGGCTGGCAGTTCAAATCCTGATGCTGGAAGCCTGGCAGGGGTGAAGATCCCAACAGCGGATTTAGGTGAGTAATGCAAACCCTACCCTCCCCCATCCCTAACCCTCCCTTAGGGGTACCTAACCCTAACCTCTCCCCTAGTGCAAAACCCTAACCCCCCGCTAAGTGCCTAAACCAAACCCACCCATCCCCACAACCTAAACCTAAGTCTCCTGGGGGGGTGCCTAAACCTAACCCCCCTTTCCCTAGCCTAACCCTAACCCTCCCAGGGGGAAGCCAAACCCTGTCCCCCAAGAGCCCTAAAACCTAACCTGGCCCCCTGCGGCTGTCCGCGCCCGGCTTACCTTCATTCGGTATGCCTGTCGTTGGGCTCCCGGGGTAGGTCTAATGATAGGCATCGGGAATTCAATGCCTGTCTTTAGTACAGCATTTTGACCATCGGCTTCCTGACTGCATCCCGTATGCGTATGTAATAAAACTTGTAATTGTTTATTTCAAGAAAACTCTGCCTCTTTTATGGGTTAGTGATTCGGTACCTTACACAATATACACCTGCAGGAAATAAATGATCGTCTATTAGGCTTTTGTCCTTGATATTAGAACTGGAATGTTATTGGTTGACTTTAGTGTAGCCTCTTTTCTTCTATACAGCGGTATCTCCTCTATTACGCTATTCACAGCTGGCACCCAGAAGTGCACTCACAGTCATGTGAGTGCTTGGAAATTGTAGTTCTTAGTGCATAGATATGATATCAGGAAGTCCTGCCCTTCTAGGTTCTCTATTGGTTAGAGGGGAGATGGGAAGTGTCATTTTCTTTCAATATCTGCCTTCTGCATCTAAAAGTTCTTTACAGGGATAGGGATAGATAAAAAACACACTTAGGGCAGAATTTATGAAACATCAGCTTCTGTAAGACGCTGCTTCCCAGTGGGTTGCAAATGAACATTTTAAACGGCACTCGGAGTCAGTGTAAAGCCCAGCATGCATACCACTGACTCCAAGTGCCGTTTAAAATTTTCACTTGCAACCCGCTGGGCAGCAGAGGCTTACAGAAGTCACTGCTTTGTAAATTGTTCCCTTAATTATTGTTTTTATAGCCTCTAGATTACAAACATCTAAGACTCTGGCCTTTTTTGGAACTTCCAAAGGAAATTATTATATACAACTGTGGATTCTATATACAGGTGTTCGTAATTACAATCAGAATGATTAGAACTTGGATTAAAATCAGTATAATTTAAGTAGAATCATCTGAGGGATGTAAAAAAATATATTATAAGGAATTAAATAAAAAAATTCTGAGATGGATCATGTGTCAAAGGCACAAAATACATGTGAGATGGATCATGTTTTCAAAGGCATGAAGTACGTGTACCAGAAGTTTTTTTACATATAACACTTTTAGGTATATATTCCCAATATTTATAAAGTTAACCCAAATGCAATAAATAGATGGGGATAAAATTAAAAAATAAATATATAATAATCGTCGTAAATGGTTTGAATAACGTATTATATACAGTGACATAAAAAAATGGATTAAAAATATTATAAGAAATTAATTATATTTTAGATGTCCTGAGATGGATCATGTTGTCAAAGGCATAAAATATCTGTGAGATGTCAAGGAAATGGAATATATGTACCGGGAGTTATTAACAGATAACACCTTTTTAATAGATCTGGTGGTGCGTCCAATGTACATTAGACCGCATGTGCACTCTATTAAGTAAATTACATTTGAGTTAGTTCATGTAATAAAGTCTCTGATTTTCAGTTTTACTCCGTAGACTTGTATTATGTTATTGTGGTTATCCTTGATGTCTGTGCAGCCAATGCACGTCCCACACCAATGTAAACCTTTGGTCTGAACTAAGTGTTTTGAAGGTACTGGTAAAGTGCTTTTGACAAGGTGGTTTTTAAGGTTCTTGGCCTTTCTGTAGATGAAAGATGGTTTATCGAGGATCATATCTGTCTGCATAATAAATGCCAGTGTTTATGAAAAAGATTCTCAATTTGTTTATATTGTGCATCATAGTTTGTGATCAATGCCCATTTTTGTTTAAACTTAGTTTTGTCTTTCCTTTTCATTTCTGGGATTTTCATTAAATTTTATAAGTTGAACTCTTTCTTTATTCACAGTATATTCTATCGCTTTACTCAGGAGTACTTCATTGTACCATTTCTGGTACATTGTTGCAGTATTTTTTATCATTTTATATGTGTTTTTTCTTCATACATACCATTATAATAAATGTATGCTGTTTGTACTAATATGGAGTAAAGTGATTAATCAGAATGGATACAAAGAAATCTTGATAAGTGTGATAATTCCTGGCATTGTGTTAGTACTGGTACGCAGCTTTGAACATTTATTTCTTGCTGGTGTATATATATTGTGTAAGGTACCAAATCACTAACCCGTAAAAGAGGCAGAGAGTTTTTTTGAAAGAAACCATTATGAGTTTGATTACATACAGCATACGTGTAAGTTAGGTGCATTTAACATGATATCGTGTCCACAGATTATGAGAGGGTGGCACTAACTAAACCATAGATCTATAAGTTACTGCTATGTTCAATGATTCCCTGCTGGGATATCTATCATGTAGGTTAACCTATTACTAAACTTAATAAGGAGGGAGAGTCAGATTTAAAAAAATTAAAATAAAAGGAATAAACCATTACAAACTTGACTACGTAATGCATAAGTTGGGTACATTATCGTGTAACTATGTCTATATATTGCTAAAAGGTAGAGCTTCAAATCATCATAACTTTTTAGAATTTACCTACTCCCTATATAGCAATTTGGGGAAAGCCCACTAAATATTAAATGTACCACTATATTATCCAGAAAAAACAACACATATTGTATTATTTTCATGTCTGGATGAACAACACAAGTATTATGAATACAAAAGGAAAACACTGTATAAAATACCCGCAGATAAGAATTTCTATATACATTTATAATTGTTTACATTTACATATATATATATATATATATATATATATATACTCTGTATACATATTATTTATTTTGTCATACTGTATTTAAGGCAGCACCATTACTCCTCACATTTCACATTAATCACATATGATAATTTTTGCACTCCCAGAAAACAGTTTTTAAACTGTCCAGAAATGCCTATGTTTCTCTAGCCACCCCCCATTACCTCTCCCAAATGCTGACTACATCACACTTGGGATGTAAACATCCTGGTGGTTGGGAAGCTGGTGCTCAAATTGCCAGATTCGGAATCCTGATGTCAATCAGAATCTCGGTGCCAGCATCATGTCCGCTGATATCCTTACATTAAATATTGGGGTTAGGGGGAGGGTTAGGGTTAGGCACTAGGGGGAGGTTTATAGTAAGCTTGGGGGAGAAATTATGGTTAGGCTGCAGGATGGAGGGTTAGGAGGAGGCTGCTGTGAGGGGAGGTTAGGTTTTGAGTGAGGGTACTTACTGGCTGATGTCGGTATTCTTGCCCAGTCCAGATGCTGGTGTCAGGGATTCTGACTGCCACAATCCTGAATGCTAGTATCCCTACTCTGTCACTCACTTTGTGAATTAATCCCTTGTATGAATGTAACTGCAATACAATTGCTGCTCGTGTGTAGTGCGGCTTATACGCATGCACAATAGCTGATAATCCCTCATCTGCATAAAGATTGGCATTGGCATACAAAATGAATCAGGCCCTTTATTCCTATGGTATTATTCACATCAAGAACATTAATTTAATCATTTGGGACATTTCATGGCTCACAATATTGTTTTCACAAATATTGGCCAAAGGCTATAGTGAGCTGTCTGGCTAAACTAAGAGACAGAGCAGTGGCACAGACACATCAAAGTTTAAAAGAATGTAACACATCTATGAAAAACAATTGTAAGCAAGTGCAGCTCACTTTAAATTCATGTTTAACAAATATATAAAAGAGCCTGTTTGCACTGTATTAGTGTCTGACAAACATAAACAGTGACAATTATACCTACTCCATATACCTACAACTCTGACTAATAGTGGCTAGTAAGTAGTAGTGCATCATTAACTACACCACACACCCTCTCCATACACTTTTCTGTGTAAAATTGCATCTGAAATAAAGAGGGAGTGGCTTACATGCAATCCAAAATATGCAAGAACCGGTTAAATCTGAGTTTTCCGAACCTGGCAAGAAAGATTAAGTCAAAACTACGCTCTACTCAGAACCCCAAAGTGATCCGAGCTGGAACTGGGTTGGACTTGGAACCCCAAATTCAAATTCTTGTGGTTTCAGTTTTCAATAAAACCAAACCAGTCATCTCTAATTTTTACACATCACCATTGATGGTCATTCTGTTAAGTCTTACACATATTGGAAGCACTGTTATTAACCAAAATAGCACCAGCTGCCTACAAGCTACTCTTTATTTATTTTTTATATTTTATATATTTGTGGCCTCCTGTTTATCCAGAAATAAATATTATTTTCACCTATTGGATGTACTTTCCAAATTGAATGAATACATTTTTAACCACTCAATGCTAAATAATATATATATTTTAAGGTTTTGTTTCTGATCTGATTCTACGTATTCAGAAGCTTTATTTACTAATTTGGATTCTGCATAGACTATTGCAATCCATTTTGTTGGGCAATTTTTTTGGTAGTTCGTGATATTATATATATTTTCATATGTCCTTGTACATTGTGATCATATTGTGATTTTAATAAATGTATTGTGTTCATTTAGAAACCATTTTATTTATAGTACATATTAATATATTAAATATTTATCCATTTACACTCCCCATACTTTTTTATTGTTGTAGAATAGTATTGGGGTACAGCTCCCCATTTTTTGGGAGAGCAGCATCCGGATTTTATATTTATTATTACCTTTTTATATAGGAGCAGCTGATCCTTCCTTTTTTTCTCTTTTTGCAAATATAACTGCCAAACATATTTGTGGTATTTGTTCAACAATGGTAAAAAAAATATTGTTGAGTATGTTTTTGCCAACACTGTTGCAGAAATTCCCACAAATTTGCAAGAACTTGTAGGTTGCTTTGTTTTTACCTTTCTGTATGATTAATCACAAACCAGCTTGTGGGGTTAAAGTCTGGAAAATGTGCTGGCCATTATTTTATTTTAAGCCTACCATCTTATTATTTTTCACATAGGTAGTTCTGGCATAGTATAAATGTTTGATCTGTGTCATTTTCTTGCTTTAGGATAAACCCTTGACCAACTAGGCATAGATCAGTTGGTGTTGCAAAAGCTCTTTTGGTTTCTGGATGCCAATCACTGTGAAAGTATGACTTTGGACCCAGCAAAAAATCCCAAGACCACCATGCTTCCTCCTCCATGTTTTACAGTTGGTGTCACAGAGGTTTATTAACTAAGCAGTGGCATCTAAAATCTGCTAATTCCCTGCATGTTTAACCTTGAAATGTAAAAATAAATGTTTTTTTATATCTTCATTGCACATATATTTTTCTATATTACATCACATTTACAATTTTTTTTCAAATATAAAAAGACTTAGGAAAAACAGCAAGGAAAATATTTTGTTTGACAATTGTTCCTTACCATATTAAAATTTAAATTCTACATTTTCTCGATACTTCTCTAATCTATCCCCACCAGAATTTAAAAATTCTAATCCATTTTATTTTCTGTCTCCCTAATGTAATATTTTAACTTTTTAGTCTTGTTGGAAGAACTTCTTCATATTCCCATCTATGTCTCCTCGTCTCAGGTCATCCCAACTAATTAAAGAAAAACATTAATTTATTCTGGATTGTATTGTAGTGACAGGGATTGGCTATATCCCCCCAATACCTCTGAAAACATTTCCACATTTTTTTTCTTTTTGTAGAAATGCCTCTACCCATTCCATTCAAAAAATGTGATACAATTTTTTTTAAAACAGAGACATCGGGGGGCACAATGTTTGGATCCACATTTGCAATATTGATTTATTTTTGCTGCTGCAGAGATAGCTAAAATCATTTTTTTTTTAACTGCTGTTGTATATCATATTTCCTTAGGCAATTAACTAAATATGGCCCACTCAGCATTTAACAAAAAATCCTTATCTATATATAAGTTTATAAATCCTCCTATTCTACTCCAATATCTCCTGATATAGACACATTCCCATAAACAATGTACTAAATCTGCCTCCCTTTTTCCACATTTTACACAGTCACCTGAGTTTGATACTCCCATCTCCCTCCTTCTCAGTGGGGAAAGATAAGCCCTATGATAGATTTTAAAAGAACATCTCTATATATGTTGGCATTGGCAATAGTTTTATTACCCTGTACAGTGCTCTGTTTAGGGTATCCAATGACATAACCGGGAATTTATCCTTCCATCTACCTATTCCTGTCTCTTTTGTATCTGCCAAATCTCTTATAGAAAAATAATACCAAGATATCACCTTTTGCTCTGGGCTGGATTGTAATAATAATTTATCTAATTTGTTATTCCACCCTCTCTCTTCCAGTATTTGAGTTACACTTCTGGTATAGTGCTGTGCCTGGGTAAATGCAAGATTATGCGCTATAATCCCTTTAAATTCCTCTCTAACCTGCATATGTTTTTACTTTTTATTTGTATGTCCATCAATTGTCCTACCCTCACCAGCCCTTCCCTCTTCCACCATGTAAACGGGTAGGAGGCTGATCCCCCTTGAGTTTGGGTTTCCTAGGAATGGTAGGTGTAAAGACACTTTGGATTGTAATTTTGCTCTATTTCATATCACATACCAGACTTTCCTAGTTGACATTAGTAAAGGGTTTTTGGTAGTTTTACGATCAATCTCTTCCTCCCCTGCATGCAATAATGCAGGTAGCCCCATATGTGCACATTTATCTCTGTCTAACAGCCAGTCTTTGATGTATCGTATCTGCGCTGAAAGACTACACCACTCTAGATTTGGCAAGCTCCTCCCTCCCCTGTCCACTGGTTGTTGTAATTTGGTAATACTGAACCTTGCTTTCTTTCCTTCCCAAATAAATCTACCAAACAATCTATAAATATTGTCTATGTCTTTTTTCAATATTACCACCAGCAATGACTGTATTGGATATAACAAGCGCAGGAAGGAGGCCATTTTAATAAGGTTGATACATCCCATGAAGGACATTGGTAGGTTTTTACCATCCTGCAAGTTTTTTTTCACACATCTTAATAGCTAATTTTATGTTGATATTATACAAAGAGTCTAAGTCCTTCGGGATTCTTACCCCGAGGTATGTGATATATTTAGGGGACCACCTTATCAGCAAGTCTCCTGCCCATGCTGGTTTTCTACACCCCAGCTTTAGGTACATTGCTACTGATTTTTCAAAATTTATCGTTCACCCTGATATTTTGCCAAATTCGAATAATTGCTCCATCAATGGCTTTACGGAGTCTCCTGGATTGGTTATATAACACAATATTCTGTCTGCAAAGGCAGATATTTTGATCTCTCTTGACCCGACTCCTATGCCCCTCAAAACCAGCAAATCCTGTAGATACCGTAGAATGAGATCCAACACCAAGTTGAATAGGAGTGGAGAGAGGGGGCATCCCTGTCAGGTCCCCCTACTCAGCATTACTCTTTCACTTATATTACTATTTATGAGAAGAGATGTATATGGGGATTCATATAGAAATTGGATTAGATTTCTGAATTTATTTCCAAATTCTCTTATATTCAATACATTATTTAGATAAGACCATGAGAGTGTTGAACACTTTATTTGCATCAAGGCTCAACAAAATACCATGTTCAGATGTCCCTTCTTGTGACTGTACTATGGCTGCTATAGCTGTTCTTATTCCTATCACTGCATACCTTCCAGAGAAAAACCCCAGCTGATGATCCATCAGTAAATCAGAACACATTGTCTGCAGCCTATTTGCTATAATTTTGGCCATAAGCTTACAGTCCACAATCAACAACGATATTGGTCGGTAAGATGACTCCATGTGTCTTTTCCATGTTTCAATATCAATGTTGTGTATGCTGCATTAAATGATGCATAGCCGGGGGTATCTCTGTGTATGTACTGGAAAAGGTCAGTTAATGTTGGAGTGATCTCATTCTGCAATAATTTAAAATACTCTGATGGCAGACCATCAGGTCCTGGGGATTTCCTTAGTTTTAAAGAAGAGAGCTCCCTTGTTGTCTCTTTCTGAGTAATCTCAGAATTAAGCTTTTCTTTCTGTGCCTGGGGTAGATTCGGCAGATTGGCTTTCTTTATTAAATGGTTAATTGATGGGATGTCTTGGGGTATAGCTGTATAAAGATTTGAGTAATAATCGTGGAAAATCTGCATTATTTCTTCACTTTTAGTGTATACTTTTCCATTCTCTGAATCCTTTATTGCTGTTATATTACACTTCATTGTACGAGGTCTGGATAGACTGTCAGCAGCCTCCACGACCGATTACCCCACCTATAGTATCGATTCTTGGAATAATCCAATGCTACCTTCACCTGCACTAGCAAATAGCTTTCATGCAGTTGTCTATTTTGTTTATATATTTGAAAGGTATTATCTGATGGGCTGGCTATATGCTCCCCAAAGCTTTTTGATACACTTGCCCTTAGGCTCTCATATTTCTGCTTGTCTTTTTCTTATAATTATGTACATAAGCTATAATGTGACCTCTAATTACTGCTTTTGATGTTTCCCAAAACAATATAGAGTCTCTTTTTATGTTCTTCATTATCTTATTGAAATTCTGACCATTTGGTCCTAAGATATTTACCAAAGTCTTCAGAACTATATAAATATGCTGGGAATCTCCAAGAGCAGGTCCCTATCTTCTGATCTAACAATTTTAACACTATGTATATTAGAGTGTGATCTGATATGACTATGTCAGTAATTCCTGCATCAATTGCCTCCATTACTAATCCTTGTAATATTAATACATAATCTCTTCATGAGAAGGTCCTATAAACTCCAGAATAGCATGTGTACATTCTACCTTAAGGATTTTTTAGCCACCAATAATCTGCTACTGCTAGTGTGTTTTTAATTTAAATATAGGATTATTGCAGTTTTCTCTCCTTAGTTTAGGGGATGATGATTTATCTAACTCTGCATTATCCACCCAATTAAAATCACCTCCTATAATAAGGTATGGACATGTCCTCTGTAACAGCATCTGAGTTATTTTAGTAAAAAAATTATCTTGGGCAGTAGTTGGAGCTTATGTACAGTATTGTATATCTCTTTGCATATAGTTGGATTATCAACAGTAGAAATCACCCCTCAGGGTCCTCAGCTTTCTCTAACACTATACAAGGTAGATGTCAGGCCAATATTATTGCCACTCCTCTAGTTTTAGATTTATAATCCGATTAAATGCACATTCCTATCCAATTCACCCTAAGTTTAGATTCTCCTCCCTTATCCCAATGCACCTCCTGAATGAAGGCTATCTCAGTTCTATTTCTTTTCAAATGTTCTAATACTTTTTTGCATTTAACTGTGGTGTTCATACCCCCCACAGTCCATGAGATCATTTTCACCATATGTGGCATTATCTACTCAGTAAGAGATAGAGCAGGAACATCCCTTAATCCAATTATTTCTACCTGATAATACATTTATCTCCAATCTATCAAGAATATTTAAAAAATAAATGTCCTTAAATCTTCAAAAAATACTATGTTTGCGTGCCTCCCATCCATATCACAATTTTCCTTGCCCTTTCTATCTGTAGATTCTTTTTTTTCTTTTACCACCCATTGTTGTACCTCCTTTCCTGACCATCCCATACCTATCTTGCACAAAGGCAATACCTTTGCCTTTGATGATCAGTGAAACCATAGAGTGCAATATCAACATATTCCTTCCATTTACAAGTATTCCATAAAAATTTTCCTCCTCATTTCTATATATAATTTCTATTTTTTCCCACACAATCTCATTTGCCTTTTACCCCCTACCCCACAACTATACTGCGTAGAGGGTGTGTCTTTATCTTTAGTGACCAGTGATATAATAAATTTCAATGTGAACATATACAACATTGTGCAATTCCTCCTTTTCCTATTTTCCCTTGTCCAACTTATTAGTAAATTACTTAACCATAAATGCATTTCAACCCTCATAGTGATCATAATATATTAAAAATACATTCTCATTATTGTTCTTATCATATTTTCCCTTTTACCCCTTTTCTTTTCCTTACCCCTCTTATCTCCTACCTCCTTCTTCTAAGTTATCAGGGTAATTGTAGAACACTCACCTATCCTTTCAGAGTATAAATAAGCTTTGCTGCTTCCGAGGAGTCAAAAACCAAAGTCTGTCCATTCTCCATGAGAAGGAGCCTGGCAGGATATCACAATGCAAAATGCTTGCCACTCTATCAAAAATGTACATTTCAGTTGGAATGCTTTATGCTTCTGTTGTAAAGCTACTGAGTATTCTTGAAAAATCTAAATATTTGCCACCTCCAATTTTAATGGGGTGCATTTCCTAGATGCTGTCCATATTTTATCTTTCATGGCATAATCCAAAAATGATACTATTACTGGTCTTGGTCTATCATTGGGGCTCTCCCTCATTGGTCCCAGATGATGGGCCGTTTTAATTCTAGGGTCTACTACACCCTCCTGTATATTTAATGCAGTAATTTTTTTTGTAATGAAATAACTCAAGAGTGCTTGATCTTATACTGTATATGGAATCCCTATAAACCTTAAGTTTTTTCTACGATCCCTAATCTCTAGGTCATCAATTTTTTCAAGTAGCCATTGAATTTGTTTAGAGTGTATTCTGTTGTTTTTTGCACCGAGACAGCATCATCCTCCAAGTCGCTTACTTTATGTTCCAGGGTTTCTATTGTCACTAAATTTTCCTCAATTCTGGCCAGTGCTGAGTCAAGGGAAGCCTGGATTAAATCCAACTTTTTATCTATTTTTGGGAGTAGTATATTAGCCACCTCATTTGTTTGAGTGACACTCTTCTCCCCCTCTTGTCTCTCCCTAACCATGGGAGGGGTACTGATCATCATGGATTCTTATCTTTGTTCTCTAACCATTGACCCCTGAACTGACTTAGCCCCACGCTGCCTTTGTTTACCCATTTCCTTGTTTTGCGACTTGGGAGATGACCTTGTACCAGTTGTTTTAGCGATAAACTTCTCCATACCCCACTCATTCTTTTTAATATGGGAGAGATCTATTGCAACCACATCAAAACCTTTGCCACTCCCCCTAGATACCTTATCAGATATTGTCAACAGGGTTTTAAATTATATATCTTGTTGTAGCTTATTATTATTATGTTTATGTCCACATGGAGTTATATCAACCTAAACATTTCTCCTCAGCAAATATCAATCACAAAGTCATCAAAGTCTTTCATAAACCTTTTTACCCCTTATTTGCTATTCATTTTTTAATAGGGGTGTATTATAGCATTCTTTCCTTTGTGCTTTTATAGAGCTTCTTTCAGATATAAGACTTTTAGCTCTCTTCACTGGATTAAAAGTTAACAGTGCAGTGGCCCCAGATATCCTATGCAGCCATGACTGGGCCATTCTTCTCACAGTCCAAGTCCTGAAAGCCCACTTTCACCCTTCACCTGAGTTCATGTAGTCAGCTGGGTTTTTTATCAAGCAGCTCTGTTGTTATCTCTGCTCTTATAGGACTAGTAGGTAGTAGACATAAAGTTCTCCCGTAAGGAAAGAAATCAATATAGCATTTCACAGGTTAAGCCAGATTCTCTACTGGGTCAGTTCAAGCAGACTTTCTTCTGTTTAACAATTTAACCACAGTCCTGCATCTTTATGTTCTAAACATTGTCTACCCCATCAAGCCATTACCAAACTAAGGGCCTGATTCAGACCCGCTCATGAGAACCAAGCGCTCGCAAGCGGGTCAATGTTGGGCAAGTGCGCATGCACACAATGGACCCGGCTCCATCATGCGCATGCGCAAGACCTGGATAGCGACGGGCAAGCTGTCACTATGGGTCTCACTACAAAGGGGGTGTGCTGTCAATGGTGAGTGACAGCATGCCCCCTTTGGTGGGCGTGCCAGGGGCGTGGCTGGCCAGATGGAGCCGTTCCGATGGGAACGCCTACCATCTGGGGCCGGCCCCACTGACATCACAAGTGATGTAAGTGGGAGTTTTATTTTTGGCTCTGATAGAGCCAAAAGCACTCCAGGACTTGCAACAGATGAGACCCTACCACAAGGGTCTCATCGCAAGCCCGATGGTCACGATGGTCTTGACCATCACGACCATCTTTTTTGGCTGCTCGCTATAGCTGTGGGTGGTCACCCACAGCTATGCAAGTGGCCAGGAGGCCGCTCTAAAACCAGGAAGGATGGCCCTGATTCAGAGCGAGCGCTCTGTCAGAGCATCCGGCTCTGAATCAGGGCTTAAGTTTCAATGCTTTTTTTTTGGAGGGCATTAAAGTGTTTCTGGCATTTCCCGGGAGTCCTTTGTAATGTACCTACCACTGTCATCTCCCTGAGATGCCAGCTCACAGCATCCTCCCTTCTCCTGTCTCTCCACGTGTATGCACCTCTTTAAGTATGCTCAGTTTTTCACTGCCATTTCCATCCACCTCTGTCCAGGCTGCACCAGCAGCTCCATTCAGTGAAAACTCATATTCTGCTGTCTCCCAAGCTGGATGGCCTGCTTTCCCACATACCTCTTGTTGCCTTATCGAGCTATTCTGCTGAGATCTGCATTTGTCTCACTGAGATGATCTGCTGACCCCTATTTGAGTCCGTCTCCGGGGCTCTTTCCTTTCTGTCTCTTGTTCTCACGGACCTTTTTTGCGCTGCCTGCCACCTGCTTTCAATATCCACAGCATGGGGTGTAATTGCAAGCTCCCACAGTCCTCTCAGTGCCAGTACAGTTGACCCAGCGCTGGTCCTTCCCAGAGCTCATTAAAAACGCGGCTGCTCCGTGCGTACCGCCCACCGGAAGTCGCTCAAAATGAAATATTTTTAATAGCATGTTTTGCTATTAACTATGTTTTCATCTGCTCAATGGTATGCAAAACCCCTGTGTAATGAACCAGATATTGATTCATAGGTCTATGAGGCCTTCTTCCAGACTCCAGTAGCGGTCATTGCTTCATGACTCACATAAATTTACTATTTATTATTGCAGTACAGTTGTACTGTAGTTATTAATCCACTATTATTCCTTGAAATTCATTGTGCTGAAATATACATTATTCAAGCTTAACCCACTACTTATTCCTTGAAATTCCTTGTGCTGAAATGTACATTGTTCTTAACTCACAACTTTTTTTTTAATTCTTTGTGCTGAAATATACATTTTTTTTTTCAGTTTTGCTAACCTAAATTGTCTTATTTTAACCTTCAGCAGTTTATGCTTACCTTTGTACCATTTCAGGTTATTCACTGGATTTAAATAGCTTAAATTTCAATTAAAACAACAAAAATGTCTATGTTCTAAAAGTTTTGACTAGTAATAGAAGTGTAAACAAAATATAACTTAATAAATGAATCTGTGCCTGTTATACTGAATAATAAAAGTGGTTTCTGATCTCAAACTTTGTACAAGGCTTACCTACAGAACTCATAAAGTTACTGGTGCCTATTTATCATTTATTATTTGTGGCAGATCTCAACACACATTTTTGGGGCATACCCCCAAATATTATGTATCTCCCTAATGTATGAAGGAGATCTTTTCCATTCATGTAACTTTTGATACATATAGTATCCAAAATGTAGCGGCACTCACGGGACTTGTTTAGAGCAAGAAATTATAAACTGCTAATAGCAGGCTTGAATTCCAACATTTGAATTCAAGCCTGCTATTAGCAGTTTATAATTTCTTGCTCTAAACAAGTCCCGTGAGTCCTGCTACATTTTGGAAACTATTTGGACACAGATTTGGATGCAGATCGTATGCGTAGAGGGCACCTGGGCAAGTATACATTTTTATTATGTGTGCCGGATTCAAATGGGTTCTATATATATATATATATATATATATATATATATATATATATATATATATAATGATTGGAGGTGCTACCTCTGGAGACAATTTGATATATGCACAAAAAAGAAGTACTGATTGGAGGTGCTACCTCTGGAGACAATTTGATATATGCACAAAAAAAGAAGTACAGGTGCTCAACTCCAAATTAGCTGATTATATATAAATAAATAAATTTTTGCAATGAACAGAGGTTTTTAGCATAATCTTGGCCAAGGTTATGGGCCTACCCACCACATCTGGGTTACCTCTGTCGGGTAGGTCCCTAACATACTAGAATTCAAATCCAGAGTGCAGGACACCCCCAAACTGGCCCAGCTAAGCCGCCCCAGGGCACCGCCATACTAAGAAAGTGTAGTGTAAAGGAGATAGTTAAGAGCAGCCAGGCTGCATATAAAGAATGAAAATAAAAGTGAAGTACATTTATAATAAACAAACAAAAAAGGGTTAAAATGTGTTATAAAGGAAAAATGTGTTATAATGTGGTGCCCTGAAACAGATCAGCAAAATCAATCCAGGGGGACCCACACCCCAAAAATGAACCAAAGCTGCACTACACAGTCTAGTTATTTGCAGGACTTACCTATATTGTGCCTCTGAGTGGTGTGCATATTACAATGCCAGACTCCATGCTGTAACCAATGTAATAAGGGTGCTAGCCTGAGTGGAAAGTGTCTCAGGCTTTCCCGGTGTGCAAAGCAATGCACTGATTGAGTTTATATGGGAAATGGGCCTCAGACTGCACACCTTGAAGATATATATAATTGGAGATGCTACCTGTGGAGACAATTGATATATGCACAAAAAAAGAAGTACAGGTGCTCAACTCCAAATTAACTGATTATATATAAATACATAAATTTTACCCCTTGTTTTGCCCTCTTCTGTCCCTGTAGGCATTGAAGTCTTTGGAAAATTAAAAAATCCTATTTTCTGAGCCCACAGACAGGTACTGTCCTCTACAGATGGTACCTCGTGATTGAAGGGCTAAGCCGATGCATTCCCCATATCAATGCTTTGGCTGATCATTCATTGGTTGAGAGAAGTGTGTCTCTATCTCTCTCAGCCAATGAGCAGTTCCCATTGTTGACTTCAATGATGAGAACCGCTTGGTTGAATGCTTTGACTGGGGTACACAGTGAAATGGTTCACCAGC
Organism: Taudactylus pleione; assembly: GCA_031769625.1. Lineage (NCBI taxonomy): Eukaryota > Metazoa > Chordata > Amphibia > Anura > Myobatrachidae > Taudactylus > Taudactylus pleione. The sequence continues at coordinate 60,488,876 of JAUIMM010000040.1, forward strand.
TGTGGCATCACACCCCTGCAAGAAAGGGTCTGGTGCTGGTTATGGAAAATACAGGAGACCCTTAATCATTTTGTCGCCTGTATTTCCACAACCAGGATCAGCTTAACAGAGCCTGGTGCTGGTTCATAATATACAGGGGAATCTTAATAATTTTTTCTCTTGCATTTTAAGAACCAGGACAGGCTCAACAGAGCCCATGGCTGGTTATACTTGTGGGGAGATGGCAAATATATTGTTTTCAATATAGAAGCCTTCAAGTATCTCAATATTCTGTGAAGGCTGCTGTAAAACTAGGACCATTTAATGCAAGTCACTTTAAAAGGTTGAAGTCCATAGACAAAGTGCATTTGTGTTTTTGTTTTGTGTATATTCTTGATCCAACCATATGCAACTATGTTCTATGGGCCTGCTTTAGTGTTTTTTTCTGATGCTGCATACCTGTACACAGCTGTGAAGTGAAAATATGCAAATGTAACAGCTGCTGGGATATGTATTGAGACACCCAACTGTGACATTGCAAACCAAAACATCTGAGTAAAATGTGGCAGTACCAGTATACAAAGATGCAGCATCAATTGCAGATAATTTGATTGTTGCAGTCCTGAGAAAGCATATGGTCCTGCAGAATGGCTGTGAGAACTGAGATGCATGAGCCATATTTCTTGCATACGGGAACACAGACACAGGTGTCATGCCCCAAAATGGTCATGACATGCCTGCATTATTTGCCAACACTCCTTTTTACCTCCCCCAAATGCTGCCTGACTGTCAATCACACTGCAAGTAAATTGCAGCTGTGAGGAACTATGGTAATGTACATTGATGAATGCATGTTCAACTTAGATGCTCCATGTGTAGTTTACTGAAAATCACTTAACTGTATAAACAATAGCTTTGCATACAACTCTGAGTCACGTTCTATGTCAAGATTAGAGATGTGCGCCGGACCATTTTTAATGGTTTTGATTCTAATTCATCATCCAGTTTTGGTTTTGCCAAAACACTGTGACTGGTTTTGTTTTTTCCAAAAATGTACAAAAAAAACTAGTCACATAATTTGAGTCTTTTTTTGTTCCCAAAGGATTATTGACCTCAACATGTTTTTCCACTTATTTCCAGTACATTTTGACCACCTCACAGCACACACTTTGGGTTCCTCCAGTTTAGGCCAAAAGGTTCCATCAAACTAGGTGCCTGACTAAGCTAAGTGATAGCAGTGGGTGGCACAAATATGTGGCAGTTCAACTTTAAACATGACACATCTAGGAAACAGAGTGACACTGCTTTGGGGGCAGTTATGATCAAACATTCTTCTTTCATTACCTTATATCTTCTGAATTGCTGTAAAAGAAAGAAAGAAGAATTATCTTAATATTTGATGGCAGATAAGAACTACTTAGTTAATCTAATGCACACTTGGGTTAATCTTTTTGTTGTTAGCAATCAACCTACCAGTATGTTTTGTACTGTGGGATGAACACCTGGAGGAAACCCATGCAAGTAGAGGTAGAATATACAGTACACACGCCACACAGTTAGGGCAATGGTGGGAATCAAATCCATAATCTCAGAGCTGTGAGACAGTAATGTTAACTATTACACCATCCATACTGCCCTAGTTCCTGAAAGATGGAGTTAATAATTGATTTGTTAGTTAATGTAACTGTTTGATTGATTAAGAAAATATATGAAGGCAGAGGGGGGGGGGTCAATTACTTTAATTGTGTCCCTAACAAATTCCATCTCAATTACATTTTACCAAAACAATGAATTTTTTGTTTGTTCCTAATCCTTAAAAAAAACATAATTCTTGGCCTACAAAATACCATTTTGTCTACTTAAAAACAGATATGTGGACAAGCGGTAGTGGTCAAACTAAAGATTACATTACTGTGACAGCCCACTGGGTGGGTGTATTGTCTTCAGCAACAGTAGTATGTAACATAAAATGCAAGCACATTCATAGGCAGGCTACTCTTTGTATCATCGGTTTCACCAAGAAGCATCAAAGTTTAAATCTGTTAGAAAAACTTAGGGATGTCATAGCAAGATGGCTTACCCCACTTAGACTCTCCTCAGGAATTTCCATTTCCGATTACACATTTTACATCATGAGAACATTACAGCTAGGTGAATTTCAGCAAGTCCCATGTTTTGCCAACATGATAAAATTGGAGGTTCAGATTTTTTTTTGTAAATGCTGTCTGTGGCCTGAATAATTTCTTGATATTTGCAACATCATTCAGACTCCACATGTAGAAGATTGCAAAAGCTGCAGGAATAGTTCCATTTTCCATACCACCAACTGAAGCAAGTTAGTGACCAGATGAAATTGCACCCTTTTATATGCTTTAGAGACTGGAGGAACAGTAATCAGCTGTCAAAACCTACATCAGAAGATGCTGTAACATTGGGAGAGGAGGGTGAATGTACCTTACTCCTGCACACTGGATAATACTCTCTATTTTATGCAAGCTACTGAAAAAACATTTGAAATAGAAACTAATAAAATGTTAAAAAAAGACTCATGTTTATAAAAATGAACTAAAAGTTATATGAGGAAGATCTTTGCCACCCAATACAGCAAAGTGCAGGGACTTCTGTGTTGGTGGATTCCAGTGTTGGCAATTTCATATTTTTTTAAGTAAACTTTCACTTTATTAGAGGTGATGTTTGTCTATGCAAAATAGACCACCCCAAAAATAGAGCCCATTGTGAAAAGAAAAGTGGTGCAAGATGAAGTTGTCCTCGGGCCCTCCCTCCCACCTTTATGTTGGATATTAAAAACTAGTGCAGTTTACATAACCAAGCACTTCAGCAACAAGGACTGCTACTTTTGTGGCTAAAAAGTTTGGTTTATTTTGGCCCCCACAAACCAAGTTTTTGGAAGGACTACCTCAGATCACTAATAAGGAGGTTGATGATTAGGGTGTTAAAGACATTATCATTTTGTAAAATAAATTTCATGAACTTGCCACATATGACATAACATGGAGTAGGTGCCTAGATGGTTAACATCCTTCTACTAACTCTTGCCTCACAAATGGACTAGCTGCCTTCAAAAACTTTGTCAGGATTTGGGTAAAAAATATCCCACAGCAAGAGGTGGAATTTCTGGTCTTTTGCCCCGGCATCACAATCACTTTCTTTTTATCATGGGTGAAAACTGCAGCCACTGGTGACTGACTTACACAAACAACATGATCAATATCCTAATCCTGACTGTCAAATAGTAGTACACACATGTCCCCTTCATCCTGTTTTACTCCCAAACAAGCATCTTCTATTTCTATTATGTCCTCATCACCATCTTTACTTGTACTGCTGCTCACATGTGCAGATTGTGCAGAAATGGTGGAAGGAGGCAAAAGAGGACTAGTATTATCTGGACTGCTGGCAGCATCTGCAGTAACAGTATTTGGTTGCTCTTCCCTAAACTGAACATATCCATTTTTCAATTTGCAGACCACTGCATGGCTCATATATGCACATGAAAAAAGTGCACAAGGGTAAAGCGTACCCATCAGTACAAAAAATACACAATTATTAAAAAAAAATTATGTTGCAGCTCTATTCCCATGTGGACTGGAGCCACAGAGCTCATATATGAATTATGCACATCAACAAAGCCCACCAACAGTACAAATAAAAATATTTTTTTTTGCAGCTCTATTCAAACCGCGTGGAATCACAGGGCTTATATATGCATGTGAATGTCTTTACTGATGGACACAGCACAGCCTATATAAAGCAGAGTACAGCATAGCATACAGCAGAGTGCACCTTCTATACACAGCCACTTGTGATTCTGGACACAGCACTGCCTATACAGCAAAGTTCTGCACAGCACACATCATCATGTACCCCCTATAAACATTGGATAAGCAGCACAGCCATGTGTGAATCTACTGTAGACACAGCACAGCCTATACAGCAGAGTACAGCACAGCATATATCAGCGTACACCCCCTATACACAATGATTAAGCTGCACAGCAACTTGTGACTTGTGAGTCTGGGCACTGCCTATATATCAGAGTACAGCACAACATACAGATACGTGCACCTATACACATTCACTAAACAGCCACTTGTGAGCCTGGACACAGCACAGCCTATACAGTAGAGTAAAGTGCAGCATATAGCAGCATACCTGACAAGGGGTCACATCCACATATCCAAAACCAATGAGAATCTCAAGGCACAAGGATGATGTTTTGCTTCGAAGTGGAATCCAAGTCAAACGGGATGACTTGAGCCGCCACTCAGATTGACGGATTCCTGATGTTTGTGATGGTTTGGATTCAAAGGAATCTGAACTGCTCATTTCTAGTCCTGATGGATGAAAATGAATGCATTTAATTTTGTGACTGAAGGAGTATAAGTGGGCTGTAGTTGGACTTTCTCACTTATGCTAATTTCAGTGAGGGTGTGTTAATGGAACTAAAAACAAAAAAAAATAAAAACAAAAAATGGCAGCTGCTCAATCAATCTGGTAGTACTGTTTTCAGGTGCAGGAAAGGGAGGGGTCATACCAAGTAGAAAAGAGAGGGGGTTTTAGCCCCCTATTGTTCCTCAGCACACTGAATTATACTAGCAACAATATATGAACACGATATGGTAATAGAATTTCAGAGATATTAGCTGCATGCATTTGCAAATACATGGGATACTGCTAGGCCTCGTCAAGGCTTCTCTGTCACTAGCAGTCCATACACTAAATGGTTCATGTCCGGGGCGCAGAGCACCCCAAAATAATGTCCAGCCCATGACCCCCCCAGGGCATCACATGAAAAATGGAAAAAGAGTGACAGTGCAGTGTAAAGTATTGAAGTGTGCAAGTAATTAATAAGTGTTCATGGAACTGCAAACTGTGCAAAGTTGTACATATGAATGGATATTTTTACCTACAGTAGCATTTGGATGATGAATGTGTGCATTGATAGTGATGGCAGCTATGAAACCAACAATATGTATAGGAGCTGTCAAATGACAAAAATGCCTACTACTATGCATTTAGTATTTGTGTTTCATCCTGTGCACATAAGCCTGGACAAATAGGACTTACTCCCATTTACTGTAAATCTGCATCAGCCCTTATTTCTGCTGCTGGTTTGTAACCGCTACTCATTGCAACACATTGATGGTGGTTTACTACTCCAAACTGCATCATTTACTTTTATGCACCTTTGTGGGTGGTTCTAAATATAGTACACTATGGCTTGCAAATCTGAGGCATATTACTTCTTGGTATGTTTCAAATGGTCACCCATTCACACACAGATTTGTTCTCAAAACCACTACACTATAAATGTCTTAGCACTTCTTGATTTATGTTGCTAAGTATGTGAAGAGTGTGGTTAGAATGAGAGGAGCAGTGCAGAGTGGTTTTGTAAGTGAATTTCCAGTTATGATATTTTGAGAGGTCATCTATATCTTTTTAATATTTTTCTTATTTGTCTGTTAGCCTTTCTATTTATGTATTGACAAGGTGTGAGTGTAATTTGTATTATAGTAGTTAGTTTTTTGTTTGTATGTATAATTTCTTTGTGGACTTTATTGGTAAAGAAAGAAGATCGGATAACAGTGTGGAGACGGAAGATAAGCAATTAATTGAGGTAAGGGAAGAGGAGGCACATGAGGGATTAGAAGATGCAGGCGTACAGATGACAGGTTGGATGTAACATTCACTTTTTACATGGTAAAAATTGTATTAATAACAAATATATGGCCTGATTCAGAGTTGTACTTAAACCTGATCGTTCATGCACAACCCTGATATTTTCCAATCAGTGCATGCACATGATTTGTACTGCACATGTGCCGATCTCTTTCGGTTGTTGCTACCATTTGGGGACGGGACTAGGAGGACAATAGTTAGTACTTTACAAATTGGGGAGCATGTCACCTTAATTTTGTAGGCATGCAACGGCCATGCTGATAGTGATCCAATGCTGATTCTTTAGATGCAGTACTCAGATCTGCAGTGCCAGCAGTGGGCATCTTTTGCCTTCAGATGTCTCCTGAAACATTACCATATTTTTGCATCACTGCTGCATCCAAATCATATAGTCATTGCTAAGGACCCAATTAGTCATAATTTAGTACAAATGACTACAGATTTACAAACTTTAAGGGGACCAGCCAGAGGCCTAAACTTTAATGTTGTTCCATTGCCAAGGCCTTAACAGGATTGGAACATGAAAAAATTAGAGATCTGTTAGGCGAGATTGAAAAATATATTTCCACTATGGAGGAAAATAGTGCTCCTCTCCCTGGCCGACTGATGTCCTTGGATTCCCAGATGACAGCCTGCTCACTGACTTAGAGAACTAGCTTTGCCGGAACAATATCCATTTAGTTTATCTACCTACAATAAAATGGCAGAGGGCAATGGTCCTAAATGATTCCTGAAGTTCGGGTTAATTTCTACCTTTAGCAATGATGCATTCACACCTTAGATTGATGTTAAATATCTCATCAAATTCTTACCAGGGCCCTTCCCATAGAAGCTCGCTGAGGACATTCATTAAAAATATTTTGCAGAGATCTTGATGTCAGGCTACATCTTGTTAAGACCAAGGGTTCCCTGAAATTCAATGGTTAGTGTATGGTGGTTTTCTAAGACTTTTTTATTATGTCTAGAAATCCTGGTCCCTATTTTTTCAAGTCAAGAGGCGCCTCAGGTATTTACAACTACCTTACTCCATGTTGTTTCCTACCTGAATGAGAGTCCTCTTAGCTGGCTCTACTCACTTTTTCATTCTCCTGAGGAGGAGAAAACATGGCTGGATTTTCGTGCCCGAGGTGCAATTCACCCCCAGAATGACTCCTGTTTACTTTAGTATTATCTATATTATTATATATACACAAAAGTTTACTTATTTTATGCTTGGATACTATACCCAATTTTTCTGTACCGTTTCATATTTTTTTATATTGTTCTGCACTATGCGTTTTGTTCTCATGATGGGCATAGTGCTCATACCACTGTGGTCTGTCTTAATCTAATTGTATTAGTCCATTTATTGATATTGCATATTTTTCCTGTCTTTTCTATTAGTATATGGGTGGTAAGCTGCTTCAGTAGCTGCACCGCAATTAATTATTTAGAATTTAGCTGTATTTGTCTTCATGGGTACTGTAGGTTAATTTAAGGGTTTATTTTGTTTTTAGGGATTAGGCATACATATTTGGTGTTGGTATGCAGGGTGGAGCATGTTGGGACTTTTTTGTTGTTATTTACACTGTATTGCCTGTTGCTGTTATTTCTTCTTTTTATTATTTTTTTGGCAATTTTTTATTTGTATCATTTAGTTATATGTTTATTTTTACTAATGTGCAAAGTATAGGCCTGATTCCAAGATTTATGTATATTGAGCATCTGTTAGCCATTCCACATGTGCAAATGTTGCATTTTGCATGCACAGTTATTGAATTGTGATTACACTTACACAGAGTATGCACTTTCAAGGTGAGTAATGGGTAGTCAGCATTTGGGGGAGGTAACAGGTGTTAGATCATAATTAATATTCTGTAATTAATCACTAGCCAAAACTCATTTATCGTGTGTCAAACCCTTGTAGTACTGAGTACTCAGGAGACAGAATCAACACAACCAGCTGTCTTGTGTTTCAAGATTCCTCTGGGTATAGTTACATGTCATACAATAATATAAAGCACAGTGTTCTCACATTAGCAACATATGTGCATTTTCACACTACATCTCAACACAACAGTCATTGTTAGTATTTATTACATTATTATCTATACACGAGGGAGTGAATTGCTAGGCAGTAAGGTAGGTGAGCATGGGAACAGACATACAATGTTATCTCCAATACATTCCAGTCTTCCCTAAACTAGGAAGGTTACTACAGCTGAATTCACAATTAACACTTATGAATAACTCTACAGGCACAGATCATCCATCTTGTTACAAAATGGAGTATTATATGGACAGCTTAATAACAGATTTATCATTTTCCCATCTTTTTATTAAAAATTTTACCCTATACTATCTACCTAAGAGGAACGTGATCTTACTATTCTAACAGGTGCAAATACATATAGGCTCCATCTACAGGAACACATACCCTCTCCTTGGGAGTGTTGACCCATCCCCTGCTAGGGCAAGTCCACGGTCCTCAGTCTATAATTGTCTTTTCTTGTCCATCTTGTCATGAATATTCAGGGAAATTATGATAATCTTGCATTGTCCATATGTTTGCTTGTCATCCTCAATTAGGCTGGTTCCATAAATGGTAAAGCTTGGAATGTTGCCTTAGGCATAGATGTTATCATAGACTTACATTATCATCAAGGCCTTTAGTGTAGTTTCCTTGGAGAAACAACAGTCAAGTGTAAGTAACTTCTTAACCAGAAAAAAAAAGTTTTATAGCAATATAAATTATTACAAACGAAGCTAAACCTTGATCAATTATTGAAAGAATTCCTGACAATCATCTACTGAACTCATTAAACTACTTAGCTGGGTTTCATTAGGAAAACCATTCATTATCATCAAGATCATACTCTGGATCACTATGTGTTTTCATAAACTGATCTTTCAGTTCCTTGATTTTCATGTATCAGGTCAGAAAAGTTATCAGCTATATACATTACAGCAGGCTAGTCTCACTATGAGACACATATCTTATTAAGCAGCTGTAAGATAGTTGAGGATCTGTGTAAACTCTGCAATAACCTTTACTTTAAATTGCAGTTCATTAATGACCATTTAAAGCACATCAAATATTTAATCTGTAATATTATCCACCAATTTGGCTAAAGCTTCTATATGGTGAACATACTATACATTGAGTCTAGAAGTTGTTTCTTGATATACCACTATATATGCAGTTACTTAGCTTAATACTTGTAATAAAAATTAAAAGTTTGAAAGCTATAATTAAACTTACAACAAAGCAAAGCAAAATATACTGTACATTTCCACAAGCCTTTGTCTGGCTTGGGGCTTAAGAACATGTATCTGTTCATAATATGAAATTACTCCAACTCCCCTTGGATGAAGACTTTGCAATAGGAGGCATATATTCACGTGTCCTTCTCATAAAGTTTCACTGAAATAAGTGTACTCATCAGGATTTGAAATAAACTTTCAAATCTGGGCTCAATAGTCTTCCTGGTATATTTCCAAATATCATCCAATCGCCTGGTTGTAAACAGTGGGTACCTGTATCAAGATAACGGACTTGAATGGAAGAAAAAACCTAACTACTGTATGTATTTTAGTTAATTGTTTCTGTAAGATTGAGACATTGTACACCATATCTGCAGATGACCATAATTATCTTAAAAACCTTGGCCATTGTCTTTGCATCTGCCCTCCCATCTGGGCCAGTGACTGATGAGGCTCATACAAGAGGACATCACATTTGGAACATTTGGACAGTGGTATAAAATTAATTTGTATTCTTTGTAAGGAACACTGAGTCTGGGGAGTACTTTTCAAATGGTTTGGGACAGTCTTACCCAGATTGTTCAATGCACATATTAGGCATCCTGTTACAAAGGCCTGTGCTGTCTGTGCAAAACCCAGAGCTATCCATTTAGGGTTGCTGATAGCCACCATTATATCCTTCCTCATGTGCACCTCACCATGTATTATCTGAGCCATAACTGGGTAAAGTGCTTTTGGTAGACATAAATGTTGACCTTCCCCCCACTCACCATTTGTCTTTAGTTCCTAGCTTTGCTTTTCTCAGCCTCTGGAGCTTGTACCTGGAGCTTTGTGAGGGTAATTAAGTCAATCTTAGGGGTGGTATCTACCACATAGTGGGTTGCTCTTGGGAGCAGTGACCTATGGCAGCAGCACATGTGGCCTGGTCTACCAGTCTATTATCTTAGTGATTTTGGTGTAGTCTATCAAGTGTACTCTAATTTTTGTCACTACAAGCCATTGGGATAAATGGAATGCAGTAGACAGTGCTCTGATGTAGCCAACATATTCTGTGTATGGAACTCCATCTACAAAAGGAACATCTGAAATGTTAAATAAGGACAACGATTTCTGCTTCATTAGTTCAACATAATTATGATCAGGAAAATAAAAAGTTTGTGTCCTCCTTGACAATATCACAATTTACTGTTATTTTATCACTATTCTCTATCCTCCCATCTTTTGGAAACTGCGAAAGCAGGGTTCAACCATTGTACCTTTAAGAGTGACATTACTTGTACAACAAAGCTACTTCGTATTTTGTAAGCTTAACAACAGATAAATGCTTTCTTTAAACTTTACTAAGGATTTTATAACTTTATATACTTATACTATAAGGGTTAAGGTGTGTCCTAACATTATGTCAGCAGTTAACTGTGTCTAGGTGATGAGTTTCCATGTGATTGTTCAAGGATCCCCTGAGCATGTGAGTTAGATTCATGACAAAACAGTATAAACTGTTTACTATAATTAGGTAAAACTAATGCTTATGCATTAGTAATATTTTTTTTTACAACATGATAGACTTCAATTTATTCATATGTTAATGAATTGCTTGCATTATACAATAGATACAATTTATTTACATAAAGTATCCATTACTTACAATATGCAAATAAGCCCAAAAAGGCTTTAAGCTGTTTGGACATCTGCTTTCTGAATTACACTGCCTTTCTTTGTAATTTTTTAGCTTTGTGTGATATATGATGTCCTAAAAAATAAATTTTTGTCTGTATGGATTACAATTTATCTTTAAATACTTTTTAATTTTGTTTTATTTGTGCAGAATATTCAGTAACACTATTGTTTCATACAACTAACATATAATTGTAGATTATTTATATGTCGTATAATGATCTGATTGAACTGGCAAAAAGCCAATCCTTTTAATATTAGGATTTATAGCATCCCCTTGTGTCAGTTTAGCCTAAGAATACTGCTTCTTTTGTTAGGGATTAAAAAGTAGTAATAAAAAAAACGTATGAGGTTGGTGGTATGCCATTCAACAAGTTGTGCAGATTAGGTACAATTGATGTATTAAACCTGTATCCTTTTATTAATCTCTCTTAAACTATGAATCATCCTAAAGGATGGTAATCCATCTGCATTTGGGGTTTTCTGTTTAATAAGGAACAAAGGCAAGTTCCAACTGGAACGGCATTCCCTAAATACCCCTGCTTTCATGTAACTTTCTACTTATTTGGTTACTTGATATGATCTTAAAGGGTATTGTTTAACTGGCCACACAAGTTAGCTTTAAGTGTACTTTAAATGGGCAGTAGCCTTATATCAATTTTATCCTGTGCCCATAACCTATCAGGGATTTTAGTAACCATCTCATTTCAGTATAGACTTTCAGTGTTAATAACATAAATGAGATGTGTTCTTGCATGTTACTTGTATCAAAGGCTATTCTTCCAAGAAATCATGGCTTGGACATTAGAGTCACTTCTCCATCTTTGTATGTTATTGTGGCATTTAATGCTGACCATACATTTGCCTCTAAAGCAGTCATCTGAGACTAAAAACTGTATCTATAATGTTACACCATTATTTACAGTAATCTGCAATGGGTTTTATCTTTTGTAAATACTGAATTTGACCATCCAGGCCAGTGGCCAGGACTACAGAGGAGGTCAAATGTTTTGATGAGATTAATTTGAACTGAATAACATTTTTAGCAGCCCCAGATGGATATATAATACAATATATTGCGGGACTCTATGACTGGTCATATTGAGAGGTAGATGACTCTGGGGGCTATCTTCCCATGCTTGTTTGTCTGTGTGTTCTATTCTAATACACATACACATGGGTTCACTGAGATGAGGGCAATCCTTTTTTAGACATTCTCAGATCTCCAGCATTTTGTAAGTTAACCTCGTAGTCCTTATGTTATTTATATTGCCTTAACAATAATCATTACTTTCCAACACTTGTTGTAAACACTTCAATATTATACTCTTATGGAGCGTACACACGGTCAGATTTGTCAGACTTGTCAGATTTGTCAGATGAACGACTGAACGATTGAACGATTTGAACGATTTTACCAAAGTTTTGAACGATTTGAATGATTGAACGATTTTTGACTGCATTAAAATGAATGGAATCGTCCAAGTCTGACTGCAAACCCATCAGATGTCAGATATCGTTATCTGACAAATGGGAACGCACATCGTTCATCGTCCATTGTTCAGGCATGTCAGATATGAACGATTTTCCTTCAGATATGAATGACTGAACGATTTTTAAATCGTTATCGTTCATATCTGAAGGAAAAATCTGATCGTGTGTATGCACCATAACATACTTATTGTAGGCAATATATATGTAATTATCAATAATTTAAGAAATAATTGTATAGGATTAAGGAAGAGGGGCACATAATTACTAATGCTGTCCCCGTTATACCACAACCATACAACAGTTATACATATTTATGTAGTATCAATAATTCAAAGGCTAATAGCAGAAATTAAAAAACACTTTTGCAACAAAAAAAGGCTCATACTTAAAAAGATAAAAACAATTTTGATTTGTAAATGTCATTCAGTGCTTCTATCTAAAAATATTTTCTCTCATTCTAGGCTGTGCATTGAATTCCATTACTCCTCCTCGCTGAACTCTTGCCTGTGGAATGTCATTAATTTGTATATGCAGATCGACTCTCAAAATAAAATTGCTTGTTTTAGCATTTGCAATGATATTCACTTGTAAATTAGGCATATAACAGGTTAACTAAGACAAGAACAATTATGTCATACCTTCAAATATTTGAATATCTCATTAACATCACACTTAGATGTCATTGAACATACAAATTGATTTATGCATTTTTCCACTACTTCTTAAGCTCACTAATTCTCATTTATAGTTTCTTTTTACATTTAAAATCATAAACAGTTTAGCACTTTCCACAATTTAATTGAGAATGTTCACATTTCCATGTATTTGTCTTACAGGAATCTATTAATTTCTTTTCCTTAACTTCTGGTATTTTTTTTCTGGGTTCAGTATATGATACCTTTAGTCTACAAACTCTACAATTTACAGCACCACAATTCCAAATCATCACATGCTTGACAGTCTCTATTTGGGCATAGCTATTTATTTTTTTCAATATTTTTTACTGAACAATTTGGATTTACTGTCCTTAGAGATGTTTCTTCAAAATAATCCCTAAAGTACATCCAATTAATTTTGTATTCCCTTTATTGTGACTCTTTCTTTAACAAGATCAGTTTTACCACTTTTATCCAATTACAAATTTGCCTTCAAGTTTGTTACTCTTTATGCATGGGCCATATGACTTAAGGTGCCCACACAAATACCGATGTGCTCACGATGCGATTTTACGGCCAATTTCCTCATGAACTTTCATGGGAGCTCCCTTGCCATCGTTATCATGATTTTGGAAAAAAGACAACCAATCTGTCTTACGATCTCACGATCTATCGGATCATACGCATTGTGAGATTGGCCATAACAAATCGTGAGTTGAAAAAAAAAATAAAACAGGCTCTTGACTATTGGTGGGAAATTTAAATAGCCATAACAATGGGAGGGGCTAGCTAGGGAGTATAAACAGCAGGAACCCTTTAAACTCTGTGTACTTTCTGCTCTGCTACTAGATGAGGCTAGGTGTATTCCTGCTGAATCCTGCATATTGCTACTGTGCTCTTTGTATTTGGTTTGCCTTATACAAAGTTTATTCTACCTGCAAGTGTGTGCTACCTACCTGCATTCTATCCTGTTCCTGAATTCTGTACTGATGCGTCCCTATCAGTATAAAGTGTTGGTCGCTGAAGCTGGGGTCTGGGAAATTAGGAAGAGGACCCAGCGAAGAAGGATGAGAGCATTCTGGACTAAGGAGTGGCTGCTACAAAGGGATACCTGCTCTCACATGTCCCTGCTGATGGAAATCAAGGAGAACAACCCGGACAACTATCGGAACTACCTGCGCATGGATGACGCCAGCTTCCAAGAATTGCTGCATCTGGTGACCCCCCACATCAAGAGACAGGACACAAGGTGGCGGAGGGCAATCCCTGCTGAAGACAGACTGGTGGCTACCCTAAGGTACCTGGCTACAGGAAGGTCACTGGAAGACCTGAAGTTTGGGACACTCATCTCACCTCAGTCCTTGGGCATCATCATTCCGGAGACCTGCAAAGCCATTGTAAAAGTGCTACAGTACCATTATTGCAAGGTAAGTTAAAAAAAAACACCACACTTTGTTTTCTTGTGTAAAGAAAATTTTTATTTTTTATTTTTTTTTAAAACAAAGAAAAAAATATCCTTCATTTAGTACAATGTGCACTGACCTGCAGGCAACTGTAAGTGTGCACTAAACTGTGTGTAAAATACTTTGTTTATAACAACTTTACAAAAGAACATTATCACCAAATTTTATGAATCCCAATAGGTAGCCGGCTGTATGTGATAGGGTGGGTCAGACGCCAGTTTGAACAGGCCAATACACACATGGCACAAGTACACATTGTGGCCCTGGCTTCCAGCAATGTGTACTTGTGCCATGTGCGTAGTGACCTTGTCCAAATGGCATCATCACCACCCTATCCCATGCAGCAAGCAAATATTAGAATTCATAAAATTTGGTGACATTAAAAGCAAGACAAAAAAACAACCAAATTAAATATCACCAAATTTTATGAATCCCAATAGGTAGCTGGCTGTATGTGATAGGGTGGTTCAGATGCCAGTTTGAACAGGCCAATACACACAGGGCACAAGTACACATTGTGGGCCCGGCTTCCAGCAATGTGCACTTGTGCCATGTGCGTAGTGACCTTGTCCAAATGGAGTCAACACCACCCTATCCCATGCAGCAAGCACCTATTAGAATTCATAAAATTTTTGATATTAAAAGCAAGAAAAAATGTACATCTCTGTATATTGGGACGACTCATCTGCTGCATCCAGCAGAGCATTATACAAGGTGGTGCTGGTGCTTGTTGTGCTTGGTGGGGGAGTAATATCTAACTGGGCAGGGGGGCAGACATACCTATTTGGGGCAGGGGAAAATAGCATTGGATCTGCATTGTATGTAGAATTTGAGATATTTTTGCTCATACAGTGACTCAAGAGGTCCTAGTTTAACCTTAAAAATTTCTTTGGATATCTGCATCCAGATTTCTCAATGTGCTGTTCACATGAGCTGTGAAATCATATATTGCATCTAGGGGGTTTCTGCAGCAGCCGTTCTGCATTTTGTAAAAAATGGTCCTCACGTTCTGTAAAATTCTCCTTTCTGCCTTGTTTTTTTTTTCTTTTTTTGGGGTTGTTGAGAAGATGATGATCCAGGTGGAAGTTGAGTTTCCACTTGTGTGCTATTCTCCGGATCACTGTCACCACCGAGAAGACTGAGGTCTGGTGTGGATGTTAAATCAGGGTCTTGGGTGGGAGTCTATAGGGAAAAAAGATATAAAAAATATTATAGTCATGTTTTAACATCTTTTTTACAGTTTCCTAACACCGTGGAGGAGTGGACCAGCATTGCGGAAGATTTTGAACAACGTTGGAATTTCCCTAACTGCGGAGGAGCCATCGATGGGAAACACATCCGCATCAACCCACCTGCCAACACCGGATCATATTACTACAACTACAAAGGATTCTTCAGCATCGTTCTCATGGCAGTGGTGAATGCCAACTACGAATTTCTGTTTGTGGATGTCGGCAAGAATGGGCGTGCTTCGGATGGTGGGTCCTTCAAAAAGATGGCTTTCTACCAGAGACTCGCCAACAAAACTCTCAACCTGCCCTCACTGGACCAGACAAAGCACGGCCTAAATTACATTTTCGTTGCAGACAAGGATTTTGCATTACATGAACATGTGATGAAGCCATTTGCACACAGGGGCCTGACCAGAGAGAAAAGGATATACAACTACCATCTATCCTGGGCACGGCGCATTGTGGAAAATGCGTTTGGAATAATGAGCAACCGCTTCCACATTTTCCACACCACCATCAATCTACATGTGCAGAAGATACACTGGGTCGTGACGGTGTGCTGTGTGCTGCACAACTTTCTGCAAAGAAAATCTACTCAACGAGGACCAGTCCCAGCTAGACCAGAAGATGTAGGACCCCTGGAGGACATTGAACATTTGAAATCTGTGTCTGCACCACCAACTACAACAACATCCACCGCACGTGCCAAAGAAGTGAGGGAGGAGTACATGACCTATTTAAATGGACCAGGTGCTGTACCATGGCAGGAGGACTGTCTGTGAACTACTGACTAAATTGGACATTTGGGATTTAACAACAAAAACATTAAGGATTTTGGTTTAAACTGTGTCACTACTTACCAAGACTTCTGCAACCTCCTCATCTCCCTCACGGTCAGACATCAAGATGATTGATTCCATTTGAGGTGCTTGTTCACTGATGAATGACATCATTTGGTAGTACCACAGCGCAGGAGTATATATTTTATCTGTAGCCGCTCCAGATTTTTTGGAGTCATCCACCTTTTTTTTTTCTTTGATGTACACTGTCCTGATTTTTTGAATCTTTTGCCATACAGTTTTCAGGTCTGCATCAGATATGTATTTTTTTGTATACACCAACAGTTCCTCGAGTGCGGCCAACTTGTGCGACTTATTGTGGTACTTCCGAGAACTGATCTTCCACAGACAGTCTTTCGAGTGCAGGATTTCAATGAATCCTGTAACGAATTCACGTTCAGAATCCATGGACATTATCTATGAATAAGGAAAAAGAAGGACATTTAAATATTTGTGTATATAGTTTTGTTAAATGTAATGTTGTTTTAGTTGACATTTTCAATGTTTTAATATTTTCTTTTTTACAGGTTTTTAAAGGTTTATTATGGTATTCTAATCATGTTTTATTTTACAGGAATGTTATGTGTTTATTGCTTGGTAATATAATGTTTTTCTTTGTTTGAGAGTATGGGTTTTCCACCTTTGTGCCTGTCGTTGTGGTAGAACTAAAGATCCCAGGGTGCCCTAAAAACAGTTTCAAAGGTGGGTGGCAGGTCATCCTGGGATCTGTAGTTCCACAACAGCTGGAGACCGAAAGGTAGAAGACCCCCAGCTTTAAATAATGTGTGTTTTTAAATGTAATGTATGGTGATTTTTTTGTAAAATACGTGTTTATTTATTTATTTTTTTGATGTATTACACACATTGGTGGGCAGTGGGAGCTTAATGCATGACCCAGCCACCGCCCACCTCAATATGGCGGGCAGTGGCTGTGGCATGCATTTAATACCTGGGGGCACACATTGGTGGGCAGTGGGAGCTTAAATGCATGACCCAGCCACCGCCCGCTTCAGTATGGCAGGCGGTGGCTGGGTCATGCATTCATTACCTGGGGGCACACATTGGTCGGCAGTGGGAGCTTAATGCATGACCCAGCCACCGCCCACCTCAATATGGTGGGTGGTGGCTTGGTCATGCATTTATTACCTGGGGGCAAACATTGGTGGGCAGTGGGAGCTTAATGCATGACCCAGCCACCGCCTGCCTCAATATGGCGGGCGGTGGCTGGGTCATGCATTTATTACCTGGGGCCACACATTGGTGGCCAGTGGGAGCTTAATGCATGACCCAGCCACCGCCCACCTCAATACGGCGGGCAGTGGCTGTGGCATGCATTTATTACCTGGGAGCACATATTGGTGGTCAGTGTGGTTGTATTAAACTGTACCAATACTCACCAAAACTTGTCCAAAAAAACACTTCAGTGTGCAGGCTCCCAAAGTGCGACTGTCTTGCTCCATACATGATGCTGCACAAGATGGCGATGGGGCGTGTCCAGGCTTCTGTCTGTCAAATTCCGCATTGTGTGATGAATCGTATGATTCATCATGAGGAAAAAAACCCTCACGATCGGCTTCCATCGTATTCATGGTTGGCTAATCTGACCTACAGCACGGCAGATCAGAAGATGCGATATACGATGAGCGGGGATGCGCATCGGCATTGTGCTCATGAATATAAACTCACGATTTATACTTTTTTTTACCCGATTCGTCATCACGATTCATCGAAATTGGCCAAATCATGTAAAATGTCGCTATATGTGTGGGCACCTTTATGTATCTGTTGTAAATTTTAATCAGATGAAGTGTGCCATTCCATTCCTTCGGTCGCCCCAGGACCTATAACTGTACATATAATATCTGACAGTTGGACAGATGTTTGCTGTCCGCATTACCCATATCTATGGGTTTACCAAAACCCTATTTTGTGGGCCTACCAAACCCTATTTTGAAGGCCTACCAAACCCTATTCTGAGGGCCTATCAAACCCTATACTGAGGTCCTACAAAACCCATTACTGAGGGCCTACCAAACTCTATTATGTGGGCCTACCAAACCCTATTCTTTTTGTTACTAAACTGGGTCTTCTTAGTAGTTCTAGGCACACTATGACCATACCTTTGGGATATAGATTGATTGACAAAGTTGTTATAAACAAATCCCAAAATGTTCCTACTATAGTCTGGAGATAATCTCCATTAATATAGCAACCTACCAACAAACAAAATGTACTTCTATGTCTATTCACTCTGGAAGTATAAAGATCACAAAATGTATCAAGGGACAACACTTATGCTAATCAGGGAAACAAATTATCAGACTGTTAAATAACATTGACACATTTGCATTTCTCAAATGTAAATCTATAAGGACTATAGTCTGTATACATTTTTAAATATTCATTAGACATGTCATTTCATAAAACAAAACCCAAAACCTAAAACAAAAAAAACAAAAACAAGAGTCTGAGACACATAGATATCTATACCTGAATCTCTAGGCAGACACTAGAGTTCCCCAAAACAGTGCAGTTCAACTTAAGCAGAAAACTATTGATCCCGAGATTGAAGACAGAATCCACTATTCTGGTCACTCCCAATGTGTCTGCCCTCAGACCAGGGATAGGATTCTCGGTGGAACACCTCCAAGTGTTAGATCGTAATTAATCTTCTGTAATTAATCACCAGCCAAAGCTCATTTATAGTTTGTTAGACCCTTGTAGTACTGAGAACTCAGGAGACAGAATCAACACAGCCAGCAATCTTTGTGTTTCAAGATTCCTCTGACTATATTTACATGTCATACAATAATATAAAGCACAGTGTTCTCACATTAGCAACATATAAGTATTTTCACACTACATCTCGACACAGCAGTCATTGTTAGTATTCGTTACATTATTATCTGTACACGAGGTAGTTAGTTGTTAGGGAGTAAGGGAGGTGAGCATGGGAACATACATACATTGTTATCTCCAATACATTCCAATCTTCCTTAAACTAGGAAGGTTACTACAGCTGAATTCAAAATTAACACTAATGAATAACTCTACAGGCACAGATAATCCATCTTGTTACAAAATGGAGTCTTATGTGGTTAGCTTAATAACAGATTTATCACAGGCATGTCAGGACCATTTAAAACTCTCATGGATGTGTAGAATTTAGCTATTGAGATCTCCTTCACAGCATGAGATCTTTCTGCATGACAGGAGAACCAAAATGGTTGAGGCAGGTCAGACTTGACTCATGCGCTGTGCGCACTTCCCCATCTACTTTGATGTTACTAATGTTAACGCTGTTGCACATCATTGGATGGATATGAGAAGGCAGAAGTGGATGTCCCTATGTTCGGCTAAGCTTTGGAAGGCATCAGCATATTTTAGCATCTGCAGTCCATATGAGATCGCAGTTGTGATTGCATTAGTGGAAATCCTGGTCAGCATTCCCTGGCTAGATAGTTCAAGGCTCAGTCACCTGATAGTGTTTGTTTATTAGAAACTCATCTTGGGATATATTTATAATGGTTCTATTTTGTTTTCTGTTTGATTTTGCATTCGATTTTGGTTCAATTTCTTATGAAGGGATTTACTAAAGGCGAAATTGAATGTGAAATCAAACAGAAAAAGAAATTTGAAATGAAATTGAATTTCTGAAAAACATCGATGTTTTCACATAGATGACAATAGGATGCCTTCATTTATTCAAACTGCAAATCCCCAAATGAATAGAAGAACTTCATGCATTCATTTTCAGCTTCATCAGTTTGATTTTACACAGATACATGCATACATCAGTGAGTTGCATGCATGTATCTTACTGTAAAAAGCTTGTAAAGAGTTAATGTTAAATACACAACCAGCCCCAGACTTTCCATAGCCAGTCCTGGTTGTGTAAGTACAGGGAATAAATTGTGTCGGGTTCCGCTGTCAATGGTGAGAGCCGCAGGGTTACTAAAGGTGATTCTGCATTTCCCACCATTGAGTTCAATGGTGGGAGCTGTTCATTGGCTGAGAGACTCAGGGGCTGATGTCTCTCAGCCACTGAACTCTCAAACATAGCCCTACAAAGAGAAAAGCCACATCTGAGCTCTTCAATCAGGTGGTAACAACCATCGTTGTTGTTACCTGTTGCGCAGCTCAGGTTTTCTCGGTTTTTTATTTTACAAAAAGGATGCCTACAGTGAGAAGAGGACCAGTCCAGGTAATGTAGGTGAGTATGTTTGTATGTATGTATGTATTAAATCTATACTGTCACTATACTATGGTGTGTTTGTATTGTGTTTATTTAAACATTTCTTTACAGGTCAACTACAGGTACACCTGTACAATCTTTGGGTTTTATTTTGTTCCCAGATAACTAGAATTTTTTATGACACTGATAGCAGTGGGTTGATTGTGATAATCTCCAAGCCTGGTAACGATCCATCTTTTCAGGACTCTTACCATGCTATTTCTCTATATCCACTGATGTTAAAATATTTGCAAAAATGTTAGCTCTCAAGCTTAATAAAGTAATTTTGTATATCATTCATCCTGACCAAACTATCTTTATGCCTGGGTGCTCAAAAACTAATAACCTACAGCACCACTATACCTAGATTTCTGGTGAAGAACTAGAAGATGCATTGGCTATGTCCTTGGATGCAGCCAAGGTGTTTGATTTTTTAGAATGGTCTTTTTTGTGGGAGGTGCTTTCTATGTTTTCTGTGGGTCCAGTTTTTTTAGCTTGTGTTCAGCTTCTTTATTCTTGTACTACTATCAGGGCCTATATCAATAGTTTAGTTACATATTAATTCACATGTGATAAGAGTACCAGATAACAGTGTCCATTATCATCTTTATTATTCACCATTACAACAGAACTGCTCACTTGTGCTACCAAATCTTCCCCTGACATTTCTGGACTCTTGGTTGTGGGACATTAGGATTGAATAGCTTTACATGCTAATGATATGTTGTTTTTGTTTCAAATGGAATGCTACCTGCATGCTCTCTTGGCAACGCTGAATCTGGATATTTTTGCAGTATTCAAATTGATTGGGAAAAATCAAGTTTTCCCCTTACAGTAGTTCTAAATATTTCAAGGTCAATAGGTCAACCTCCTATGATTTCCCTTCAGCTTGTGTATGCAGTTTAAATATTTGTGTATGCAAATAGCTCACTCCTCTGTCAACTATGTGACTTTGAAATTGAAGCCTAAGATCGACTATTTCAAGGTTAATTATCATGTCTGGCAATGGATGCCCCTCTAGCTCATGGTCCCAGTGAAGTTGGTGCAAATGGGTATGCAGCCAAAATTCTTAGATGTGTTGGAACATTCTTTAGTCTATATACCTCAATCCCTCTTTTCTATAATTAATCATAAATTTACTTCCTTTGTTTGGGGCAACAAATGAGCCCATATTTCCTCTAAAACACTGTGCTGGCCTATAGAGGAGGGTGTGTATCTATGCCCAAAATTAGAATATATTATTTGGCTGCACAGCATGTTCACCTCTGGGACTGGTTCTTTGCTTTGGAGCAGGGGGAGGTGTAATGGGCTTTGTTGGACTGTATGGGTTTAAGTTATACCTCTTTACAGTTTCTTTTGGCAAAATCCTCACCTGTCTGCCATCCTGCTCTCCTAATGCAAGCACGTAAAGTATGGTTTGTGGTGTCCAAGTTACTGGAGAAGTTTTAGGACCTCATTCAGACCAACTCGCAAGCTCCTATATGCTCGCAAGTGGGTCGATGGTGAGGCCCTGTGCATGCGCAGTGACCGCAGTGCGCAAGCCCCGGAGCGAGTGACAAAGTGATGTTGATCAACAGCTCACCCCATTTTGTAGGCAAGGAGGGGGGTGGCTGGACAAATGAAGGCATTCCTGAAGGAACGACTGCAATTTGTAGGTGGCCCTACTGACATCAGCAGTGATGTCAGTAGGTAGCTTCCTGCTCTGTTGCAGGAGATGAGACTCGACCTCGAGACCATCACGACCATCACCTGGTCACTTGATAAAGCTGTTGGTGGTCACCCACAGCTTAGCAAGCAGCCAGGAGACCGGATTTTAAAGAAGAAGTGGCCGCCCTCATTCAGTGCGAGCACTCACATTTTGTGAGCGGCTCTGAATGAGGTCCATAGTTTGATCCTTGTTCTTTGCTCTGGAACAATGCTGACTTTCCAGAACTTTGTACCCTTAAGGATTGGTCCCCCTGACAATTCTGGGAGGAATCGGAATCTATGGGACATCTTTGTGCTTTGTTCCCTTTCCTAACTGTGTCTTGAATTTGCTCTCCCAATCCCACCTGTTTTTAGATACCTTCAGCCCCCTGTACATTTTTTGCTTCAGACTTTTTATAACTGAAAGTCTATTTTAATAACATACTGTACTCCACTTTTATCATGACTAGTGTTTGGTGGGTGGACCTGGATTCTCTGTCTGAAGATGATTGGAGTTTGCTACTGGTGTCCCCCTGTGCTGTCACAGCAATGCCAGATTTGAACAGAACCAATTATATAGTACTATTTTATAGAATTTAATGGACTCAGTGGATTTGGTGATCATCTACTGACTTCTACCTTAAGTGTGGGGTCTATGAATATGACTTCTTGCACTTGCTCTGGTCCTGTAATCAAGCCTTCTTGTTTTGGACCCAAGTCTTAAACTTAGTACATATGATTGGGATTAAGATACCATTACTTAACCCTTATCTCTGTGTTTTTGGATTTAGCCTGGCTGACTCTCTTAATTCCTATCTGTAGCTATTTGTTAATAATCTGTTTTTGTTCACTAGTGTTTGTATTTCTTGGACCTGGATGTCTCTGCATGCTCCAACCTTTCCCTTCACGCTAGGTTTGGTCAATGCTACTCTTTCTTGTGAGTGAATTATGGCCCTCATTCAGAGCCGTTCGCTATTTGCGGTCATTCGTTCAAAAACAAGGGGTGGCTATTCAAATGATCCGTTCACACATTGCAGTCTGTTCACACCTCTAAGTCTGAATGAGCGAGCAAAACATACGCTCGTTTATTTGATAAAAACGACCCCCTGGCCGCTCGCACCATACGTCATGTCCGCTATTTATTAGATTAATCGAGTACATCGTACAGCATATGAACTGCTCGCTATTCTTGTGGTTGGTTTTTTCAACTGCTATTTTGCTAGCAGTTCTGAGTTAAAAAAAACCAAGTGACGCTGCTGTATTAATTATGCACTCCCTTAAAACGCCCGTTTTGACCTTTAAGCACGCCTGCGTTCGAATTCCACTCCTCCGTTTTCAAGCACCTTCCCCTGTTACCACCCACATACGCCTCATTCTGTCACTCAAAATTGCAGGCACTCGCTATATAGCATACAAATGATTTTCGGCCGCACTGACTGGTTCGCGCATGCGTACTAAAAACCGTACGCATGCGCAGATGTGCGAACATCGCTCAGAATGAGCGTACTGCCGCTAGTGAGCGGCTCTGAATGAGGGCCTATGTACCTTAAATGGAAATGATTTCTTACATTTGACAGGGTTTCAATCCTTTGACAATCTTGCAAGTATGCCCTGGGCTTACAATCAACCGCATCATAAGAGCTATTTCTGTGTCCTGTAGATATCTCCACTCCCTTTATTTTATCCTGTACCATACTTTTTGTCATATGTTTTACTCTCTTGCTGTGTTTTTGCCAATATTCACTGAATTATTTCATGTGAGTTTGTGTCCCACTTGGTTCTTCCTTAACCCATGTTCTCTTTTATTATGTACTAAGTTTGTTCTTTTGATTTTGTAACAAATTGTTGTTTATTGTTTCTTTTTACTTTTTTATTTGTTTTTTTTCCTGTAAAACTTATCATTAAAAATGCTCACTAATTTTTTTTTAAATGTTGTTTCAACTCCACTCCTTCCACTCCGATATTTCAGTGCAAAGCAAGTTATTCATTAAAAGATTTCTGTGTTTTACATACTGAACATGTGCATATGGGGCACTGCAACACAGAACTGCCTCCTTCAAAATTGTCAAACTTACATAGCCAAATAACATGATTATACTTTTGTCATTTAGATACCATAAAAGTTAATAAACAATACATATTTTCAGTAGATCTTCATGGTTTATGTCAGGTGCTTGCTTGACAGTTTTACATTTATTTTATAAGTAAACAAAAAAATGGGATTTACTGTGGTACAGTCTGTGTTAGAAGCTGATGCTTAGGGTATATTGTGAAACAAGAAGAAGAATGAGTTAATCTCAGCAATTTCTTTAGTCTGCATATGTAATGACTAGTTGAATCCAGTGGTGCCACAAGGGGTGTGCTGGCCGCACACCCGGGTGTTACCCACCGAGGGGTAACATCAAAGTGCCGACTCCTCAGTGACAGGAAACTGGAGCTGCACTGTAGCATTACATGCAGCACTCTGCTCCTGATGCAGTGAGGGAGTCAGAACTGCATGCAGACTGGTCCCCAGGGGCAGCCCGCATCTCTGAGACCCCCAGAGTAACTAAACTGGGTTCAGGCCATGAGGCCATGCCCCTACCTAGGAGACCACACCCCTACCTGTGAGACCACACCTTTTTTTGTTAGCTCATGGACTTGCCGCACGCAATAAAATCCTATCCTCATCGGGTGCCACCACGGGGAGGGATGCCACTGGTTGAATATTCAGATAGCTATTAGTCAGTGTTTCTATATATATAGATATATTCCTTTATCCAATCCCAACTTACTTTAGTACTCCCTTTCCCATCTATAACAGTCCTCATCTGATAATAAATCAATTATTCATATCATATAACTAACCTCTTTCGCAAATTTGGAAATTAAGGAAGGACCAAATAGATGAAGACAAACACCAGTATTGGGTAATTAGTCCACATTCAATGTGCAGTGCTAAAGGAGTACTTACTGGTCAATTTTAATCATCTCGAACTAAGGGTGAGCCTGGATGTCATATGGAAGAAGATCAGGTGAGGGAGTTATTTCTTGTGCCAATCTCACAATAATATATTATTCTGACCTCTCTAAGTGGCATGCTTACACATGCATGGCATATCTTTAGACCATGTAAAACAAATATATACAGTCTATGTTACTATGCATCTCATTGTGAACTGTGGGCCTGATTCAGACCCGCTCACAAGCGAATCAATGGCCGGGCAGTGCGCACTGCGCGTACACGAACCCTGGAGCGAGCAAGAAATCACTCACTCTGGTGTTCGCATCAAAAAGGGGTGGCTGTCAATGTTGATCAACAACTCACACCATTTGGTAGGCGGGTCGGGGGGGTGGCTGGCAAAATGGAGGCATTCCCGAAGGAACTCCTGCCATTTGGGGGCGGCCCCGCTGACATCATGAGTGATGTCAGTGGTGAGCTTCCAGCTCTATTAGAGCCGGAAGCTCACTGGGGCTTGCGGCAGGCGAGACCCTAGCACAGTGATTCCCAACCTCGGTCCTCAAGGCACACTAACAGTCCTGGTTTTAGTGATATCCATGATTGTGCACAGATGGTTAAATCAAAATAACTGAGGTACTAAATAAGTCACTTGTGCTCAAGTATGGCTATCCCTAAAACATGGACTGTTAGTGTACCTTGAGGACCATGGTTGGGAACCCCTGCCCTAGCACAAGGGTCTCGTCTCAAGCCCCAATGATCGCAATGGTCATGAACATCACCTGGCTGCTCGCTAAAGCTGTGGGTGAAAATAAAGCAGTTTATTTTTGATTGCAGCATTTAAATCTCTCAAACTACCCTGCTGCTGCTCTACTCCCTATTATATTGCATATTCTCTTAAACACCCCTCCTGCAAAGTGGGTACTTTGGGAAAATGATATTACCTAGGTAATCCCATACCTACAATCAATTCCTATACTATTTTCTTGGCAACCACTGAAGATGATTACACACACCAATACATACTTAAGCATTCTTGCCTTAGGGAGTTGGATAAAATCAATCTGCAGTACAGTATCTAAAAAGGCTTTTTTGCAGGTTTGAGCAAACTTAATTGCATTAACCTTTAAACACCTCGGGGTATATCCTATTAGGTGTAAGTTTACCAAAATTCTCACACCTGCATGGTTTTTTCATGCAGATGTGAGACTTTTGGTATTCAGAAGCTGATTCAGAGCCACTCGCTAAATGCGATTGCTTGCACAATGTGTATGCAAATTGCTTAGGCAGTGCAATCACACAGCAAAGCATTAGCATGCCCAGTATTTCTTAGAGAGCAATCACATAGTGTATGCAGACACCCACCAGCCTGTCTTAAGATGCCCACTTGTGCACGTCATGTTCAGAAAGCGTATGCAACCATCAGTACATCGGGTAACATCTGATTCGATCACAGTGCTTGAGGTTGACCATACCCTGCCGCAAGCACTGCGAGCACTTCAGTTTAAAAACAAGCCAGGTGATGTGTACTATGATGCTGTCTTTTAATCATGCACACCTCTAAAACGCCATTGAGTTGCTCAGGCACACCTGCGTTTGCACCTCCACTCCCCCATTTTTAATGACCAGCCCCTGTTACCACCTGCAAATGGCTTCCCCTGTCACTCACTCTGCTGGGCTGTCTATGCGCAGTGAGCAAATGCTTTGAGAACTTTTGCTAAAGTATATGCACACGCCAACTGCAATGCATGCGCACAATGCATACCATCGGCAGCAGCAAGCGTTTGCATCTTAGCATCTCTGAATGAGCTCCTCAATTCGGTTCAGGATTTTTTTTGTAGCACTTCCAGATCAGGTCAAATTTTTTCTTAAATCCATATTTTAATGAAAAATTATCGGGACTTGCTTCTGGACCCCTGTGGCACCTACCCAATGACCAATTAACCAATTGGATGTTTCCAAGTAGCTTAATTAATCCAATAATTACTTCAAGCGATGCTCTCCTTCCCCTCCATTTCTCCGGCATGCTGCTGTCTTTCCTCCAATGTCTACAGAGTGTTTGAGTGATTTCTGTGTGTGTTTGTGAGATTCCTGTCACCTCCTTAACAGGTGAGGTTGTTTTATGTTCTTCCCCGCAAGTATTTGCAAATAACCCCACAATCATTTTTTTTTTACCTGGATACAGTGGATATCATGAGTGCGTATAGCCATGCTAATCTAAAACTAGTTGCAAGGTCTGCATAATTGTTTGTGGGCAGAACCTTGCTGCCAATTGGATGTGCCCCATGGTGCAATTAGTACAGTACTTTGTAGCAATAAAATAAAATCCTGAGGGAAACAAAAATCATTAATCTAATCAATCATGCCCATTTTTTATACATGTGTCAAACCATAAGATAACTCTTCCCCAAGATTCTTGGGTATCTGTAATGCAGTTGTCCTTTTGCCATCATGAGACTTCCTGTGAAGGACAAACCGCTTGCATAGATTTTAGTGTATGTTCATCAGGTATGGTAACACCATTTAGAATAAAATAATTCTTATAGGCTTATTCAATTACCATGATTTATCAGTGTAATATTCATAATTTTGCATTTTACTAGCTTACATGGTTCAGTGAGTACTCTTCTACTTCCTTGCAAAACACACAGGTATATAAACTAATTTAATATGTCACCATTGACTGTATAGCACTTCTGAGACACACAATCGCCAGTCACTACAGCAATGCCTGGAGCAGCCTGAGAATGCTCTGCCGAGCTATAAGGGCAGGGTGTGACAGTCTGAAGCATCCTAATGATGCACCGGGTGGCACTACTGCATAGATTCTGGCTTATAGGCACCATGCTATCCAGATGAGGCTAGCAGAAATAAAGCTCAGAGGGCAAGAGCAAATGATTCCGGGAACCTTATATGGCCCCCCATCCCTGTGTTACAAGAAAAACAAAGTTACTTAAAGGAAAACAGGGACTGCTCACAGTTCCATGCCCCCCTACTCCCCCATCTGTGACAGTCAAGGAACTTTAGGTGGTATGTTTAATTTCCATTTTGTCAGACATGAAGCTGTAATGTGTCTTTTCTGTTGGCAAGTCTGCTGAATTCTTCACCAGGAGTGCTGTTGCAGCCACAGTCTTTGTGTGAGGACAACTGTTGCAACACCCACACATTTATCACAAAACAATGAGTTTGAGGGGCATATTTACTAAAGTGCTGGTGGAGAGGTTGACAATAGCAACCTATCAAATTCTACTTAACCTTTATCTCGCACCTTCTAGAAAATAATAGCTTGAATTTGATTGGTTGCTATGGGCAACATACCCACTTCTAAAAACCCACACTTTAGTAAATTTACCCCTGAGTTTCTTAAAAAAACATTGTTCAGTCTCAACAATGTGCACCAGAGGTTATGGAATGGTGTCTGCTGTAAAGTATGAAGTGGTAATGTGTAGTGCTTATATGCAGCCTGAAGTTGAATGTCATAAACCCAGTGTGAGACAGTGTTCATGGTATAATATATGACTTTGTTAGTGCATAGTTGCATTTCCCTGGACACCATGGGCCAAATGTAATAGGGTGAGAGTTTAGAGAATATGAGAGAAAACTCAGCCAATGTAATTAAGTCACAGAACATGCAAACTTGCTTGTTTCTCAGACTCAAAAAACTCTCAAGATTTAAAATCTCATCCAGGTGTTCCCTATATTGAAAATACATCTCGATCAATGTATTAGTGTAAGAGTTTTACTGCTAAATTCTCACATTTTCTAAACTATCACCCCATTACATTTGGCCCTTTATGTCCATTATCTGCGAGAAATACTAGTAGTGCTTGTGTATCATGTATTGATGTTTCTTTGGATTAACAGATAAAAGATCAATTACATACTAATGAGTGTAGAGTCATGTAGAGCTATGATACAAGTAAAATTGTTCTGTAATGTTTGACTAAAAAAACTGGGGCTATTAAAAAACCCATATGAAATCAGATCCAAGTATATGGTTGACCCCTGGTTGTGAAATAAAACAGCCATTGTCTACATGAATGGAAATTACAGAGAGAAGACATGATGAGCAAATATGAATGGCAGTGCAGTATGAACTGGTGAACTATTAATCAAACACCCTACTGCAATGCTGTAAAATGTACAATGGTAGTTTGGGTGAAGTGGGAACTTCATGCATATTTGCAAGAAGTATGGCTGATGGATTTAGTTAATCTTTAATTTTTGCTCATTTTCTTTTGGTACCTGCAAGGAATCTCCATCAGGAGTTCAGTAAACAGTACAGTTTTTAATTCACATAGTTTAGTGAATCAGTATTGATAATCATTTACAGTCTTCTCTGTTAGGGATTGCCTTATAGTTAGCAATTTTGGCCAGTCATAATCAATGGTGGCTACATTGCAGTCCAAAATCAAATAGGGGAGCCACACCAAAAGCAAGTGAGTCCCAACCATCTATGTTTGTAATTGCAGTTGGTGTGGCTCCCCTATTTGAATTTTGGACTGTGCTGCAGCCCCACTTCTGGAGCCACCACTGGTCATAATTGAGTGGGAACAGTTTAATACTGCATTTCAACATAGTTCCCAATGGGAGTTAATGTCCAGGCTTGTTACTATTCTTTCCTTGGGCACCCAATTAATCTAATTATTTATTATTTATTTATTAACAGATTCTTATATAGCGCAGCAAATTCCGTTGCGCTTTACAATTTGAAGATTCAAGGCATCTGTGCTATTAAAGACTGCTTTTTCCAATCACAGCAATGGGGACTGTGTACACCAACTTATTCAAATAGGTTATGCAGTCATGTGGATCTGTTCTGGACACTGTTGAGGGATAGCTTGTAACTCTACCAGTGTTCAAGGTACATGTAAAGTCCATTTTGATGGTTTATCTTCTGGGTAAAGCACAGTCAGATTTCTCAATGGGGTTTAAGGACACTGACTGTTTCTGCTCATCTCTTGTTTTTCTCTGTCTCCTAGCACCCTACTTATGTATGACTGCCAAGACATATTAGACAGCAAGAGTGGACAAATAAGGTGGATTGGAAGACTTGCAAAGTCCACTCTGAAATTGTAGGTGGCAGCATCTTTGCCCTCCTATCTTCTTCCCAAAGGTGTAAGGTGGCATTTATAATATTAACCACTTACTATCTGCCATTAGCTCATACATAATTGGTGGCAACAGGTGACAACAAACTTCATCAAATGGTTTCAGTTTGGCAGTGGTAGTACCCAGTTTATCAGGCTAGACATCACACTGTTCTAAGCTAAAACTGTCGATGTCTATGGAACTCTGCATATCTTTACCTGAGGTGCCGTTATTTTCTCAAATGAAACTATAGCAACTCATGGGAGCCAAAATAGCCAATAACTCTATACATGCAAATATACAAGGTTAATATCCTTTTCCCTTTTGCAGGGATATCTTTCACTAGCAAGGTTTGCTGATAAATATGAGGTGATTTACATTGTACACTTCCATTTAAATTAACATTTAACTTCTGCACAAATCACATCCATAAATCCAGAATTTTCGAAGGAGGATCAAGGGTAACACTACAACAAGGGAAAAGAGAAAATGGTATGATAGCCAGAACTTATCATTGCAGATGTGTGAGTCCCTAAAAAAGGCAAATGTAATGCCAATATTTTCTCCAATATTCTCTGGATTAGTCTTGCACAGCAATGTTTCTGTCCTTGGCAATGTCTGAGTCTCTCTCCACTTTCTCAAATACCATACTGATTCTATGCTCTTTTTTCAATAAACCGTACTCACTTCAAGCAGACAATTTGCAACCATCAAAAAGTTCTACCCATTTTTCAACTGCTTTTTAACAATACAGCCTTCAAAACTAACTATGGAGGTTAATATGCAGTCTTTCGTAGATGCCTTCAGATGCCATTAAAGACATGGAACAACTTCTCTGGTGTGTAGATTCATCACTGTAGGTATAATATGGCCTACCTTAACCCAAACTTGTGATGCTGACACACAACCTACAGTACATAAGTATTGTCTATTTTCTAAACATTTGTCTCCCTGCAAATTCTATCAGAATGAAACTCAAATTTCTATTTTCTGCTGTTCCCCCTTATCTATCCAAAACTGTCACAAACTTGTGCTGGTAGACCACACAGAGAATATTGCAACCTTTATTTGTGTGGAAAGCGGTATATGTTATATCAAACATTTTATTTCACCATAGACACACCATTTAAATATTCAAAAACAATTCTCAAATTTATTTTCTAACATGGAACACTGGATTAGGATTCTATCCCTTCTTTAAAACTACTTTTTTCTTCACAGACCCAAATTTTACTTATTTTCAAAACAAGTACTATTCACTGAGACTCATAGCTAGAGCTCTGTCATACAGACAATCCCTTGTCACCCATTGCAGACTCATACCTGGGGTCCAATATAGCAATCTTGAACCTGCTGATCTAATACAGACTCAACCAGAAGTGGACCTCAACCAAGAACTCATAATTGAATTACATAACTATGCACCCCAGAAATGGAATTTGGTCAATAATTCCTACAGTGATCTGCTAACAGACCAGAACCATGATCCCATACCAGCACACCCAGAAATGAATCAATGATATAACCAGCAAACTGCCTTATAGACCAGAACACTCAAGAATAAAACCAGTTATAACTGTCTTGATACCAATTTGACACCTATAAAACTCATTCAGCTGTTTAATTTAATTTCACTTTAAGATGATCTTTCTTTATCATAATTCTCTTTCTTTAAAACTATACGTTAATTTGCTCTTTTACTGTTAATTACATTTCTGGGCAACACTCCAAGAAATGACAGAATGAGGATGCTCACTCAGACCACAGTAGCAAAAGACATAGAAAAAAATACTTGATAAATTCTTCCAAATAAATATGTGGATTTCTTCTTACATGCTAGCAATTATTAATTACTTATACATTTTAAATGAACACCTTGCCTTGCAACTTTACCTGAGAAACCCAGGCTTCATTGATACCATTACCACAGGCATTAACAGAATTGATCACACATATCCTTCCATCAAGAGTTTCAAAGTCAGGTGAAAAAAAATAAAAAGTATAGGATGTGATCTGACCTGAGACCCCTGAGGTAGACGAGCCATTTATCCTAATTCATTGCAAGCTGCAGTTTGTGTATCAGAGTCTCAACACCAATTGAACAGCAGTTGAAACAACATTAAAGTTTTTTTTAACTGAGTATTTTCATTTAAAAGTTTTATGGGGAAAAAAAACAAATAGTAGAAAGAAACAAAAAAATGCTTTTCTAATTTAATATATACTAAGTTTGTGCTTTTTATTGTATTACTAATGTTTTTTTGTTTATTTCTATTTGTTTATTATACATGAACTTCACTTTTTTATTTTCATTCTTTATATGCAGCTGTGGCTGCTCTTAACTATCTCTTTTACACTGCACTTTTCTTACTATGGTGGTGACCTGGGGCAGCTTAGCTGGGCTAGTTTGGTGGTGTCCTGCACTCTGGATTTGAACCCTAGTATGTTAGGGACCTATCCTAAAAAGTTTATCCGGATATGGTATGTAGGCCCATAACCTTTGCCATGATTATGCTAAAAACCGCTATTGATTGTAAAATTTTATTGCATTTATATATTACCAGTAATTTGGAGTTATGCACCTGAGATTTGTCTGTTTCTGTGCCTGCAATTAGGTAGCATCTCCCATTATATGTATTTAGGGTGTGCAGTCCAGGAACCTTTCGTATATACTCCATTTAATGTGCTTTATTGCACACCTGAGGGAAAGGAGACACCCTCAGTCTGGATTAGCACCCCTTCCTTATTGGTTTAAAAACATGGAGTCTGGTAATGTATATGCACACTTATATTAGGTACAATTGTAGGTAAGTCCTACACATTATATACTGTAGTGCAAATTTGGTTCATTTTTGGGGTGTGGGTCCCCCTGGATTGCTTTGGGTGATCTGTTTCAGGGCACCACATTATAACACATTTTTCTTTTATAACAACTATTAACCCTTCACGGTTTGTTTATTATACATATACTTCACTTTTTTATTTTCATTCTGTATATGCAGCTGTTGCTGCTCCTAACTATCTCTTTACACTGCACTTTTCTTACTATGGTGGTTCCCTGAAACAGATTAGCTGGGCTAGTTTGGGGGTGTCTTGCTCTGGATTTGAACCCTAATATGTTAGGGACCTACCCTGAAGAGATTACCTGGATATGGTGGGTAGGCCCATAATCTTGGCCATGATTATGCTAGAAACCTCTATTGATTGCCAAATGTTATTGCATTTATATTTTATCAGTAACTTGGAGTTGTGCACCTGAGATTTGTCTGTTTCTGTGCCTGCAATTAGTCTCATCAGGTAGCACCTCCCAATATATGTATTTAGGGTGTGCAGTCCAGGAATCTTTCCTATATACACCATTACCACAGGCATTAACAGAATCAATCACACATATCATTCCATCAAGAGTTTCAAAGGCAGGTGAAAAAGATCTGAGACCCCTGAGGTAGA
Organism: Taudactylus pleione; assembly: GCA_031769625.1. Classification (NCBI taxonomy): domain Eukaryota; kingdom Metazoa; phylum Chordata; class Amphibia; order Anura; family Myobatrachidae; genus Taudactylus; species Taudactylus pleione. The sequence goes on from JAUIMM010000040.1 coordinate 60,522,552, forward strand.
TGAGCCATTTATCCTTATTCATTGCAAACTGAAGTTTGTGTATCTGAGTCATGACACAAATTGGACAGCAGTTGAATCAACATAAAAGTTTTTCTTACTGAGTATTATTATTGAACAGTTTTATGGGAAAAAAAAACAAATAGTAGAAAGAAACAAAAAACTGCTGTTCTAATTTAATATATACTAAGTTTGTGCTTTTTATTCTATTACTAATGTTTTTTGTTTATTTTTATTTTTTGTTTTAGATAAACAAATTTTACAGGACATGCAAATTGTTATATACATATGAACTTGCGTCCGACTTTAAATCAGTCCACAGTTCAAGCTTCAAAATAAGTGTATACAATTGTATTCTTAGGATATAGCAATGAGAATTAAGGTTAACCTAAGGAACATGGGCCCTCATTCAGAGCCGTACGCTCTGAGCAGAGCGCACGCTCTGAATGAGGGCCGGCCTCCATGAAAATGGAGCGTCCTTCTGGACGCTCGTATAGCTGTGGGTCACCACCCACAGGCTATACGAGCGTGCATTTTGATGGCCGCAATGGTCGAGACCATCGCGACCATCGAAATTGCGAGCCGGAGCCTGTGGTTGAGGTTTTCAACCGCAAGCTCCGGAGTGATTTTGGCTCTATCAGAGCCAAAATCACTCCCTCTGACATCACTAGTGATGTCAGTGGGCCGGCTTTTGACGGGAGGCGTTCCCATGGGAACGCCTCAGTCAGGGAGGCACGCCCCCGGCACGCCTACTAAAGGGGGAGTGCTGTCAATCAACATTGACAGCACGCCCCCTTTGATCGGACACAACGAGCGAAGGACTTTCCTTCGCTCATCGCGTCTGGCGCATGCGCACGATGGAGCTCCCTCCGTCGTGCGCATGCTCAGTCCAGAACATCGACCCACTTGCGAGCGGACAGCCGCTCGCGAGTGGGTCTAAATCAGGCCCCTGGTCTGCAATGGAGTTAGTGTTTATGGGCCTGATTCAGGTCTGTTATTTGCTTTCATTTAAAGGGGCAATCTGACTAGAGTGGAACTCCTGTCAAGTCTCTCAAAGCTTTTGAAACATCTAGAGCACTGCCGTTTGCAGTTTACAATTATGAAAAGGGCAATACCCCTTTCTGACATAAGAATCTGGAATTTACCAGCTCAGAACCAGATTTTTCAACTCTGCAAAAACCTGGGTTTTTGAGCGAGACTCCCTTTCACACTGCAACTTGGACCCAGGAAATTCCGAGTCAACCCCATTCACACTGAGCATGGAAATTTCTTGTTTTTTTTAACAAAACCGTGATTTATATTTTGGGCTCTTGTTTTTGCTGATAACACGGCAGCATCCAAACACCTCTGCACAACTGATTAGGACCACAGTCACACCCAATAAAAGCCATAAACCACATTTTAAAAAACATGTTCTTTATTTGAAGCCAAACTGATTTCTGCTACTTTACAGGTTAATTTGTTCTTATAGCTATTTATTTATATTTATTTTTGGGTATAACAAAGGCCCATTAATAACTGCATAATTGCAAGAAATAACGTAAATAAAATGACAGCAAAAAGACTCTCAACTGCCTAAAATAATTAAAAATAAAAACAGTATATGTGACCACTACAACAATAATGCCCTCCTACAACTGTCTATATCTATTGTTGTCAGTATTCAGAGGAGTGTGCTGTGGAGTGCTTTTGGATGGGTTCATAACATTAGACCCTGCACTATAACCTTCCTCCAACGGGTATGGAGAGTATTGTTATTGTAGTGGTTGATGCGGCTGCAGTGGGTAATGTGATTGTAGTAGTTGATGTGGTTGTAGTGGTTGATGCATTTGCAGTGGGTAATGTGTGTTTGTAGTAGTTGATGCGGTCATGGTGGGTAATGTTGTAGGTGTTAATGCAGGCGCAGTGGGTAATGTGGTTGTAGTTATCAATGTGGTTAAACTGGCTGGGTTGGAAATCTTGAAACCAGTTGACCAAGGAGCGCAATTTAACTATCATGCATGGACCTAATTTCAGATGGAAATGAAGCATGTAAGGCCCTATTATTTTCCATGAACAGCTCCATGCGTGCCTCTTCTTTTTGTCATGTCACAAGTTACTTGCTCCATCCTGGTCATTTTTTTTTCCTTGCTAGAACATTATAAACTAGAAATAATAAAATAAAAACAACACATTAAGATCAGCATTCTAGCTTTAAGTTAGTTTACCACTCAATAAAGAAAGCACAGGTGAACTTACTGTTAGAATGTAACCTATGCCTCTCCATTTGTTGGTTCTGCTGGGACTCTTGAGCCGATGCTGCTGCCTCTGCTCCCTCACTCAAAGCATACATAGCTACTGCAGGAGTAAGTGATGAGTCCATCTCACTTTGATCACCACTTGGATCATCCACTAGCAGCTGTGATGACGGTCCTGCTTGGCTACATGTTTGTCCAGATCCTTCCTGCTCTGCTGACCCAGAATGCTTTGCAGTGCACATTGAGGAGGAAAAGGCCTAAGAGTTAGACAAGGCTGAGTTGCCAAAAAGCCAGACCGCATTGGTTGTAAAAGCCCCACTTCATCCGACCAGCACCAGTTTTGTTTTTATTGTGGTCATGAACTTTGAGGAAATACTTATTCAAAGCTTTCAGCTTGTTTAACACTTGCTGTTGGCTTCCTTTTATCCCTCTGCTGGTAAGTATTTTTTAAATATTTAAATATAATGTGGTGTCCTTCACAGTCCCTGTTATTTGGTTTTGGATCTCCTACTCACCCCTCACCACCAGCAATTCTTGCACCTTATATTCTGACCAGTGAGACATGTCTGCTGCATGGAGGCACTCCAACACTGTAAAATATTGTGGCACTCCAACAATGTTGAACAATACAACACTGCGAACCACTCAAACACTTTTAAATATTTGATATAAAAGTAAAGAATAAATAAACATTATAATTATTGCTACTATAGTAATAATAATATGAAATGGTGACACTTCTGTGTTTCATAATATTGGGTTTCAAAATTAAAATCTGGTAAGAAGGCAATGCAATGGGGTGTTCACTTCTTCCCTAAGAAATAAGTCTGTAGTGTGAACAGCGCACACCTCCATTTAAGTGGTCTTTGGAGAAGATTCATATATGGATGGTAATTCAAGGCCACTTGTAATATGTAGCTGTGATCCCAGCACTGTGACCACCGTCACAAGCTGGGCTCTAACATTGCAAACATTGTTTGCCACATGTTCGCGCAAAGGGTCTGCTAAATAAGCTTCAGTTTATACAGTTGACCAATGGAAAGTGGGAGTGTGAGGCCTGGAAGTATGCATAGTGTACCTTCTAGACTGAGGAAAGGGCAGGGCACTAAGGGGATGGACAGGTAGTTTATGCAAGCTCCTGAAAAGGTACACTGGCATTGTGACATACCACATATTCATCACATGTGGGGCCATGTCCAACAGTTATGGAGGTGCTGGGCTTCCCTCAAGCTCTTCCCTCATGGGGAATAAATGAGGTGCTGGCAGTGGTCGGACAATGCAACTTTTCTCACCCACGGGACACTGTGGCCCATGGGTGTGGAAGGCACAGGGCAACCTGTTTTAGCAGGGTGATGCTAAAACAGCAGGGTATATTTTGGCCCTTTAGAATCAGGAAGGGTGTGCCAACCCACTAAAACAGCCTAATGGGAATACTAGTAACATACAGACCCTCACCTCTTACCTCTTGGAAATTGGCCACACAATAATGTCCATGTACATTATACCACACAGTAGTGCCACTGTATATTATGCCACACAGTAGTTCCTATTTACAATTTGCCACACAGTAGTGCATTTTAATGCCACACAGTTGTGCCCATGTACATTGTGCCACACAGTAGTGCTATTTAATGCCACACAGTAGTGACCATCTACATTATGCCGCACAGTAGTGCCCTTAATGCCACACAGTAGTGGCCATGTACATTATGCCAAATGGTAGTGTCACTGTATATTATGCCACACAGTAGTGCCCATGTACATTATGCCACACAGTAGTGCCCCTCTAGACAGTGATAGGCAGTACAGGTCCTGTAGAATATGCCACACAGTAGTGTCCCTTAATACCTCACAGTAGTGCCCTGTAAATAGTGAGTACTGTCTGCCCTGACACTCGACAGGCCGGCCACCAAATAACTGCAGTGTGCATGCAGGCGACTGGCATACACATATTGTGGGCAGCGTAGCTACTGCTGCTGGTGGACCCAGCTTATCTGAGCAGTTTTGGCAAGCCCCAGAACTAAACTTCCAGGTCCAGAACTTTTACACTATAGAAATCCCGGGACCATCCTGCGCAGACCCAGGAATAACCCAGGTAAATTGCAGGGTTGGAGACCTGGGCTCCCTACCCGGGTTGGTAGCTTTCACACTACTGCTACACCTGGTTCATTTCTACTGTGCTGGGAAATTCCAAGGATTTCAGAGCATGTGTGAAAGGGGATAAGGTGCTATACAATTAGAGGGGATTACTGATAGCTGATATATTTTACCTAGTTATATAGCATAACTCTGCAGTTTCCTGCAGACTGTTACTTTTTCTAATAAACAAGGTCAGCTTAAGTACAGCATACACCAGCTGTCTGGATTGGAGTGCATGAGTATTAAAGGAAAATATGTTTTCTCTCTGTAAGAAAGAGAAGATTGCTAAACCAGCATGGTTTATCAATGATAAATTCTGAAGAGGTCCCCTTGAATAAAAGAGATATTTTATAATTGTATTTTTATATGTCACTGCTAAATTCTAAATTCAAGGAAAACATATTTTCTTTGCTTGCTGTGCAAGATCTAACCATAATACATGCTGCTTAGTTCACAATTTGGTAAACACTGAACAATCTTACTTTTCATTTATCTGCATGCAATTAAAATAAACATGTGTTATCATTGGTCCAGTGATATTCTCTGACATGATCTTGGGAGAGCCACTTGGATTTATGTATGCAGCTAGAGTCTAGAATGAAAACTGGATATGTGTTTTCTTTCATAGAGGATTGAAAAGGTCCAAAGCAGATTTAATTTTTGATGGTAAGTAAAAACAATAAATGAATAAATGTTTTAATTTATGTTGATAATGGGCTGAATTGTAAAAAGCATGAAAGGGAATTTTTTTTAATTTGGAATCAAATAAATAGGAAATGTTACTCATCTCATAAGTTAAAAATATAAAATTGATACAGGTGAAGGTAAAAGCTTCCTAATGAATCAGACAAGCACAATTTAAGGACATACCTGTACTAGCCAGCACTGGAATGGATAGGCAGATGACATTAAAACTCATATGGAACTTTAATACTTGAATCAAAGACAAGGCAGAAGTTGTTACCAGATAACTAACTTACTACTTATTGAGGGACAAGACAAAAGCATTATTGAACTCGAACAGAGAAATTTGGTCATTTTCAGTGATAAACTAGTCAGTTTCCAATACCGGAATTTACAAACGTCCAACTCGCATGTTTATCACAAGTTGAGCACAACTTTACTACGCAAATTGCAGCTTAACATCATCAAAATCAATTATCATATGATTAACATTGCCATTTATGCAATATAGAAATTTACTAAGATTTGTGTTGACCGACACAAATGAACTCACAACAAAATCACAATGCAATGCACAAAATCAATAGATGACCAAATGATTGGTGTGTTAACATGTGAATATTATTTCAATTTAGAACCACACAATGATGCTTATAAAAGATGGTTAAGTCAGCTGCTGCATTGTTTGTGATCCTAAACATGGCTGAGGCAGACTTTTCAGTGATGTGGGCACAGGGCCTGCTGTCATATGGATTGCACCAGCAGACTCAAGGTCCCAGAAGCCTGAATCAGAACAGAGAAACCAGAAAATAAGGATGCTAAAGAGCCTACATAGGCCTAGGTTCTTCTGTGGGCAGTTAAATTTGAATGCAGTGTCTGATGATGAGTTCATCCAGATGTTCCGCTTCAACTGCAACAACTTAATGTACCTAAATGACCTTGTTAAAACTCATCTTGAGCCAGACACTGCATGGTCATGAGCCATATCGTGCCTACAGAAACTGCTTGCTGTTCTGCATTTTTTGGCTATTGGGAACTTTCAGTCAGTCACGGGGAGCATGATTGGAATATAGCAAGACACCTTCTCCCACTACCTGGGCAAAGTTCTAGCCATACTTAAGACCCTCTCCTACACTTATATCTACTTCCCTAGCCTGGAGTCACAATGACACGATGTCAGGATAGCTTTTAATAGCATGTAAGGTATGCAAAATGCCCTGGGTGTTATAGACTACACACACATTAGGCTAAGACCACCTAGGCCAAGGGCCCACATATACCAAAACAGGCCCCATGCCCATTCTACTAATGTGCAGGTGGTTTGTGATGCAAAACAATGAATCAACAGTGTTGTGGTGGGCTATACTAGCTCATGTCATAATGCCTTTATCCTCAGTCATCCCTCTATGCTAAGTTTGAGGTTGGACAAATGCTGGACGAATGACTGCTGGGTGAGTACACATATCTGTGGTTAACTGTTATACTTTATGTAACATTTTTGAACCATTATAACCTTCACATGTATTTTAACAGTTGCCTTACAAGGGATTTGGCTATGGCTGTTTCTCCTATCTACTGACTCCAAGTATAATGATACACATAAGACCACAACATGTGTTATTTAACGTGCATTTGGGCTATTAAATCTTGGTTTCGCTGTCTTGTTAAGTCTGGCAGGATTATGCAGTATTCCATTGATAAAATATCTGACATTGTGCTCAGCTGCTGTCTATTGCATAATCTATGTTTGTAACAACCTCCCCCATCATATTATGCAATATACAGTCGGCAGGAAGGTATATTTGTTACACCTGGTTACTCTGTGAGCACAGAAAGTGGGAGGCAGGATAGGGTTTCTGTGTTTAACACCTATTTCACCTGTAAGTATATTACTTATGCTGGGCATTCACTATACAGTTATCTGTCAGATATCTGTCCAATCTGGCTGATTGGAATGAAAACCTGGTAATGTATGTTAGCAAATTACAGTCGATCATATGGTTTTAAAAACTGGAAAATGAAAAAGAAAAACTGTTCAAATTGATTAAATTCATGTGTTTTAACCAATTTGTGTGAACGATCAGTTTTGTCTGTTTTACACTGTTTGTGAGCAAATAGTCGATTGTCATTTGCTCCCATACATTACCAGGTTTTCATTCCAACCAGCGAGATTGGACAGATATATGACAGATAATTGTATAGTGTATGCACATCATTACTCTTTCAACTTAATCCATCCCAAAATGTGTGTATGTAAAGCCTTATCAAATAACAGAACATCAACAAAATTAATAAACTATGAACATTTGCTGCTGCATTTGTGGATAAATGATGTTTTTGCACAAAACACATTAACATTGTGTAAACACATTTGCAGATATACTGGAAACTACTTAATTAATGTTTCCCCTCTGTGTGAGTGTTGCTAACTTGCTTATGTTGAATCTGTTATTAACTCATCATTTAATGGGAATATCTTAAATCACATAGAAAATGCAAGTAAAAAGGCATCTAAAGTCTACTTATATTTAGAAAATAGAAAAATATCTTTAAACATTATATTTATTGTTTTAAATGTTTGCCTTTTTTTGAAGCTGAAATTAAATAATGTAAATATAAACATCAAACAATCCTTAAATTGGCATAATAAAATAACACACATAGCAATAGTTGTTACAACTTATTAATTTATACACTTTGAAAAAAACAAAAACACAATTATTCTTTTCTTTTAGGAGGGTGTTTAGAGGAGGGTGAGAAGTGACTAGGACAGGCAGCACCATCTCTGATGTAGTCCCCACACCTGGGTGGCGATGGTGCTGGTAAGGCAGTTAGACTAGTGGAGATGCTAGTTTGAGGCTCAGGTAAATGATTAATAATCTCTCTGCCTAATGAAGACATGGTAGTATTCCAAAGGTTCTGCAGGTGGCTGTAGTCTTAGCCAGTGCTCGAAGTATGCCGGTATGCAACGGTATGGCATACTGGCTCTTCAAGCACTAAGCAAATTTTTTTTTCCAAGTTAAAGGGACAGGGCGCGTGCCTTTGCCCCATAACATCAGTCACTGACACACTGCACACAGGCTGTCACAGACAGGAGGACAGCCTCTAAAGCCTGCCGCACAAGCAGACAACTGTGTCTGGCTTTAGGGGCTGTCCTTCTGTGACAGCCCATGAGTAGTGTGCCGCAGATGATAACAGGCACCAGTCTCTGGCTCTTGTAATGTGCACTGCAGCCATGGCCAGTAACAGCCACAACCCCCTGCCACTACTTTCCCCAGACCCCCACATCATGCATTACAGCCGCCGGTTGATAACAGATGCCACCTCCCAGGGGCCATCATAGCATGCACTGCAGCTGAAGCCTCCCCGCGTGCAGCTCCACCTGACTAAGTGATGTGCTGCTGCTCCTCATCAGCCCTGACTCCTGATAGAAGCAGTGGTAAGGTGGCACTTGCCGCAGCCTGATATTATGTATTATAGCTTTATACTGGATACAGTGTACAGTGGGCCTAATTCAGCATGACTCGCAACTGCAACAGCATCCACACACAGCCGATTGTTGCATACTGTGCATGCACCGTAGTGTGCGCGCGCGACGGCAGCATTGTGATAAAATTGCCATCACGCAGACTTCAGAAAGCTGTGAGTGAGAGTGAGCAACAGGTAGTCAGCATTTGGGGGTGGTGATGGGGGGGGTCGGAGAAACGTGAGCATGCCAGTCCATTTAAATGACGTTGCATAGGCGTGTATAGTTTAGCCACTGTGATGGCATATGCAGCTAGAGTACTTACTGTGTTCATTGTGGTTAGTAATTTCTGAGTAAGGTCAGACCTGCTGTAATTGTGCATGAGGGGCCGATGTTTCCAATGTATACGCAGCACTAAAGTTATCATGTATGGGAAATGGGTAGTGGGCATCGCTATGCTGGCTGTGTGATGGCTTTGCAATAGCAAACATTAGCATATATTCACAGCAATCCTGTATGCACAATCACAATAGCAATCCATAGTGAATCAGGCTCAGTGCAGGTGCAAATGGTGAGAAACAAAAGGAAGGACTTAGAGATGGATGCATCACAGACCCGCATTTTGAGTTGTCACATCCCTCATGACACATAGCCACACCCCTCATTATGCATGGCCATACCCATTTTTGTGGCATGTACATATAGTGCATCCCCATACCCCCACTTCAAATTTACCACTTCGACCACTAGTCTTAGCAAATCTACTGTAGGTATAGACTCTGTGGAACTAAAGCAGGATATGAGGTTAGTATTTTACTATGTAATCAAAGTGAACATATAGGGCTCATTTATTAATGAGTTTATCTCAAAAACGAGTGATACATTTCCCAGTGTATGATAAATGGTGCTCCAGCCAATCTGTTCCCAAGTGTCAAATGTTAGAAAATAGAGAGTTGGGAGCAGATCGGCTGGAGGACCATTTATCATACTCAGTGAAATTTATCACTTGTTTTGGTATAAAACTTGTTACTAAATGGGGGCCACAGTATGTTAAACTATTCTACTGAGAATTGTAGGCTGATATCCTTAAGTTCACTATTAACTCTTTACCTACCAAAAAATGTATAATGCATTATGGATGTACATTTCAGACAATATCAAATCATAAACTACTTTTTTTTTTTACAGATACTCACCAAATGGCTGTGTGTATGGTGGTGTATGCAGTGTCTGGGGCACTAGTGGACTGATGTTTTTGGTAGAGACCATGGATGCTTTTTCTGTTGGGCTTCTGGATTAGTATGCTGAAGTTGTACCTTCAAATTTAATAAAAAAAGATTTATTTACATTTTATAAAAGACTAAGTACCTGGATGACCATCATCCTGCTTTAAGGGTGGTGGTGCTAACTTCTTTTTGGCAATTTTACTTTTGCTTGTGATGGAATAAGTGAAAATAAATACGGTACATCTAATAGTGTTTGGATTATGTTTTGTATATAAATTTTTAAAACATACATGTGTATGGACATGTTTAGTTCATTATCAGAGAGGGATGCTAGATATACTGTGTAATTTCAATACAATCAACTGTACTTAGAATATGTTTTTATGTAGAGATGAGCAGTTTGAATTCCCTGCAATCTGAATACGTCCAAACTTCCTGGATCATAGGTGATCCAAGCCACAGCTCAGATCTCCCTGTCTGCACCGGATCCCTACCCGAGCAGAAAACTTTGAGATCCCATGACGGCACTGAGGACACCACCACCCACAGCGCCGACACTGAAGGACCCCAGGACTGGTGACAACACCAGTAGCCCCACACTGCTGGCACTTCTGCACTCAGAAAACTGCTGGCACTCCTACACTGCCGACACTGCCAGCATTCCCACATTGAGGACACCACTGCCAACCCCACATTGCCAACACTTCCACACTCAGAACACTGTTGGCACTCCTGAACTGCTGATACCACCAGCACTCCCACACAGAGGACACCGGCGCCACCCTCAAACTGCCAACACTGCCAGCACCCCCAAACTGCTGACACCACCAGCACTCCCACACTGGACCCCATTGTCACCACTGCATGGCTGACACCACCAGCACCCCCACTCTGCCGACAATGCTGGCACCCTCTGTCACAGTAAGTGCACCATTGTTATATCTAACCCACACTGTATTTGACCTGCACTGTAATCCGCAGTGTATCCGACCCACACTGTATCCCGCTCTTTATGTGACCCAAACTGTATCCAACACACACTGTATCCCACACTGTATGCAACATGAACTGTATCCAACCCACACTGTATCGTGCACTGTATGTGACACTCACTGTAGCCAACCCGCACTGTATCCAACCTTCAGGTACAGAAGGCTGTTTTTATGGTTGGGGAGATTTGGGGGAACTGCTCAACAAAATGGCTAAATGATCACATTACTACTTAGCAAAACATTTTTAAACTGAAATAACTGCTATGTATTTGTGCCAGTGCTCTATTTCTTAGTTTAGCCAGCCAGCCTTTGGCCTATATTGGTGAACAATATTGTGAGCTGTGAGGTGGTAAATATTGAGTGGAAATTACTGGAAATTAATGTTATTGTGGTTAATAATACTTTAGGAACAAAAAAAGGCCAACCTTATGTGATTTTAGCTTTTTTTGTAAATTTTTGGAAAACATCCAAAACCAAAACCAGTCACAGTGTTTTGGCTACACCAAAACCGGACAAATAATATGAACCAAAATCAGCAAAAATTGCCCGTCACACATCTCCAGTTTTATGAATACCTGTTACAAAATAGAAAGTCTATTTCAGTGGTGACGAACCCTGGCTTTCCAGCTGCTGTGGGACTTCATATCTCAGCATACCCTGCCACAGATTTTGCATTCCCTAATAGCAAAATTCTGGCAGTGCATGCTGGGATATGTAGTCCCACAGCAGATGGAGTGCCAGGGTTTGCCACCACTGGACTCTATTTTTATATTTTTAATCTTGCACAAAGATTACATTCTTTTTCTAAAATATAAATGAAAAACACCCGTTATTTTTTTTCCTTTTGCCTTAAAAAAACATGTTGTCAACTTAAATACTGTATTGTGCCGATGTAGAGTATTTTTTTTGCATTGCAAAGTGACATTTGCATGTATGTAAAACACTAATGTTATAATTCATAAAGAGTAACATGCATATATTTGGTAAAGATGATGAGATTATTAGAAATGTGCGGTTCGGTTCTCCTGAAATCCGAATCCACGCGAATTTCATGAATCCGGGTAAATCCGATTTGCGGTTCTAATCTCCTGAGGAAATCCGGAAAAATCCGGGGCACAGTTCTGATCATTTTGTGGTTCGGAAATCGGATTTTAAATCCAAATTTTGTGTTTTGGATTGTATAAATTACATGATTTTAGCTGTTTTTAACACTTTTTATCTATTTTCTTTTTAAAAAACAAGATCAAAAGCCAAAACCAAAACACTTAAGGGTGGTTTGCAAAACCAAATCCAGATCAAAAACCTTAAAGGGGATACATATCCAAATCCAAAACACTGGGGCAGCGCACATCCCTAAATTATATATATTGTTGTAATTTTGACTTTTAAATAATATTGATTAAACAATCCAAACATTACCATAAACACATTACTCACTTTTTGGGAGGGGTATCCAAGTTGTGGACAATTGTACCCTGTTCAACCTCTGGTGGAATAACAGTCCAAAATGGCCATTTGTATTTCTGCCATTCTGGCTGAAATGGTAATCTGCCACTAGTCTGCATTTCCATCAAAGTCTTTGATGCCATTTTCAACTTAACACGACACTTAATGTCACATTTTTTGGACACATCCTCGCATTGCTTGACTAACCCAGAGAAATTTACATCATCTAAAATTTGTTTCCATATAATTGACTTTTTACATCTACTTGTGTAACTTGCATGCAGGCCAATGAGCACTTTAGAGTGCATCATCACCCCTCTCACAAGGGCCACATTTTCATCAAATGTAAAAGTGTACATTGTGCTCACTCTTTGTCTTTGCCCTGGGCATCATCATCTGCTTCTAACTCCTCCAAAGGCTGCTGCACTGACAACACCTTTTCCTCAACATCAGAATCTGATAAAACCTCCAGATGCACTGACCTACTACTACCACTGCCCTCCACCATTACATCAAATAACACTAAACACAGAAAAATAAAATAACAAACCTCCTCCTAACCACTAGCCACACACTCTTTACACACGCAACACAGGCACACACTAATAATGACAGGAGAAAACTTAAAATGACAAATGACTAAAATGAAGACAAGACTACTAACACCAGCAAACAACAACCATCAAATAAATTCAGCAAACTCTCCTCTCCAACCACAGTGCAGACTCCTCTTAAACCACATGCCAGCAATTGACGTGTTGTGGCAGTTGGTGGGGAATTTATTAGGGCATGGTGATCACACAGGACCATGTGGACTTTCTGAATAATCGGAATAGTTTTGCGTGTGTATTGTAATTTAACACCCATTACATTGCATTTTCTGTTGCAACCCCCAGTGCTTCTGAGTTTGCCGAACTCATTAGCTTGAAGGCAAATGGGAAGAGATAAGGCATTAGTCTGAGATAGGATAATGGAAAGAGATTTTCATAAGGAAGGGTGAGAAAGGGGCAAGTTTAAAGAAATGGGCAGACAGGGACAAGTTAAGCAGATTAATTTGGGAGCAAGCAGCAGGAGTGAAGGAGTGGAGGACACAGGAGATAATGTCTTGGCATTGAGGGGAACATTAATAAGAGGATGCTCACTTCATCTCCAGTGATGGGATAAGGCAGAAAGGGTGGTCTAGCCAGTATGGAAGAAAAGTGGTGCAAAAGGAAAAGTATAGAGGGAGTATATGGAGTTAAAGATGGCTTTAATTTTGGAAGTGAAGTACAAAATAAGAGGTGAAAAAGCAGAGAAGAGCATGTACTTCATGTGTATGTGACTTCCTCCAGTATCATTCAGCTGTGCAGGTACAAGTTGTTTAGTATATCCATCCATTGCATAGTGTGTTGTGGAACATGCCAGGCCACAAGTTCACTGGGATGTATAATGTCATATTAATTGAGGAAGACAAAGACCGAAAACAGGAGAAGACCAAAAAAGGAGTAATGATCAAAATATATTTCCATAATCTGTTCCTTAAACATTGGTTGCAGGCACTTTGCAGGTTGGCATTTGTCTAACCCAGAACCTCAATCAGTAAAGTCTATAAAATATAAAAAATTCTGGAGAGGACATATGATCAATCTGGAAGAGTTATAGGGCCTAATTCAAAGCTGTATGTAATCCACATACAATGCCATTGTTCATGTAGTTGAACAATTTTTGCTATTGTGGAAGTATTATACAGAGTGAATGCACAAAAGTGCTGTTGTGATTGAGAGGGAAAGTAAAAAGATATGATGTGGAATAGTGATGGGTCTTCCTGTGTGGTGACTGGGATGGGACTATAAATGAATGCAAAAATGGTCCATTTAGTAGGCGTATCACAGGAGGGTCATGGGAGTGTCAGTGAAAGTGATTGCTTACACAGAATCTCATTTGCTCACATAGAAAGGCATTCTCATATGGAGAACTGCACCTACCATAGAGCTGGTAAAAGTTTTTGATGGTGTGACCAATGGTGGCATCTAATATGCACAAATCAGTAATATATGTATAGATTATAAAAGTGGTCACCTCAATCCTTGCTCATTTGACTGCATGAATGTACAGATGTTTTCTTGGTTATCTAGCCTCAATATGCCATGCAGTGGGTGAGCCATCAGGTCCTGTACAACTCTGCTAGTGTTGGCTGTCTTTTTTTGCCTAAAATGCAGCTACATGGTAGTACTTTGCACAATGATGAAGAGACTAAGTTGCACACATATATACTAGTGTCACATATCAAATCAATCAACACAGTCTCTTGGTGCGGTAGTCTCATTTATTGCGACTTAGATGCATTTTTGGTAAAACAGAGGCAAAACAGATATCCAGTGTTAGCATAGTATCACAGGACCAGCTGCGCCAAGAAGGGCTGTTTTTCCCAACTGCAGCAATGATGAGTGAGGACACAACTGTACACAAGGTAAGGAGTTTGTAGCCCCATTTGCATAAAGTCACAGGTGGGCGACCATCAATAGACACTGCTGCATGCACTTCTGAACTTGCAGGCATCTAGAGACTTAGCTGGTTCACAGTGTTATGTTCTGGGTTGCTTGTGGACCTGGAGTGGTAGCAGGAGCGATCACAGAAGCAGATTTGAAAATAAAACTAGGAATTTTAATAAGTGCTTGAGTAGACATATAATGTGGCAGTAAATAAAAGTCCAGGAAAATATAAATGTGTACAAGAGTTCTGTGGTGGGAGCAAAAGGGTTAATGTCCAGGTAGAAACAATTAGAGCTGTCCAGGTGTGCAGGTAGTGAAACTGAAAATAATCAAGCCAGGTTTGCAGGTAGTGAACAGAAAATTATCAAGCCAGGTTTGCAGGTAGTAAACTGAAGCGCAGGATGTCAGCAGGCTCAGGCACTCAGGTATGGGCAAGGGTGGTGGAGGTAGCGGGGTAGTCCAGTGGGAACTAGGAGCTGACAGGCAGACTGGCAGACAGCGAATTCACAGGAACAGGAAAGCACAGAGAACTCCCTCTCAGCTAGGCTGAGATACACGTTGCACTGGCAAAGAAGGAAGGCACTGACCCTTCCTAAATACCCCATGCCGTGCTTTTACTGGCCGGAGGGAACATGTGACTCACCAGGATTGGCCAGCCGCATCACATGGCCAGAAGGCAAGATAGCAGCGCCCATGCCAAACAGAACAGAGACGCTGCCAGGCCTCACCACCGCAGAGTGACAACAGGGCCGCACAACAACGCGCGCAGCCAAAGCCCCCCGCCAGACGCCAGCTCCGCCACCAGACAGCCCACGCCACAATGACCTCACAGGTAACACCCGCCTAGCACCATGCTGAAATACCCTGGCCGTGACAGTACCCCTCCCTTTTGGGGTGGCCTCAGGACACTCACCAGGCTTCTCCGGATGGGCAGAATCTCCTGATGAGCGTGGGAGCATGGACATCACGAGCATCGGTCCAGCAACGTTCCTCTGGACCGTAACCTTTCCAGTCCAACAAATACTGAAGATGACCTCTGCGCAGACGAGAGTCCAAGATCTGGGCTACTTCAAACTCAACTCATCTCTCTGTCTGGACTTGAGGAGAAGCAGGTAGAGCATTATGGAGCCTATTCAGGACTAGGGGCTTTAATAAGGAAACATGGAAGGAATTGGGAATTTTTAGGTATGGGGTAACTGTAAAGGGTAGGCCACAGGATTAATGACTTATGTTATGGTGAAGGGACCTATGAAGCGGGGTGCGAATTTCATAGACAGAACTCTTAGACGAAGGTTCCGAGTAGACAACCAGACCTGGTTTCCTACTTGCATGCGTGGAACTATTCTACGCTTCTTATCGGCCTGGGTCTTATAGCGTGAGGATGCCTTCAACAAATCAGACCGTACTTGAGTCCAGATGGCTGCAAAATTCTGCACCGTGTCCTCCACGGCCGGAACATCGAAAACAGGCAGGCTTCGTAATTCGGGAACATGAGGATGAAGGCCATATACAACCGGAAATGGCATTTGGTTAGTTGACGAGTGGTAGGAAGCATTATGTGCAAACCCACGGCAGCAAGGCAGCCAAATTGTCCTGGGAAGATGACATAAAAATTCTGAAGAAAGTCTCTATATCTTGATGAACTCTCTCGGTGGAGCCGTTGCTTTGCAGATGGTAGGCCATGGAAAAGTTTAACTTCACTTGAAGAACAGAACACAAAGCCCTCCAGAATTTTGCAGTAAACTGCACACCACGGTCAGAAGCAATTTCAGCAGGAAGGCCATGTAGACGAAATATGTGTTGGACAAACAACTGTGCCAGGTCAGGGGCAGAAGGTAACTTCTTCAACAGTATATAGTGGACAATCTTAGAAAATCGGTCTATTACAACTAGGGGTGAGCGGGTTCAGTTTTACTCGGTTTTACCTGGATCTTTTTATTGGCTATCGCCGAACATGTGTTTTGGATAGCGAATAAAATCAAGCCAAATTTGCGGTAAAGTGGCGATAAAAACTGAGTAAAACCTAGTAAAACCGAACCCGCTCACCCCTAATTACAACCCAGATAGTGTTGAAACTTTGAGAGACTGGCAGGTCTGTGACAAAATCCATGGAGAGATGCGTCCATGGACGTGATGGAGTAGGTAAAGGAAGCAATTCCCCAGCTGGAGCTTGTCGCGATGATTTATGCTGGGCACAGGAGGAGCAGGAAGAGATAAACTCCATTATATCTGCCTTCATAGAAGGCCACCAATAGTGTCTTTTCAGGAACTCCAAGGTCGTCCGAGTGCCTGAGTGCCCTGTGGAGTGAGAGGAATGTGCCCAAGTGAGAAGCTGCTTCCTTAATTCCAGGGCCACAAATGATTTTCCCGTAGGAGGCTGAAGTTGTAATGCGGCGAAAACTCTTGATTCCAAGACAGGGGTATTGCTTTGATTTTCAGATTGATCATCACAGAGGAGAGATCTCGATATGGCATCAGCCTTCTGATTAAGTGCTCCAGACCGGAAGGTCAGGGTGAACTGAAACCTGGCAAAGAATATTGCCCAGCGGGCCAAACGAGGACTCACACATTGGAGGTTTTTGAGAAATAGGAGATTTCTATGGTCCGTAAATACAGTAAATGGAAACTTGGCGCCTTCCAGCAAATATCTCCATTCATTCAACGCCAACTTTACTGCTAGTAGTTCTTGCTCACCTTAGGCGTAGTTCCTTTCGGCAGGAGAGAATGTTTTAGAAAAGAACCCACACGGATGGACTCGGTTGTCCTCATAACGTTGAGACAAGACTGCTCCCACAGCTTCAGATGATGCGTCTACTTCCAACAAAAAAGGCCTGTCCAGATCGGGTTGTCGAAGAACTGATGCTGAGATAAAGGCCTGTTTTAGAAGATGAAAGGCAGACTCTGCCTCAGGTGACCATTTGGGCAGATTTAGCACCTTTGCAGGTCAAGGCTGTAATGGGAGCCAGCAGTGTAGAAAATCCCTTAATGAAGCATCTATAATAATTTGCGAAGCCCAACAATCTCTGGATGGCATTCAGTGTCTGAGGTCGGGTCCAATCCAGAATTGCCTGTACCTTCTTGGGGTCCATTTCTAAACTGGAGCCAGATATTACATAGCCGAGAAAAGGTACACTGAGCACTCCAAAGACGCACTTCTCCAGTTTCCAGTAAAGGTGGTTTTCTCTCAAATGGGTCAAAACTTCTTTAACATGTTCTTGATGTTAAGCCACAGAGGGTGAAAAAATCAGTATGTCATCCAGATAGACAACAACCGAAACATATAACAGATCCCGGAAAATCTCATTAACGAAACTTTGAAAGACAGCAGGGGCATTACACAATCCAAAAGGCATTACTAAATACTCGAAATGTCCATCTCTGGTATTAAAAGCGGACTTCCATTCATCGCCAGCTTGGATACGAATGAGGTTGTAAGCCCTCTTAGATCTAATTTCGAAAAAATGACAGAGCCCTTGACCCTATCAAACAACTCAGTAATCAGGGGAAGAGGGTATCGATTCTTTACAGTAATGTCATTAAGGCCTCAATAATCGATACATGGTCTTAGACCACCGTCCTTCTTGCCAATGAAGAAAAACCCAGCTCTGGCAGGTGAAGTAGAGGGGCGAATGAACCCCTTTGCCAGGTTGTCCCGGATGTATTCGGTCATGGCTTGAGTCTCAGGCTAGGACAGTGGATAGGTACGACCACGAGTGGTATCTTATCAGGTATCAATTCAATTGGACAGTCCCATTCCCTATGAGGGCGTAAGATATTTGCTTGTTGTTCAGAGAAAACGTCGGCGAACATCTGATATTCCTTGGGAATGGCAGAAGAAACTAATGGAACTGTCTTTCTCACAGGTCGAATTTTTGGAAGACAGGATTTCTGACAGTCCATACCCCATGACAGAATCTGCATAGAACTCCAATCAATCCTGGGATTATGTTGACGTAACCAGGGTAGACCAAGAACAATTTCTTGAGAGGCCTCTGATATCACCAGGAATTTTAAGGATTCAGAATGAAGTGCCCCAATTCGGACCAATACTGGTTGAGGGCGTCCGTCTATAGAGGTCAGAGAGATGGCATGGTTGAGAGACAAACAAGGAATCTGAAATTTATCTATGAAACTAGACGTTATGAAATTTCCGGTTGCTCCCGAGTCGAGTAGAGCAGTAGCAAAGACAGGTTTGGGTTTAAGATCCGAGGCTAGGGTAATCGTGAAATCTTTAATTTTTGGAGACGGGTTCATAACTCCTAACTTGATGTCTCCAGGGTCAGTTAGGATTTGGCATTTCCCGGTTTATGGGGGAAGGAGATAAGCAGGTGACCAGACTCTCCGCAGTACAGACAGAGGTTCTTTTGCATTCTTCTCTGACGTTCTTCTTTAGAGAGGTGTGTATGATTCACCTGCATAGGCTCCTCTTCAGTAGGGGAAGGAATGGGACGGGTAGAAATGGAGGGGGTAAATGACCTTTGCCGGTCAGTTCTGTTTTTTTCAGCCTGACGTTCCCTGAAGCGTAGGTCAACTTTGATACACAATGAAATCATGTGGTTCAGATTAGTAGGAAGCTCTCGAGTGACTAGATCATCCTTTAGTCGGTCTGACAACCCATGCCAGAAGGTCGAGGTGAGGGCTTCCTCATTCCATTTGAGCTCTGATGCTAAAATTTGAAATTGCACGGCATATTGACTGACAGGACGGACCCCTTGTCTCAGTGTCATGATGTTTGATGATGCTGATACAGTACGCCCAGGTTCATCGAAAATCCTCCTGAAGGATGACACAAAGCCTGCGTAATTATCCAGCAGCACATCTGAGCGCTCCCAGAGTGGGGAAGCCCATTCCAAGGCCTGGCGGGATAACAGAGAGACTATATAAGCCACTTTAGTTCTTGCAGTTAGAAAGTTGTCAGGCTGCAGGGTAAGATGTATGTCACACTGATTTAGGAATCCTCGGTAGAGTTTAGGATTGCCGTCAAATTTATTTGGTAAAGGAAGACGTAAGCGGGGAGATGATCTGCCTCCTGTATTCCCAAACGCTGATGCGGATGTAGATGCTGGTACTTCAGGGATAGAAAAAGAAGTTTGCAAACTATCCTGTCGCTTGGACATCTCTTGCAGAAATTTAGCCATCTGATGCTGCATGTTTTCCAGATTTTCTAAATGACCAGAAATGCACCTGAACAAATCCACTCCTGACTCCTGATCCGTGGCCAGCTCCATGGGGCCAGTGCAAACTGTTATGTTCTTGGTTGCTTGTGGACCCGGGGTGGTAGCAGGAGCGATCACAGAAGCAGATTTGAAAATAAAACTAGGATTTTTAATAAGTGCTTGAGTAGACATATAATGTGGCAGTAAATAAAGTCCAGGAAAATATAAATGTGCACAAGAGTTCTGTGGTGGGAGCAAAAGGGTTAATGTCCTGGTAGAAACAATTAGAGCTGTCCAGGTGTGCAGGTAGTGAAACTGAAAGTAATCAAGCCAGGTTTGCAGGTAGTGAACAGAAAATAATCAAGCCAGGTTTGCAGGTAGTGAACTGAAGCGCAGGTTGTCAGCAGGCTCAGGCACTCAGGTATGGGCAAGGGTGGTGGAGGTAGCGGAGTAGTCCAGTGGGAACTAGGAGCTGACAGGCAGACTGGCAGACAGCGAATTCACAGGAACAGGAAAGCACAGAGAACTCCCTCTCAGCTAGGCTGAGATACACGTTGCACTGGCAAAGAAGGAAGGCACTGACCCTTCCTAAATACCCCATGCCGTGCTTTTACTGGCCGGAGGGAACATGTGACTCACCAGGATTGGCCAGCTGCATCACATGGCCAGAAGGCAAGATGGCAGCGCCCATGCCAAACGGAAAGGAGATGCCGCCAGGCCTCACCAGCGCAGAGTGACAACAGGGCCGCACAACAATGCGTGCAGCCAAAGCCCCCTGCCAGACACCAGCTCCGCCACCAGACAGCCCGCGCCACAACGACCTCACAGGTAACACCCACCTAGCGCCATGCTGAAATACCCTGGCCGTGACACACAGTGAAGGAAGCCATGAGTTGTAGGGAGCAACTGGAATTGAAAAGTGGAAATTTAATCTCTGAATGACAAGATTTGTGGATATGAAGAGTCAGGCTGGTACTGTAAAAACATGGAAAAAAAAGATTGTGAGAGGGATCACAGTGTTTTTCCATTGTCCAACTTTTCACATGAAAACTCTAGTCCTATTACCTGATGCCCAGATCAGTGCATGCGGTGTATATGGGAAGAAAACACATCTGATCCAGAGAATTGGACAGAAATGGAGTCTTCGTAGGTAGATCAAGACTAATGGAGGTCCATAAGCTGGTCTGTCATTTCTCTGGGGTCCCAGATAAGAATCATTTTTCAGTTAACGTCCATTATGTGTTTGAAATTATATTCTGATGATATTGATTGCCTCTCTCCCAGATAGCCTTACAGTAGATAGGTCTATGAGGTCACATCTTTTAGCAATTTTCACAAGGTAGAGATCCTGGAAAAACTGCAGCTTGACAATATCATTTAAAAGATGTGGCTGACCCTGGGCAACCTCCTGGAAGTGGATGATGACATAACTGTGGTACCGTCTATCTGAAATTTGTTCAGAGGTCCCTGTGAGTACTTTACAGTAGAGATATGGATGCATGGGATCAAATAAGGTTTGCAGATAGGATTCAAGGTTATTTTGGATAACACTCTCAGGCAGATTTATGATTTTGGTATTTTTCTGATGCTCCTGGTTTTCCATGTACTCATATTTATTTTATTAGATATTAAAGTCCTATACCAGTGTGGACAATGGCAATATCACTATATTGTTGCTATATATGAAAGTACTCCTGATTTGTTTAAATCTTTGTAGTGTGAGCTGCCAAAGAAGAAATGTCAGACTTTATGGAAGAAACTGCTTAATATAGTTAAAGATGAAAGGATTAGTTTTGCTGAAATTTGAGCACACCTGATCTTTGAGGATTCAAGTTGAACTGAGAGCCAGCTTGGATCAATTTGGGGTACCGATTGGCACAGTGTCCCAACTTCTACTTGGATCTAAAAACTAGATCTTCCATATTTTGGATTGCATTTAAGTTCCTCCCTTTTGTTTTCAGGTTCTGTGAGGTGGTCGGGTATTGACTGGAAATTACTTGAAAGTAATGTTATTGATGTTAATAATGCTATAGAAGCAAAAACAGATCCAAGTTACATAATTTAAGCTGTTTTAGCATTTTTTAAATAAATCCAAAGCCAAAACAAATCCAAAACACTTGAGGGTGGTTTACACAAAAGACCAAAACATTTGAGGGTGGTTTTGCCAAAACCAAAACATGTGGGTCCATGCACAATTAAACTTATAATTCAGTTTCAAATGACAAGCTGAGATTGCAGACATTATTCTAAAAGTGGATATTATAAGGCTAGGAGTTTGCCCCTAGTGGTTGGCAGTGGGCAGGGTGACTCATGGTGATTGTTCTATGCTTGTATGGGTAATGATGTTGAACTGATTTATCTTGTCTGGCAAAGTGGTGCAAAATTTCAGCTGAAGAACATTTCTTGCTTTAGATGATAGGAAGAGGAGGCTTGGACTGCATACCCTAATTTTACACATAAGATGTGTTACCATGTTGAGACTTGTAGTACAATGCAGGGAACAGATAATTAAAGTCCACATCATTCAGAACAATGATGGTCAAAATAGTCCAGATAAACTCTACAATTATATGTAATTGGTATTATCACCCTTCTCATGTGTCCTAAGGTGTTTTGAATCAGCACATGTTCCTACATTAACTGTCTGCATATGAAAATGGGTACAATTATATGTAAATTCTGGATAAATTGACATAATGTGTTAGTATTAAGGACATTAGAGACCCATCTGTTGGGGTTCACCTTGACATGGTGGATGGGAAAACATTTTTGGGCAAACAAACTAAGAACCTTATTTATACTCCATGTTAATTGTAGAGTTGATCAGGATTATTGTGACAATCATTGTTCTTAGTACTTGCATTATCGGTTTCCTGCATTGTACTACAAGTCTCAGCATGGTAGCTTCTCTTATTATACGTAAAATTAAGTTGTGCAGTCCAAGCCCCCTACTCCTTTCCTCTATATTTGTATATATATATATATATATATATATATATACATATATATACATATATATACTTCAAGGCTGAGACTCCTCCTGCATAGTATTAGCACCTCTCCCATCTGGCCTTAGGTCTTTTTAATCAGCACATGTTCCTAAATTGCTGTCTACATAGAAAATGGGCACTATTATAGGTAAGTCCTGTATAAATTGGCATAATGTATATTAGGGATGTTAGGGACTCATATTATGGAGTTTACCTTGACAAGGTGCAGTCTGATGTCATCCTCCATAGTTGCCAGTTGTGTCCTCAGTTCATGGGCGCAGCCATCTTGTAGCCAGAGTCCATCAGTATTTCCTGGTTGTCTAGTAAGCTGAGAGTCAGCCACCAATCCCATCCTGGATGCTCATTCAGTGCCTGTACAATGTCTCTTCAAGTTCTAGTATTTGGCTCCTGTAACCTTCCAGTGTTGGATCTGCTATGCTTCTTTATCCTTTGCCCTTTGCACCAAAGATGCTACTTTGGGTCAAAACCCATTGCATCTAGGAATGCACATCTGTTTGTTCTATTTATATCACCAGGACATATCACAGTATTCTACAACCAGAGTTTGACACAACTTTGTGTACTCAAGTTCTACACTTCCTTCAAGCCTGCAATACCACACAGTCTATCTGAATATACCTCTACACCTTGTGACCTAGGGTTCCCATCTCGTCCTCCTGGGTGTACCCCGGTGACTCAGACTCAGGATTTCTCCTATCATCTAGTGAGGATAATTCAGTGTCATCTGACCTGCGTCCTGCTTGTCGTGGAACTTTATACATCAGTACTAATCCTCCTACTCCAGATAAGTTGTTCTTCATCCTGGACTTTTACTTTTGCTACTACTCAGTGTTCCAGTCAGTTCTTTGTTATTTCTAATAAAGCCTTTTATCCTTCACCATCACTGTGGATATTATTTCTTCTATGAGGAAAAGCTATTTAAAACCTCTTCCGTTTCTACTAACATGGTCCCAGCCCACAGAGTCTGATTCATCTCAGGAGTCCTGACAGTAACAAACTATTGGTATAGGATGATGTGGCTGGTGTAAACTGTTTTCTGGTTATGTGTTTTTTATTAAAATAAATTACTCTTTTTGCTGCAATTTAAAGAAAAAATTTTTTGTATGGAAACTGCCTAGCATCTGCCATTATTTTTTAATATACTGCACAATATCTTTGAATGGTACTGTACTGTAAATGTAGTTATGATTAGTTTAAAAATGCATCCAACCATTTTACTATTATCTGGTGTCATTTTAAAATATTTCCATTTCATATGATATTTATAGTAGTTTATTATGAGTATAGCATAATTGTTTTCGTTGATTATACCTCTGTGTTACAATTAAGTAAAAGCTTTTTATTAAAACATGCTATCTTTTTGTGTACTGAACAAAATAGTTCATTCTAAATAGCTACTAAAAAATCAAGAGATCTTAAAAATATTTACAAATTAAATAATCACATAAGTAAAGAAAATTGATGTCTGTGCTGGAATTTTCTAAATTGTCATATCCCACAGGATATCTATTTTACTGTGTATGCTTATTATAGCAATCAAATTACATATCTAGGCATACATACATATTTAATGTTAAATAATTAACCTTTATTAAACATTCCAAATTTTACTCAAATCATTTCCTAATGTTTCCCAAGGTTCAACTGCTTTAAAAAAATGTCTTTTAATATTTTAAGATTGTCATTTGATCAAATGTTCTCAATTTTATTCCACTATAAACCCACTGTTTTCCCAGAATTGAAGCTGAACTAACTGTTTCATCAATATTTTAATTCATTCCTTGCATACAGTATAACTTATATCCTGCTGTGATATTTCACCATGCCGTATACACCCAATATTTTCCAATTGTGTGATCTTGTAATTGCTTTGCTGTGTATCAGATAACAAAGAAGTAAACCTAGTCTTTTGATTCTATCAAATTAAACAAGGATTTGTATAACTTTAAAACAAAATACTTAACTGTGCCTATAATGCACAAACACCAGATAAATAAATAATAAACTGTTTTTCTTACATTTGGATTGAAATGGACAGCATACAGTTTTGCATTAAACATCACAAAAAGACCCAATGGTACTGAGCTGTTTCAGATTTCATGAATAAAATTTTCTGGCTTGAATGCACACTGAGACCATGCCTGTTGTCAGTAAACGCTCTTGAAATTGTCTCTTCTTTTAAAAACTGATACAACAAACAAAAAATCAGGATTATAAAATTTCCACAAGTTATTACATAATATAATAAATATGTAAATATTTTAACTTAAAATAATTTTAAATTATGGGGCATATATAGCAAGTTTAAATTGCATATAAAAAATGGGAGAAAAGTTATTTGTGCCAGCCATCAAGAGTTGTTGATTTGATGTACACGTATTCACTAGTCAGCTTCACAACAATCTAACAAGTATGCACCTAAAGTTATTCTCTCAAATAATATTTGTTTACAGAAACAGCTTTGTTTGTTAGACATGTACTACAATGCATTAGTAAACATGTTGTTATAACCTGTAATAGTTTATGTCTTTTTGGTATTATTTGATAAATTAAACCTATTTTTAAGAATATTTGTCTCATTCCACATTAGGCTATGAAAATTTAGGTATTTTGCATGCATAAATTGGCATCAAATGTACTCATTTAAAGACCAATCAAACCATATAGCAAAATACCATTTAATTATTTTCATAGACAGTAAATTTGCTAAAACAGAAATTTACAAATTTAAAATTGGCAGTCTGCAAAAAACCTATTTCAGTACAAAATGTCATTGGTGCAATTTTTTTTCACTTAATTTATTATTTTATTTAAAGAACATGACTGGATTGTGATAATCAATACTCATATTTATAGTCTGGGTAAAGTGATTGTAGTTAACCTTCCTGGGCATTTCATCCTAGAAAGTGTACCAAAAGCTTTTTATAAAAGGCAGCATTCCCTGTCCAATACAATAGTATTTTTTATAAAATACAAGAAAAAAGGTGTACAGATAATAATAATAATAATAATAATAATAATAATAATAATAATAATACAAAATCTCCTATTTAGAGATTATTCTAACCTATGTTAACTAATTTACACTCGTCTTGCAGCTTAAGATATGGTTCATATAAATATTTTTGTTGCCATGAGAAATCAGTTTAATTTACTGTAAGTAGAACTAAATGTTGTAGCTGTTCAGCAGCTAAATGTACAGTACCTTTTGGAATGTGACAGAGCAGTATCTGATGCCTTAAAATATTTGGTCTGCCAGTATACTCCCTACTTTTCTTGCCAGGACATGTTATTGCTTTAGGGTTTCTGACCCCGCTGATGTAATATGCATGCATGGTCATCAGGTTGCACATGAGCTAGTGACCACTATTGGAAAGGGATTATTTGTATCTCTCTCTGGGAAACTTTGGTGAATTATAGCTAATAAGCTAGAATGACTATTACCATCTAATTATGGCAACATCTATCAGAAACAAGCTCCAGAAAGTTAGGCTTTATGGAGCTTAATGCAAGCATCTATATTGCAGACCTATAGAAAATTATTGGAAAAGCTGTGCTGGAGAACCAAAGCAGATATATCTAATATCTGTGGCAGACCCTATTAATACATTTAGGGATTCTATAAACATGAGGGAAAACTTCAGAAAACTGCATATTTCTAAGATTTTACTACAAAAATCTTTTGATACATCTCACCCCTTAAGAGGCCTTGAGGGACTGATAAGAGGTACTAAGAGACCTACTGGATTGAAGTGCTACCACATCCCATGTACAGGAAGAAGTACTTGGAGTTTAGCTTAACATAGTAAACATATTTTTTTTCTTAGCCTAAACAATACTACAGTATGTCTTTTTATTTTATTTAAAACAATTTACCAAAAAACTATCAATGTTTGGAGAGACTTAAGATAGTCTATTTGTATTATATACTGTACTAGCTGCCAATGTACATTTGAAAGCCTGTGGATAGGTGTATGTGTAATGTTTGCAATCAGAGATAGTAGGAGAGGGCTGAAGTCATAAGCAACAATCAATGTGTATGTGAGTAGCCTACATTTTTGCACATGAAAATTTGTGCAGAGGTTGCTGAATGTGTTACAGTAAGGGTTTCAAAAGGATTAAGAGGCTGATGGCAATCAATTTGTACTAGAGTAACTGACTGAGGGCCTGATTCAGACCCGCTCGCGAGTGCTGCGTGCTCGCAAGCAGGTCGATGGTGCCCTACTGCGCATGTGCACGACGGAGGCTGCTCCATCATGCGCCTGCGTGAGAACCGGCTAGCGACGGGGAAGCTGTCGCTCTGGGTCTCACACCAAAGAGTCATGCAGTCGATAGTGAGTGACAGCACGCCCCCTTTGGTGGGTGTGCCGGAGGCATGGCTACCAGATGGAGGCATTCCCATAGGAACACCTACCATCTGGGTCTGGCCCCACTGACATCAGAGCCAAAATCACTCCAGGGCTTGAGGTCACCGAGACCCTACCACAGGGTCTCGTCGCAAGCATGATGGTCTTGACCATCGCGACCATCATCATGGATGCTCACATAAGCTGTGGGTGGCAACCCACAGCTATGCGAGTGTCCAAAAGGCCGGATGGAAAAAAAAACGCCCTGATTCAAAGCGGGCGCTCGTTCAGAGCATCCGGCTCTGAATCAGGCCCTGAGATAACTAGTTTATGACATCTCTGATGCCAAGCAGCAAAGAGGAACTGTGTGTGACTTTGTGCATTACAGAACTAAAACAAAAATAGAAATCTAATATATTTTAGTGTATTATTTTAGAAATTCAATTGGTTTAAGTCAAGTAATATTGTGTGACAGAAAGCTTCAAAAATATGATGTACTGTAGATGGGAGACTGCACATTAAAATACCACAGACATTATTAAAATAAATATGTTGTTCCTAGTGTAATCCAAGTGGTTTAATTTGGGTATTGTTTTATAAGTGGCAGTATCATCACATCTCTGATAGCAAGTGGCAAAAGTGTGCTGTGGATATATGACTGAGTATTAAAACTATGTGGGCAAACCACATGGCCCTTTTTGCTAGTAGAAAATTCATATAAAATACTACTGCCAGTAATAGCATTAGGAAGTTTGTATTCTGTAGACTAAGCCACAAAGGACAAGAAGGGGTATATTTACTAAAGGTTGATTTTTAATCATTTTGAATAGATTTTAAATCAATCTAAAATGAACAACATCAATGTTTTATTTCTGGGGCTAAACCACATTAGTAATAGAAATGTTTTGATTTATTTTTTAAGTCTTAGTAAATGTGTGATTTAGCCCAAGAAAAACAACATCAATATTTATCGATTTGAAATCTATTAAAATTGATTAAAATTGACCATTAGTTAATATACCTCCTAGATGTAAAGCTACTTGAAGTTTGAAGACACCACACCAGCTGAAAGCACAGTGAGATAAGGAAAGGATGAACTCATACATTGCAAGATAGACATTGCATAAAATATAATTTACATTTATAGAATTGGTCCGTTGATGTTTCATCTTTTGTTAAATTGCCATGTGTTTGTACATTATATCTGGCCCTAATTTTAGCAAGCTGGCATGTTGGAGCCTACGGCCAAAATTGGTAAAAACATTAACAGTTGTGAGGTGTTTATTAGAAAATTGGCTGAAAATGAATGTTAATGATATAAATACTATGTAGGAAGAAAAATATCAACAAAATACATGATTTTAACAGTTTTGGATCTCATTAAAATGGTCAAAAACAAATTTCAAAACACATCATAGTGGTTTTGACAAAGCCCTAACAAAAAATACAAAACACAAATGTGCAAACACCCTCGGCACTGCTAAACTTAGTTGGTGTACTTAGTGCAACATAACGCAATCAACTCATAAAAAGTTTCCAAATATTCTTGAAATTTCTCCCAGTAATAGAAGTTTTTTTCTGCTAGAACTTTCTTGAAGCTGCATGCAATACCTAACCAAACTAAACCGCAACCACAATGTTGCCATAGCAAATTAATGCATAATGTACGAAGAAACATTCTTCTGATTAATAGCTGGAACTGTACCATATGGAGCAGCCATTTAGGTTCTAAAAGTGAGTTTAAATGGAGAGTTTACAGATTCCTCCTCTCTCCCTTCAAGCACAAACTGCCCAGATGTTCATGGGTGGTTCCCAGTTTATATGGAAATTGCTATGACAACATTGTGAGCCTAATGTATGCATTTTTATGTTACTGTATGTCAATATTGTCACACGCCGGCCTGGAGACCCCAGAATCAGACCCCGTCGCTTACCTGTGCGGGCGCTGACCCACGCTGTCTTCCGGCTCCCGCGCTGTACGCTCCTTCCTCTTCTCCCAAGGCAGTCCCCGCTGTTGTCCTCTGGAGGGTCCCGCTGCTGTGCTGCTCCCACGCCGGCTCCTGCTGATTGCTGGTCCCTGCTGACTACCTCCAGGAAGCGCTGTCCTCCGGTCCATGGGCGCGGCCATCTTGGATTGCCCATGTGACCCCACTACCACCAATGAGGAGCCTTCTCCTTCTCTCTCAGCCTGTCAGCTCCCCGTGTCCACTATAAAAGGATCCCCAATGCTCACACAAGTTGCCAGTGCAACTAGTTTCTTAGTTTAGCTAAGCAAGCCTTCCCACTGCGCTCCAGCCGCTCCATGTAGCCACTCAGCTACCAACGTCTACCCATGGCTATCCAGCCGCTCCACGTAGCCTCTCAGCTACCAACGTCTACCCATGGCTATCCAGCCGCTCCACGTAGCCACTCAGCTACCAACGTCTACCCACGGCTATCCAGCCGCTCCACGTAGCCACTCAGCTACCAACATCTACCCACGGCTATCCAGCCGCTCCATGTAGCCACTCAGCTACCAATGTCTACCCACGGCTATCCAGCTGCTCCACGTAGCCACTCAGCTACCAATGTCTACCCACGGCTAACCAGCCGCTCCATGTAGCCACTCAGCTACCAATGTCTACCCACAGCTGTCCAGCTGCTCCACGTAGCCACTCAGCTACCAACGTCTACCCACGGCTATCCAGCCACTCCACGTAGCCACTCAGCTACCAACGTCTACCCACGGCTATCCAGCCGCTCCACGTAGCCACTCAGCTACCAACGTCTACCCACGGCTATCCAGCTGCTCCATGTAGCCACTCAGCTACCAACGTCTACCCACGGCTATCCAGCCACTCCACGTAGCCACTCAGCTACCAACGTCTACCCACGGCTATCCAGCCACTCCACGTAGCCACTCAGCTACCAACGTCTACCCACGGCTATCCAGCCGCTCCACGTAGCCACTCAGCTACCAACGTCTACCCACGGCTATCCAGCTGCTCCACGTAGCCACTCAGCTACCAACGTCTACCCACGGCTATCCAGCCGCTCCACGTAGCCACTCAGCTACCAATATCTACCCATGGCTATCCAGCCGCTCCATGTAGCCACTCAGCTACCAACGTCTACCCTCGGCTATCCAGCCGCTCCACGTAGCCACTCAGCTACCAACGTCTACCCACGGCTATCCAGCTGCTCCACGTAGCTTCCTAGCTACCACGTTACTGCTGCATTCCTCAAACGCCTGTCAGTTCACTGCACCCTCTCATGCGGAGAAACTTCATTAAGCCAAGTCTCCTCCAGTGAGCATCTGCACCAAGTAATACAGATCCAAGGCCCTGTCCGGGAACACAGCTCCTAAATTCCACACTTGTGACAGTTTGCCCTGGCCAGATGGACTCGGCAAGTGGTCATGTATCTGGGGTAGAAGCCTCGCAGGATGTACTATCCCATCTGGAAAGACAGGAGAACTCTCAGGCTCAGCAGATCCAATTTATCCAAGATATGTCATCATGCCTGGACAACATTCAGTCCTTACTGGCTCATCCTGCTCCCGCTGGCTCCCAAGCCGCCTCTCCTCCTGTGGTGTCACCTGCTCCTCCGGTTCTACCTCCTGCTCGTCTTCAGTTCTCCCTTCCAAGCAAGTTCGATGGCAACCCCAAATTATGAAGGGGTTTTTTAAACCAATGCGAAATCCAATTCGATCTACAATCCGCCAACTTTCCGACAGCCAGAACCAGGGTGGCATATATCATCTCTCTACTTTCTGGCCAAGCACTCGATTGGGTCTCGCCCCTTTGGGAGAAGTCGGATACCCTGCTCTCCAACTACCCCGAATTTGTTGCTACATTTCGCAAAATCTTTGATGAACCCGGAAGAACCACTTCCGCATAAGCTGATATTCTACGCCTCCATCAGGGCAGCAGGACTGTCGACCAATACGTAGTCCAGTTCCAGACTCTGGCTTCAGAAATCAATTGGAACGAGGATGCCCTAATCACTGCCATCTGGAGTGGCCTTTCTGAAAGGCTGAAAGACGACCTAGCTTCCCGTGACCTTCCAACCAGTTTGGATAGGTTAATCTCTCTCTGCAACAAGGTGGATCTCCGTCACAGGGAGTGCGCCTTGGAAAGAGGCAGATTTGATCGTGGAAGGCCACGTCCAGTTTCTCATTTACCCTCTCCTCCTCTGGGTGAAGAACCCATGCAGGTCAACCGCTCTCATTTATCGGCTGAGGAGCGGCAGAAAAGGCAGAGGCAGAACCTCTGTATGTACTGCAGATCTCCTCAACATTTAGTTAAAACTTGTCCCATTCGTCCGGGAAACACCTCCTCCTAACTTATGAAAGAGAGGTTAAGTTAGGAGTGGCCATTGAATCACAAAGTAAGTCTGATTCCACCATCCAGGCTCATTTAAAGTGTCCTCGAGGTTCCATAGCTGTATTAGCTCTCCTGGATTCCGGAGCAGCAGAGAACTTTGTCACTACTGACTTTGTCCAGAAGCATAGAATCCCCATGGAAGCATTGCCTCGAGTCATCACTTTAACCGCCATCGATGGTAGTCGCATTTCTAGTGGAACCATCACCCATCGTACAACACCACTTAAACTTACCATTGGGGTGCACCATTCCGAACAACTATCCTTCCTAGAGATTCCCAAAGCCTCTCATTCTTTAGTCCTCGGATTACCCTGGCTACAGAGACATTCACCA
Organism: Taudactylus pleione; assembly: GCA_031769625.1. Lineage (NCBI taxonomy): Eukaryota > Metazoa > Chordata > Amphibia > Anura > Myobatrachidae > Taudactylus > Taudactylus pleione. The sequence goes on from JAUIMM010000040.1 coordinate 60,554,420, forward strand.
CAAATCAATTGGACCACCATGCAAATAACCTCCTGGGGTTCCAATTGCTTCAAAGGCTGCCTTCAGCGGGTAATACCTATCAGATATTCAATTGTACGGGATTCTACAGACCTGCCCAAAGCCTACGATGGGTTTCAGGACGTCTTTAGCAAACAGAGCGCAGACCTGTTACCTCCCCATCGTGATTGGGACTGTCCCATAGATCTGATTCCAGGGAAGAATCCTCCTAGAGGCCGAACCTACCCTCTATCTCCCCCTGAGACTCAGGCCATGTCAGAGTACATTACGGAAAACTTAAGTAAAGGCTTCATTCGACCTTCCACGTCTCCAGCAGGGGCTGGATTTTTCTTCGTAAAAAAGAAAGATGGTGGCTTGCGCCTGTGTATTGACTACCGGGGACTTAATGAAATAACTATTAAGAATCGCTTCCCTCTTCCTCTCATTACAGAGTTATTTGATAGAGTCAAGGGAGCCACAGTTTTTTCCAAACTCGACCTAAGAGGAGCCTATAATTTAATTCGTATACGTCCAGGCGATGAATGGAAAACGGCCTTCAACACCAGGGATGGACACTACGAGTATCTCGTTATGCCCTTTGGCCTCTGTAATGCTCCGGCCGTCTTCCAGTTTTTCATCAATGAAATCTTCCGGGACCTCCTGTACAAATGTGTGGTCATTTACTTAGACAACATTTTGATTTTTTCTCAAGACCTCCAAACTCATCGAGACCAGGTCAAACAAGTCCTTCTGAGGTTGCGGTCCAATCAACTGTTTTGCAAATTAGAGAAGTGTCTGTTTGAGGTCTCAAGTGTACCATTCCTGGGATACATCATCTCCGGAACAGGCCTTCAAATGGATTCGTCAAAACTACAAGCCATTCTCGATTGGTCTCTTCCTTCTTTCTTAAAATCCATACAAAGATTCCTAGGATTTGCCAACTATTATCGCAAGTTTGTAAAAGGTTTCTCGACTCTGGTAGCTCCGATTACAGCATTCACCTGCAAGGGAGCAAATCCAACTATATGGCCCGTCGAAGCTACCTCTGCATTTCAACTTCTTAAGCAAGCCTTCATCTCCGCTCCCATCTTAAAGCAACCAGACTCCGCCCGGCCCTTTATCCTGGAGGTGGACGCAACCTCTGAAGGTGTCGGTGCAGTGCTCTCCCAGCAATTTAAAGATGAAAAACTTCATCCCTGTTGTTTCTTTTCCCGGAAGTTTTTGCCTGCAGAAAAGAACTACACCATTGGAGGTCAAGAGTTACTCGCCATGAAACTAGCCCTCAAAGAATGGTGATATCTTCTAGAAGGAGCTCATTACCCCATTACCATTTTTACTGACCATAAGAACCTCCTTTATCTTAAATCTGCAAATTGCTTGAACCCTCGTCAAGCCCGGTGGGCAATGTTTTTCTCCAGATTTAACTTCAAAGTCTCCTATCACCCCGGTTCACAAAACCTCAAAGCCGACGCAATCTCCCATTCCATGACGAGCGACCCTGATCTACCCAATGAACAGCCCCAACCAATTTTGAATTCAGCTTTCTTCGCCTCTACCCAATTATCTTCTATACCCCTGGTTGGGAAGACTTTCATCGCTCCGGAACTCCACAAGAGGTTACTGCATTGGGCTCATGCTTCCCGGTTCTCTGGTCACTTGGGTATGGATAAAACCCTAGAAATTATCCAGTGGTCCTATTGGTGGTCTTCGATGAAAAAGGACGTCAGGTCTTATGTGTCTTCATGCATCAAATGTGCCCAACACAAGATACCTTGGCGGGTTCCACATGGTCAACTCCAACCTCTTGCAATTCCATCTAAGCCATGGACTCACCTATCTATGGATTTCATCTCTGATCTTCCTCCATCTAGGGGCCACAACACAATTTGGGTTATCGTGTATCGTTTTTCTAAAATGGCTCATTACGTACCACTTACTGGGCTTCCGTCTGCACCTCTACTCGCCCAGAGCTTTATAAAAAAGAGATCTTCAAGCTCCACGGCCTTCCTCAAGAGATCATCTCCGACTGGGTAGTACAGTTCGTAGCGAAGTTCTGGAGGTCACTCTCCTCAGCCCTTCAGGTAAAACTCAAATTTTCTACCACTTATCATCCCCAGACCAACGGTCAGACCGAAAGGGTCAATCAAGACCTGGAACAGTTCCAGCGCTCTTTTGTCTCATCCTCCCAAGATGACTCGATTGAACTTCTTCCTTGGGCCGAATTTGCCCACAGTAATCATTATCACACGTCCACCAGCTCAACTCCTTTATTTACAGTTTTTGGTCAACATTCTCGAGTGCCAGATTTCCCTCTTCTTCCAACATTAGATGTGCCTGTGGCCAAAATGTCCCTGCAACGGTTCTCCAACATCTGGGAAAAGGTTCGTTCCTCTCTAACTAAAACGTCAGCCCGGTACAAGAGATTTGCTGACTGCCAAAGACGAGTGGTTCCAAATTTCAAACCTGGGGATATGGTCTGGCTCTCTACCCGAAACCTAAGACTCCGAGTACCCTCGATGAAATTTGCTCCGCGATTCATTGGTCCATTCTCAATCATCAAAGTCTTGAATCCTGTGGTTTACAAGTTAATGCTTCCAACATTTCTTCGCATTCCAAGTTCTTTCCATATTTCTCTTTTAAAACCACTAGTCTTAAACCGATTTCAGAAGGTCCTGCCTAAAGCTTCTAGTGTTCAAACACAGCAGGGAGAGGAGGTCGAAGTTGACAGAATCTTAGATTCCCGTTGTCGATAAAACCGTCTTCAATACCTCATCGACTGGAAGAATTATGGTCCAGAGGAACAAATCTGGATAAATGCCTCCGATGTCCATGCACCCCGTCTGGTCAAAGCGTTCCATATGAAATTTCCTCATAAACCAAGGAAGTGTCCTGTGGCCACTCTTGAAGAAGGGGGTACTGTCACACGCTGGCATGGAGACCCCAGAATCAGACCCCGTTGCTTACCTGTGCGGGCGCTGACCCACGCTGTCTTCCAGCTCCCGCGCTGTACGCTCCTTCCTCTTCTCCCAAGGCAGTCCCCGCTGTTGTCCTCTGGAGGGTCCCGCTGCTGTGCTGCTCCCACACCAGCTCCTGCTGACTGCTGGTCCCCGCTGACTACCTCCAGGAAGCGCTGTCCTCCGGTCCATGGGCGTGGCCATCTTGGATTGCCCATGTGACCCCACTACCACCAATGAGGAGCCTTCTCCTTCTCTCTCAGCCTGTCAGCTCCCCGTGTCCACTATAAAAGGATCCCCAATGCTCACACAAGTTGCCAGTGCAACTAGTTTCTTAGTTTAGCTAAGCAAGCCTTCCCACTGCGCTCCAGCCGCTCCATGTAGCCACTCAGCTACCAACGTCTACCCATGGCTATCCAGCCGCTCCACGTAGCCTCTCAGCTACCAACGTCTACCCACGGCTATCCAGCCGCTCCACGTAGCCACTCAGCTACCAACGTCTACCCACGGCTATCCAGCCGCTCCACGTAGCCACTCAGCTACCAACATCTACCCACGGCTATCCAGCCGCTCCATGTAGCCACTCAGCTACCAATGTCTACCCACTTCTGTCCAGCCACTCCACGTAGCCTCTCAGCTACCAACGTCTACCCACGGCTATCCAGCCGCTCCACATAGCCACTCAGCTACCAACGTCTACCCACGGCTATTCAGCCGCTCCACGTAGCCACTCAGCTACCAACCTCTACCCACGGCTGTCCAGCTGCTCCACGTAGCCACTCAGCTACCAACGTCTACCCATGGCTATCCAGCCACTCCACGAAGCCACTCAGCTACCAACGTCTACCCTCGGCTATCCAGCCACTCCACGTAGCCACTCAGCTACCAACGTCTACCCACGGCTATCCAGCCGCTCCATGTAGCTTCCTAGCTACCACATTACTGCCGCATTCCTCAAACTCCTGTCAGTTCGCTGCACCCTCTCATGCGGAGACACTTCATTAAGCCAAGTCTCCTCCAGTGAGCGTCTGCGCCAAGTAATACAGATCCAAGGCCCAGTCCGGGAACACAGCTCCTAAATTCCACGCTTGTGACAAATATATATTACTTGCTTTGATATACTTCACTATCCAATGCCATTCTATATTTTTTGAGGGTGGGTTGGTTTGGTGAAGGATTGCATGCAGCTTATATCAGAAATTAATATAAGAAAAAGACTTATCTCTATTCCTGGGAGAAATTTCAAGAATATTTTGGAACTTTTTGTGACTTGATTGTGTCATCTTGCACTAAATACAACCACTAAAGAGTTTAGCAGTGCCAAGGGTGTTTGCACATTTGTGGTCACCATCATTTGGAAATTGAGGGTCTTATTCAGTTTCATACAGAATTGCAAATCTGCTCGCAAGCAGCTTTGCAATTCCATCTCTGCAGGTATGGTAATGCACAGGAGGCATCACGCCACCTGCTGCATTACTTATCTGAGCTGCATTTTCCAATACAGTGTCAGATAATCTGCAGAACATTGGTCTGCTAAGGTGACCCATGGGGACCTGCAGCTGGCTGCTGCAGATGAGAGGTAGAAGCCAGGAAATCTCCATCAGCCGACAGAGAGCCTGGCCTTTTCCATCCCCCAAAATGGTGGTGACATGTCACAGTTTTGGGAAACAAAGGCCATCGCCACTCCCACCCTGACCACAAATGGCAGCAGACTGTAAATCAATGCGGAGATCGCAGACCCATTCTGCACATGTGCAGAATGGATCACTCACCAGCAGAATGAGTGCCTGAGGTAGCTAAATATAAGTGCACCAATGCTTTTTCTACATTTTTATTACAAAGAACAAAGAATGTTTTTGTACCAAAACTGAAATTGGGTTCTGAATCTATACAAGAAGTTCTATGTTGCAGCTGCTATGGATTTTTCTCTGTAGTTCCATTGTGCTTCATATGCAACATTGTACATGTATAAAACTAAATGCTGTGCAGTTAAATTTGCAGCCAAGCATCTCTAGTATATTTTAAGAGGTGTTTTGCTGTGTTTATGATAAGATAAAAATTATACACTACATTTCTCAGAGCAGTTCTGTTGCACTGGGGGATATTTACTTATGGTCATCTTAATCAATTGTAATCAGGGATGGATTGGGCCACTAGGCCATCCCTACAGTGGTTAGCAGCCACCCTCCACTCACCCATGGCTGCTGCTGCGATTGGAGCTGAGCTCCAATCAAGCATCTCTACACTATAGCAGCTTAATGGTACAAAGAAATGGTTACAGGGGAACTGATGGGCATGCCCAACCACAGCAGCTCCCCCACAAGCCTTTTTGGAGCATGTCAGTCACCACTGACAGCTCCACCTCCAGTCCCTCTGTGGCCTGGGCCTGCCTCCAGGACAAACTCAACAAACAGTCTGCATGTGTAGGCTGTATACTGGGGCTGGGGGAATGAAGCTGAGAGACAGACTGGGGGAGTGTAGCTGCACTGGGCCTGAGAGATGCACACTGGGCCTGAGAGATGCACTGTGGCTGACATATGCACTGGGGCTGGTGGCTGGGGACTGATGCTAAGGATTGAGGCTGATGACTGATGCTGAGGGCTGAGGCTGGTGGCTGATGCTGAGGACTGGGGTTTGGAGAGGCACACTTGGGCTGGGGGGAATGAGGTTGAGAGACAAACTGGGGCTGCGTGGAATGGGGCTGCACTGGGGCTGAGAAATGCACACTGGGGCTGTGAGATGCACATTGGCTGAGGGATACACTGTTGCTGAGAGATGCACTGGGGCTGGTGGCTGAGGACTGATGCTGAGGATTGGGGCTGGTTGCTGGGGATTGCTTCCATAAATTTCCCTGGCTGTGGTTATCTACCCCAATCCACCCCTGATTGTAATCTATTTTAAATTGATCTAAATCGATCAACATTGATGTGTTTCAGGGGATTAATCACACTAACACTTCAAATTTGATATAAAAAAAAATTCTGTTAGTAAATGTGTATTTTTACATCTGAAACACAACATCAATGTTGATTGATTTAGATCAGTTTGCAATCAGTTAAAATTGGTTAAAATTCACCTTTAGTTATTTAACCCCTAGTTCAGAGGTTCCCAACCGCGATCCTTAAGGCACCACAACATATCGGGTTTTATAGTTATTCATGGTTGACTCAGCTGTGGTCAAGCATGGATATCCTTAAAACCTGGACTGTTAGGCTGCCTTGAGGACCAAGTGGGGGAACCTTTGCACTGGTGTATGATGATGCATCTGTACCTAAAAATAGAGTTTCAGGAATCTCATAATCATAACCTAAAATTAGATAATTAGGGTTAGAATTTGCACTGCCTACCTACTTACCAGAGGAATTCATTATTCCTCCTCTCCATAAGAATTTCTTCCGAAAAACTGTTATTTTTGCAATGACAGTTTTTTGGAAAGTAGATTTTCCCTGACTGCTCCTATCTTAGCGCAGCAGTTATGCATGCTCCACATCCGCCATTTCCATTTACAGAAGCAGATTACTGCTGCGAAAAGTATAAATTAGAAAATATTTATTCAATGCTTTCTTCGCTGCTGCATGCATTGAAGTTTCTCCCCACTGTCTCTTTCCCAGTGACATTTGTAAGTACTTCTTCGAATGTGTTATTTTATTGTTGAACTGTTTATAGTAATTTTTTCCCCTAGCGCAGAAGTTCCCAAACTCTTAAGAATGGACAGAGGGGAGACATCCTTTACGCTGCAGCAGCATGCAGCTGCAGGGTAGGGAGCAGGGAGAATGAAGCAAAAAAGGGGGAGCGAGGAGGAGCTTAATGCTGCTGCAGTCCCATTGTTTCACAAGCTACCATATAAATGACAGCTTGTGAAGTCTTGCACCATCAAATTCCAAAAATACATCATTTTCAGAATTTGATGAATGGCATAATTTCTACATCCCCATACCAAGGAATTGGGAGTGTGGAAATTAATGGACTTTAACCAGGAAATATCACTGATATCTCCTGTGTTACTAGGATAGATAAATGTCTGTGAAACTTACAAATTATATAAATAAGTAATAAGGATTAATTACTTTAGGAATGATGAATAAACCCCTCAATAACAAACTTTCCTTTACATACTGTATATGTCAGATGACTGCTCCATTCTGGTTTAGCAATGAGTGTGCATGGATTTTAGAAACTTTTATGTTCTTATAACACCATTGCATAAGAAAAAAATATAGTATTTTTATTTGCCATTTTTTATAACATCTATTGAAACATAAGGACAAATAGTTCCAATATGCATAGAATGAGAGTAAATACTTTGAAGTTTAATAAAGATTTTTTGCTTTATGTTTTTAGGGATAACATGATTGTGTTTTTTAATATTATTATTATTATTATTATTATTATTATTATTATTATTATTATTATTATTATTATTATATTATTATTACTGTATTATTATTATTATTATTATTATTATTATTATTATTATTATTATTATTATAATTATTATTATTATGTTTGTGGCAACAGCCACCTGTGACTTTCACCTGTTAGAACTACAAGTACCAGCAAAATGTATAATGAGACCTTTCCTACACATAGTGTGAAAGAAGCACTGGAGAAGTCTGGGATGGCATATATGTGTGTCCCAGATTCCTATCATATGTGTTTTAAAAACCCCAGGAAAAGTTTGTTATGCCAAACAGACCAGAAGTGTCGGCTTTTGGTAAAAGCCGGATAATGGGTCCTAGGGGTGTGGATGTGAGAAAAGAAGGGAGGGCTCCATCCACAGGCCATGCCAGGTGTTGGGCCTTTCAGTCTGAGAGCATATTTGCACTGGAAGTGGCTCAGATAAGCTGTGTTAGGTTTTGGTTCAGTGTCTCACAAAGCCTGGGGAGAAACAGACACTGAGGCTTGTTCAGAGACACTGTGATATTTGAAAGTGTTGTGTTTGTGGTAAGGCAGTAGGCCCAGCCACTTGTAGAGAGAGAATAACCTGTCTAGTTAGTGCCCAGAAGGGCTAGGATTTATTTTTATGATTTGTTTATTTTGTTAATTATATTGCACAATAAAACTGGTTCTGACCAGCTTGCACGAAAACCCTGGACTGGTGTGCTGTTTCCTGGCTGCTGTGTGTAATGAGGTGTCCATCTACCCCAGGAGAGGGACCCCTACCCCAACTATATCACAATAGTTATGTTTTTTTATTCTTTTCATATTGAAGGCTTGCAGTGAAAGTTGTTCAATATCCACTCAGTCAGTGCAGACTTCTTTTATTGAGCTGATTCCTACTGAAAATAAGCCATTAATGCAGTTTCAGTACCTGGATAGGATATCACTTATGTTGTAGTTTGTTACTTTTTTCTAATTTACACAAAACTACTTAACATGGCATTGTATATTGTTGAGAAGTCACTGTGACTGATACATGATGTTGCCTTAAACTTTTGTTTTACTCCAATGGATAATCTTTACATTTAGATTTTTGTTATTTTCTTTTTTAATTTGTATTCTAATTTTGTATTTTAGTTAAAATGATGAGCTAAAGATTTTCAATCCTTACATGTCTCATGGAAATATCTTATATTTATAGTAGTAAGTAAAAAATAAAAACACAAATTACTGATAATTTATGTTTGAAATATGCAGTATTGTAATTTATCTTATTTAGTGAGATAAAGAACTACATAACAATGTATATACCTCTATGTAGCAGTATATCAATCTGTATTTAGTGTAAGGTTAAATAGATGCATACTCAGTAATATATTTTTGTTGTACCGACACTTTTTATTTTTTCATTCCTGGAAATCTGCACATTCTCTTTCATTCTTTCTTCATTCATACTTTCAAAGTTTTCTTCTCCTATTTACCTCATCCTTACCATGACCATGTTATCTTCAACTCCTCCCTTCAATCAGTTTCCATCTAATTTTTTGTTCTGCCCCCTGATTCCACCTCTATCCTTTTTTCCTGGTGTCCTACTATCTCCACTTCTCTCACTGCCTCCCTCCCCCCTCTTCTGTCATCTCTCCATTTTTTTCCTCTTATATCCCCCCAGGATCCTACTTCCCCACTGATAATATTTCCTCCCTCACTTCTCTCCCTGTCACTTCATCCCACCTACATCCAAGTCTCCTTAATTTCCCTCCCTGCACACATCCTGCAAGTTCTTCTCATAGCTTAGGAGCCCGCATGATCCAAACACTCTATTCATCTCGGTCTCTCAAAGTAATCTCATCTCCATGCAATAGCAACCCTGATAAACTAACTCACATTTCTCCTATCAACTCTGTCACTCTATCCTGTGCCCTCTGGAATGCCAGATCAGTCTGTACCAAACTGGCCCCCACCCATGTCCTTTCCATCTCCAACTCCTTGAATCTCCATGCCATTACTAAAATCTGGATTTGACCCTCTGACACCACTTCTCCTGCAGCTCTCTCCTATGGGGGCCTCACATTTTCCCACACCACTCAGCCTGGGGGTCAGCATGGACTACATTTGAAGTTCATGCTATACACCTCTTCCAACCAGTACACCTCCAAGTAGCTGTCATTTACCATCCCCCTGGCCCTCCCTTAAAAATTCCTTGACAACTTTGCTTCCTGGCTCACTCACTTTATCTCCTCAAACCTAACCTCTATTATCCTAGGTGACTTAAATATTCCAATTATTATACCCCCATAATCATCTGCCTCCAAACTCCTCACCCTCACTTCCTCACTTGGCCTTTCCCAATGGACCGCCTCTCCCTCCCATGCGAGTGGACACATTTGCTATATCTGGTATTCACTCACTGTTGTGCTATTTCTGCCTACTCCAATTACCCATTCCCACCATCACCTCTCTTTTAAACCTTTCCTCTTTCATTCCCCTCCTCTACTTCCAAAAGCCACCATCACTCAGCATAACATTGAAGCTATTGCTACTTCCCTATGCAATGCCTCCCTTACTTCTGCTGTGGAGTCTGTGGCTCCGGTGATCATTGCTCACCCTTGCAAATACACACCTCAATCCTGCCATTTCAAATGCACAAGATACCTGCAAATATGTTCACGAACCGCAGAGCGACAGTAGAGAAGATCATGCTCTCAAGCAGATTTTCTCCATTTCAAATTTCTGCTGTCATCCTACAGTGCTGCCCTTTCCCTCTCTAAACAGTCATATTTAAAGAATCTCATCTCCTCCCAGTCCTCAAATCCCCAGCATCTCCTTTATACCTTCAATTCCCTCCTCTGCCCACCCCCTCCTCATCTCCCCTCCTTGCTTTCTGCCATTGACTTTGCTACCTATTTTACATCTAAAATTGATTCCATACATCAGGACATCATATCCAACCAGTTCTCCAGCTCTCAACCTCCACCTTTCCTGGATAACCCCTCCTCATCTATTTTACCGACTCTGACATCCTTCTCCCCTGTATCTTGAGAGGAATTAAATGCCCTCATCCAGTCATCCCCCTTCCACCTCTCCTGTTGACCCCATCCCCTCCCACCTGTTCTGCTACCTCTCTCCAACTGCCTGCTCCCATCTTGCCCACCTTCTTAATCTCTCCCTCTCTTCTGGCACTGGCTCTTCTGCGTTCAAGCATGCCCTTGTCTCCCCCATTCTTAAAAAAACCTACCCTTGATCCAAACATTATCTCTAACTACTGACCCATTTCTCTCCTCCCTTTTGCCTCCAAACTCCTTGAGCATATTGTTTACAACAGCCTCACCACATTTCTTTCCTCCCACTCCCTCCTTGACCCTTTTCAATCTGGCATCTATTCTCTCCATTCTACTGAAGCTGCCCTCACAAAAGTCAGCAATGACCTCCTTGTTGCCAAATCCAAGGGCCACTACTCCCTGCTCATTCTCATTGACCTCTCTGCTGCTTTTGACACTGTGGACCACCCTCTCCGGCTGTATATCCATCACTCCCTTGGTCTACGTGACACTGCTCTCTCCTGCATGTCCTTCTACCTCTCTGACAGTTCCTTCTCTGTTTCCTCTCATCACTCCTCCTCCCTTCCACAACCTTTTAAAGTAGGTGTTCCCCAAGGTTCTGTTCTTGGGCCTCTTCTATTCTCTCTCTATATGTCCTCTCTAGGTAAACTCATCCACTCTTTTGCCCTCAATTATCATCTCTATGCTGATGATACTCAGATCTACCTTTCCTCACCTGATATCTCCCCCTCTCTACTGACTAGTAGTGCAGTCCAAATTTCAAATCGGGGAACCACACCAATTGCCATTTCAAATGCTGCCAAAAATCAATGGCTGGGATTCCCTGGTAGTTGGTGTGGCTCCCCTATTTGAATTTGGAACTGCACTGCAGCTGCACCCCTGGAGGCACCACTAATAATAATAATAATAATAATAATAATAATAATAATAATAATAATAATAGTAGTATATGAATTAGATTATCTTCATTATTAAGTATTGTCTCATCTCAGAATTTAAATGCATGCATGTTCACCCATCTCAAGAGTACCAGCACATAATACTTTCATGTCAACTCCTTTGACTCTTTATTGTTTTATTCTGTATAAGACAATTCTATTTATTATTCGGTACTAGAAGTAATCAGGATGACTTTCGGTTCAGGTGATCCAAAAATAAACCCTTTTGAACATATGTAAATCCACATGTTTTCAGAAGACAGCATAGTGGTCTTGACAAAGAGCTCTATGGGGCTCATCATTACATAATTAGCACTTTTGATAATTATGTTTTAAACTCACTGTGAGTTTAAAACACTGTTTGAGGCATTCATCATGCCTCACTGCCTAGTGTATCACTTCCAAAAAACTAATCTTTTTCAGGGGTATTCAATATGGAGCGAAAAGTCAGTTTTTGCGATAATTTCACACCGGTGACATCATTTTCGCTGGTTTTGGTTTTACACCGTATTCAATTTCAAAGACTTTTCGCAGGTTCGAAAAGGCTTTGAAAAAAAATGAGGATAAATTTTCACCACTGAATAGGTGGTGAAAAAAAGTGCAGAATTGGGGTTTAGGGGTGCAGGCTTAAAAAAAATAGCCTGCATCCCTGGGAATGTCATTTTAAAATAAACTGTGTCAAAAAAAGTAAAAAAAAAAAGAGGGACACCCCAAAATAATGATTCAAAATTTGGGTTAAAAAAAAATGGGAAAAAAAGTGTTTAAAAATAGGGAAATAGGTTCAGGGCTACTCTGCAAGTATGCGGCAGGTGTATTCTAGAATAGGCTATTAGCGGCAGGTGCATATTTGCAGAATTTTTAAATAAAGACTTTTGGGACTTAAAAATATGCTAGTACCCATTTTCATGTACCCGAAATTTGATGGGACCACTTAAAAAAACGAAAAAAATAACCTAAGTGCTCTTCTGCATCACTTCTTCAATGTCAGGGAAAAAACTCCTGCCGCGGCTATTTAAAACCCCGACTTTCATTTACAGGCTAAAACGGGGGTACCCATAGTGATCCCCCATGTTTTTACAGTTTTAGGGGGTGTCCTACAATTTATTCCAGGTAAATTTCATATTTTTTCGCAAATCCCACTTCGCAGGTTCCCGTTTTCGTAGCTTTTATATTGAATACGGGGATAAAGTGGACACGCGCCCGATACTTTATCCCTGGAAAATCTCTGATGTGGTGCGAAAAGTCCAGCAAGGACTTTTCGCTCCCATATTGAATTCCCTTGTTTGTAGAGTTAGCTTTTTGAAAAGGGATACTTTTCCCCCTACACATGCTATGCCTTATGGATTTCTCAGCTGCGGCCAGTGTTGGTGCCCTCCATGCTGTAGCTGCCGATGTCTGTGGCCCTCACTTCTGTGTGTAACCCACCTGCTCTAAGCTCCCGGGTTTCTGCAGTACAGACATAGCAGGGAGGGATCTGAATAGATCCCTCTGCTGGCTGCTGCAGCTGCCTTGTAAATCTTCACAGGCTGCTGTGTAAACAGTGCAATTTCTTCTCTTACATGGGATGGTCGTGCTGGACCAAGGTGTGTTTCAACAACTACAGTAGTGTCTAAATTTACTAAGCAGTGGTGTCAATTCAAACCTGCCAAAACTGCCAGAAGTCAGCATCAATTTGGTAGCATTTACTAAAGGACAGTGTTGATGTCTAATCATAATCCGCCATCGATCTCTGTCAGACTAGCAATGACAAACCATTGTGGTGTATTCTATATGGCTTCACTTTCTATTGAATCCACTGTAGATTAGAATATATTCTATTCATATTCAAGCATTGGTACTTTTATAGAAACACCATTTAATTGATGTCATAGATAAAGGACATTGTGGTTTACAAACTATTATGATCATAATTATTTAATTGTGCTAGGGATAGTTTTGCAGGCTGTCAACAGTAATACTGTAATTAGCGCTTATTCTGAATAAGCCCATAAATAGCTGGGGTAATGATGTTGGTAGTGCAGCCAACACTTGTAAGTGGCCAGGATTTGTATGCAAAATATTAATTTATTAACCAGCGTTTGTCCAGAGTGGATGTACAGCCATTATTTTTGTGGACATTCTGGGTGTAAAGTTGGTACATGTTGGGCTGCAAAGACTTCCACCCTGTGTTGTGGATATTGTGGTCTATAGCTGGAGCTCTCTGTGATGAGCTACAGTCCATGACCAGATCTTTCTATCATAAGCTGCAAATTTGTTTGTTCTGTGCTGTAGGTATTGCGGTTTGTGGCCGGACCTCTGTGTGAAGAGATGCATTCTATGAAAGTAGCTTTGCATTATAAACTGCAGTTGACACTTGTGTGCCTGAACAACTACTCCAATAAAAGTTTAACTTAGCCTGTAAACTCATGTTGTATAAAGAATTATGTGCTGGTAAATCTCTGGTGCTGTACGAAACATGTAACTCTAATGTGTTTCTTTGCCTACACCTAAGTTGTCCACATACATATTGGCTGTACATCACACTCTAACAGCTCTTATTCTGGACAAAACCTAGTTAATATTCTACATACAAGTCCAAGCCACTTAAAAGTGTCATCTGCGCTTCTAACATTACTCCAGCTACTTACAGTATGGGCTTATTCAGAACAAGAGGCAATTATTCCTGCTGAGACCCTAAAAATAAATTCCTGCACTTATGATATCTGCACTTCATCATTTACTGATTATTTGTGCTGACAGCCAGAGAGCACACCCTTTCAATTACTGGCTGCATAGTTCAGTCGCTTCCCATATTTGATGATTCTCCACTCCAGTGACCTATTTTTTATATCACACTAGTTTACAGTAAGTGACCCTACTATAACCATTCCAGTACACCATCAAGAGAAACAGTTTTTGATTCCAATTACCAGCTTCCTCAGCACAATTTGGAATTTATTGTCTAACAAATGCGAGAACTTATCACTGATTTACAGTTGCACAAGATTTTTACAATTATTATCTATTTATATGTGGATTTATTTCTCCATATACACTGCTGCTTACTCACATTGAACATTACTCATGTTGAACATTTATTTACATGTGCTTATTAAACATAAAATCATCCAAACAATACTGAATGAGACTGCCATTGTTACAAAAGTATTTTCTCATATACCCCTATCAGACATACAGCAAAAATGCAGGTTTTTTTTTTTACATGAATGTTAATCAACCCGGGTTTTTACTATCTGCGAACTGAAACAATCCGGGTCAAAGTCCTGGGTCCATGACCCTGCTCTGTACCAGAGTTTTTCACAGGTGAAACCCGGGTAGGCAAAGCATCCAACCCAGATTTTTAGACCTGGGTTTTAAGAAAACGTTCTAATTGGCTGTTCAGTGCACCTGAAGACGACATCAACTGCAGGCATCTGGACCACATGGCTGGGTAGCAAATGAATTTATGTGTGTATTTTTTTTATGTTTAACTTTTTTATGGAACAAATTGTCTTTGTATAAGCTGAAACCTTCTACAGACTATATTTATGTTTTTCTTATATTGTAATGTAAAATTGTATTGTTTTCAATTAAAAAAAACATTGTAAACAAACAAAGTTGATCCTTTACTCTAAAAATGCTAAATTGTATATTATGTCATTACTGTAAACAAAAAAAAATTATCCCCTTTAAATCCACACTAAATTCCAGGGCAGACCCGGGTTCAGTGTGAACGTACCTGACCCTGGAATTTCCTGGGTTTTGGGTGTAGTGTGAAGGGGGTCTCACACGGGTACTTCCTGGGTCTATCAACCCTGGAAATTCCCAGGTATTAGTCTATTTCCCGGGTATTATGTCTGAAAGGGGTAATATTGATGAGCGGTTCAGTTTTGGATTCGATCATCCCACCAAGTTTGCATGTCAGAACAAGGCAAAACTTCATCCTTTCCGTACAAAGATGACATTTTATCTGTGAAAGATGACATTTTGCCTCGTTCTGAATCCTAATTTGGTAGGAAGTTCCAAGCCAATACCCAACAACTCATCTCTATTTTACTGTACAATCGTATTGCACCGTATTTATATTTTTTACGAATTAAGCAACAGTGCTGGCTATTTTTAGAGATAATATGTCTTATCTGTACTAAATGTGTATTTTGTTTTATATTGTATGTTCTAATTCTATTTTGGATTAAAATGTTTATTTTTTAATTTCTAAGACTCAAGCCCTATTGTCAATATTATGAGCAAGCGCTGCTATATTTCTTCTTTTTTGTTCTATATTTGGGATTATTTCAGTAGTTCCTTAGCAACAGTAGCTTCACACAATTTGGACACTTTTTATCTTCTTTGACATTGTGTCAACCGAGCATCAAGGCATCATTTTGTTTTTTGCTATTCTATTATTTGCATGGCCTAAAACACTAATGGTACATTGGTATTACATTTTAAGGTGTGTTTTCTCAGAATCCCAATGGCAGATTTAGCATTACTAAATCGTTGGTTTGCAAAATTTATGGAAAACTGCCAAAAAAACCACAGGAAAATCGAACCTGCTGCATAGTAGTTTTAGCCCTAAAGGGCTAAACCATTTTAACAAAACCTTGAGAGACACCCTTCTACTTTTTTAAGCATAATACAATAGGGGGATTTCCCCAGTGTTATTTAATAAAATGTTCCACATCTTTATGTGCCCTGAGGAGTAAATTTGTTTAATGAAAACACACTGGGGTGGGGGTGAATCAGCTTAGGATGGAATTGCAAAGCTGCATGCAAACAGCTTTGTAAGTCAGTCCTTGCAAACATGCAAATGCTGGATCACATTTGCAATTACAGCACTGTGATCAAGATCTGGGCTGGGATCACCATCATGACTATCGGTCACTATGGGGGACCTTGCCCGGCAGCTGGCCAGTTGAGTAAGCCTCAGCTTACTCAGACTGGCTGGCTTTCAAGACCTGAAAACTGCCTTCATGGAGGCAGCCTCTAGCCTTGCCAAAATGGGGGCAGGCATGCCCCCGTTTCCAGGAACACCGGCCATTCCCCACCCCCGCATCGCATCTTAATTGCCTCTGCCTGTCAATCAGGCGGAGGCATAGAAGGGGCTGCTATCGATCATGCAGAAACTGTTCTGCACATACCCAGAATGTGTCCTGCGCTCATAAAGATTCCCGATAATTGGGAATCTGCATTCAGCATTGCTGCATGCAATGTTGATCTAGCCCCTATGTTTCAATTTCTTTTGTTTTCATAGTAAAATTGAGAAAACATTGTAAATTCCACCACTAATTCTAAATTTATTTCTGCTGCTTCATTTCCTTTTGATCTGACTAGTAGCACATATTTTTTCACCAACTTTCTTTGTATCACATTCCCCTATGGTTCTAGGCCTGAGTCTGGTAAAACTAGGCAGCTTGTCCATGAAATGCACCAAGGTGTACCTTCCTTCTTTGTAATATATGTTTCAGCATCTTTTAATGAAAATTCCAGAGACTACTTTGCAATTTAGTGACAAGGAATAGTGACAAGGAATATTAGGCCTGATTCATAGATGGAATCGGATCACACAGGTTCTGCATTTTTGTATGCAGAGGCTGTGCAATAATATGCTAATGCCACAGTAGGCATCTTGTGTAAATAGCCACATCCTTATGGCTTCTCTGATCTGCTGCAGTGTCCAAAGATGCAGCATTTGATCATCTTTGTGAACATCAGTCATCTGTTTAACCCTCAGGTTACTCAGGATGACTGGGAAATTCAAGCTGTTGAAGCCAGTTAAGCTGCATTCAAGGACACAACCACTGGTTTTAGCACATCCAAAAATGGATCTGATGCCCCCTTTTTTTTTTAATACTGCCTGTCTAGAAGACCACTGTGGCATACATAGGGTATTAAGTCATACCTACCAACCTTTGGGAAGTATAGACCATTGTGTGTGTCTTTGGAGTGTGCATTGAGAAGGGGGCATTGCTTCTCAGAAAGGTTGTGTGTAATAGCAGCTTAATTGGTTAGCATTGATATGTGTTGTACCTGCGTCCTTCTGTTCTTGTAATCAATCCTGACCTTCCAGATGCTTTTGGACCTGGAGTCCCTTTGTCAGTTTTCAGAGAGACAAGGACCCCCCAGAGAACCCCTAACAAAGTCACTACTAGTTTGGACAGTGACTATGAATTTTATTTAACTGGAACACTGTGTCCCAGTACTTTTGTGAATAAAAGGTCAGTTATGCAAATCAACATACAGTATGGAAATCAATGTTGACTAACTGAATTTCAGACTGAAACAGAATTCACAAATGCAACTACAATCTAAGGATCACATTACATACATTATACATTCAGATAGTCCTTCAAGACCTGTGGACAGGCCATATAATATCTTAGGCTGGCCACCAGGTGGCAGGATTGAATGAGAATGACAAAGCAAACAGGTAAACTTCCTGACTGCCTAGCATTTGACAATATGAAATCAAAAGGCAGTACTCTTAGCTAACTGTGGAAACAGATACAGAAGTTCTCTCTGCAAGTTGTAGTAGTAGAAAACACAGATCGTGATAGAAATTAATACAGCTCTCCCTGTAGAATTAGGATAGCAGGTAATACAGATCTCCCTGTATCAGGATAGCACGTAATACAGT
Organism: Taudactylus pleione; assembly: GCA_031769625.1. NCBI lineage: Eukaryota > Metazoa > Chordata > Amphibia > Anura > Myobatrachidae > Taudactylus > Taudactylus pleione. Next base: position 60,572,364 of record JAUIMM010000040.1, read on the forward strand.
TCTCCCAGTAGCATTAGGATTGCAAGTAATGAGCTCAGTTTTCACTGCCTTATAGTGGGTAGGGCTGTATACTGTCACTAGCTGGTACTGACTACCTAGTTATGGAAAGTCCCTTCCCTTGGGTGAAAGGTTGGCTGGATCACTCCTCAGTGAGGAACAAACTAGCTGGCATTTAGTGATGAGCTCTGAGGGGTCTGTGCATTCTCTGTTTTATCTGGCCACCCCCTTTAGCTGGTCTCCCCTGTGGCTTACCCAGAAAATCAGCTGCCTCAGATGTCTGCATCTCCAGGTTAAAGCTGGTATCCTGGCTCCCTGCCATCAGCCTCTGACCCAAGGCAGTATTACAGACGCGGCTTGTGCCCATCACATTTATGTCCGCTGCCTGCTCCTCTTCTCTGAGTGGCTGATACCTGCAGTGCAGCTCTCACTCAGCAGCCCCTTCAATATCTGCTCTTTGCTGAATCATGCAGCTCACACTGGAACCTGACCAGCTCCGTGCCTGCTCCTGTAAGCCCAGTTCTCCTCACAGCTTCATGTTCCTGACTAACAGGCTCCACCTCTCCAGTTCACAAGTCAGGCTGCTCTCTCTGTCTGGACTCTTCCTGCTCCTCACTCACTCTGTTTGAGTCCCCTTGGTCCTAAAGCCCTCCTGCTGTCAATTGATGTCACAATGTGAGGGGAATGATTAACCCCCTCAGCACCAGTGTTCTTTTACATAAACATGAAATTCCATTAAGGCCAGACACTCTGTATTGGGGCATCCCATGTGGTCTCACAGCAAAGAGATCTAGTCTCGTATCCATGAGTCATGCCCTCCATTTTCTTCATTCTGGGGGCATACCCAATGCTCCAGGAGTTGCCGGGCATGCTCCCAGTCACTAATTTTTTGGTGAATACATGGCACATGCCATGTCACAGCATTTATTCACTGGGTGTTCTACCAAGCAGTGCAGCAGGTTTGAAAGGAAACCTACCAAACTCCCTCTCACCATGGTCCTTTGCAGCTCATGGGTTGTACAGCTGGACAGTGACTGCAAAGTAGCATGTTCCTGCCAAAATCAGGTGAGAGGAATGCTGTCTGGGGTACTGAGGGCATGTTGTAGCATAATGAGATACTATGTGGCATACTGAGGCTCCATGTGGCATACTAAAGGAACTCTGTGGTATACTAAGGGTATTGTTTGGTATATTTAGTGAAATGTGTGGCATATAGAGGGCACTGTGTGGCATGATAGTAAATTGTGTTTTATAGTGGGAATGCTGTGTGACATTAGTACTGGGTTCACAGTGTCACAATGTTTATATTGGGGTCACTGTGTGGCATAATATGCAGAATGAGGCACTGTTTAGCATACTCAAAACACTATGTAGCATATTGTTCATATTAGGTACACTGTGGTATAATGTTTATTTCAGGGCACTGTGTGGCATATTGGTAGCACTGTGTGGCATCATTTTTATAGTACACTAGGTTCACTGTGGCAAAATGTTTTTTCTTGGGGCACTGTATACCTTAAAGTTTATATTGTTGGCACTGTTATAGGGGTTTGTGTATCAAGCAACAAAACACGTGGAGAAGTGGACCAGTGGGGAAGTTGCCCATAGTAACCATTCAGCCCCTACCTGCTTTTTGCAGTATACATGCTGCCACTGGGTGAAATAATCAGACGTCATGGCCTGGTTTACCACTGCTATGCAGATGATACACAACTGTACCTGTCCTTTACTCCAGGTACAAATGACCCAATAACAACCCTAAATGGCTGCCTAGCTGAGCTTCAGGAGTGGATGAGTGCCAGTTGGCTGCGACTGAACCCTGATAAAACAGAGGTTCTTATGATAGGTCACAGGACAGGGCAACAGGATAGCCAACCAACAGGACTTACGCTTGGGGGTTCAGAATTACAAAACACTAAACATGTGCGGAATCTTGGTGTTGTCCTGGATAGTGGCTTGACACTTAAACATCAGGTATCAGCCACAATCAAATCCTCATTCTTTCATCTGAGGAACATAGCCAGAATCAAGCACTTAATTCCCTCAGAAGATCTGCCTAAAGTCATACATGCATTTATATCATCACGCCTAGACTACTGCAACACCCTCTACCTCGGTCTCCCAGCAAAAGAATTACACCGCTTGCAGATGGTACAAAATGCAGCTGCCAGGCTATTAACCAACCAGCCCCGTTCCAGCCACATAACACCCATTCTCTACTCCCTTCACTGGCTGCCTGTCAGATGGCGAATTGCTTTCAAGATTGGATTAATAACTTACAAAGCCCTTCATGACCATGGCCCAGGGTACCTGAAGCAGCTTCTGATTCCCTACTGTCCCACTCGATTACTGCGATCCGTTGACGAAGGACTATTAACAGTACCTAGAATCTCACGGAATTCGTCTGGGGGTCGAGCTTTCAGTTTTGTGGCTCCAACCTTATGGAACTCACTTCCCCACACAGTTCGAGAGGCCGCCACTCTAGAATCCTTCAAAAATAGACTCAAGACTCACCTATTCACCCAAGCATTTCACTAATGTCCCTTGTTTAAGCTTGTTTTGTATTTTGTACTGTAAATGTAAAGCACTTTGAGTCCTTTAGGAGAAAAGCGCTATATAAATAAAATTATTATTATTATTATTATTATTATTATTATTATTATTATTATTATTATTTTATAGACTGCACTTGGTAAATTCTTTTTCAAAGGTGATTGGTTGCTGTCTCCACTGGTCAACTTCTCCACACTTTTCACTGCTTGATACATAAACTTCATAGGGCCTAATTCAGATCTGAATGCAATGCGCGCACAATTATTTTAGTGTGCATGCATGAAAAATTCTGATATCTCCTACAGCACATACATTACCTTGACTGTAAGCATAAAGGAGCTTTTGCAATAGGGTCAGACAGTATCAGAAATGGGCATTCCGGAGCTGTGACTGGGAGGTGACTACTAGTGCAGGCAAAAATGGTCCAATCAGTAGGCATATTATTGGAGTGTCATGGGTGGGTCAATGCAAGTGGCTGCATTCAAAGATGCACAGCCACAAGCATAGGAGACTGTGTTCATATGTAGATACTGCACCTGCCATAGGACCATTGCAACTTTTGATTGTGCAACCAATGGTGGGAGATAAGGATGCTCCAAACTATACAACAGCATACATAGACACTAAAAGTGAAGTTGCCTCAGTCATACTGTAGCTTATGTGCAATCTTCAATGTTACGGCCAATGGTGTAGGTATGGTAAGTCTTAGTACGTGTGGCAAAAGAATAACACTGCTGCCAGAGGGCGTCTCAGTAAGCTGAGTATCATTCACAACATTTTCATAAAGTCGCAGATGTTGTTGTGTAAGAAGATGCAGTCACAGCTGTAACTGCATCCACTTCTGAATTAGACCCTATGGGTAAATATAATGTATCAGAAATGAAGTGGCAATCTGAAAATCAGTGCAAAAAGTGGCACATTTCTTTAAATATTTTCCCACCATATTACCAGATGTAATACTGAGCAATTTAAAGAGTGAAAAACCAAGATGCTTACTGTATAGCAAGGAAAAGGGATAGTTACAACACATGCATTTTTGCCTCAATACCACAGGCCATGTAGCTGCTGTTGCAAATATCTCTAAGGCCATAAGCACCAACTATTTGCAGTATATTTTACTGTGACTTGTGAACACCAAAAAAAATCAGGATGGCTTCATGCAGTGACATGTATGAAAATTATGTTTTTTTGGCATTGTTTTGGAATTTAGGGCCACATGTAATAGGGTGAGAGCTTAGAAAATGTGAGAGTTTAGCAGTAACCTCTCACATTGGTTGAGTTTTATCTTCAAAATGGGAAAACATCTGGATGAGAGTTTAAATCGTGAGAGTTTATGAGTCTAAAAACATGTGAGTTTGCATGTTCTCGGACTCCATTACATTGTCTGAGTTTAAAAAGTGTGAGACATTACTGTTAAACTCTCACATTTTCTAAACTCTCACCGTATTACATTTGGCCCTTCATCTCTAAAAAGGCTGGGCTTTTAACAAGATCAAAGGTTTTTACATTCTGACCTATGATTGAGACCAGTATAAATATTACATTCTATGTTGGTACCCTTGGATAAAGTGCCTAATGCATTAGATATAACCAAAAGATCTGATTTAATATGCTTAAAAAAATATGAAAATTAAATAGACATATTGGTAGACAGATAAAATTACACATAACAAATATTATTTAAATTCTTTACTCATCCTATTTTCATAGTTGCAGGATTAATATATAGAGTGATCATTTCCAAAATTAAAAGCATGAAGTTCTAGCTAATAAATAATGTCAAACAGAACAGGCATATGCTCTGTTTAAATCTTCACTTTAAGATCATTTGTCATCATTCATATTTCACTTAGAAATATGAGTGCATAATATACAGTAGTTTCAGTTCTAGTAGACAAATTAATTGGCCTATAAAGTAAATGTGACATTAAGTATATATGTTTGCACTGTACATAATTTTCAACCTGCACCTCCAGAAACACTACACATTATAATCTGGAAATAATAATAATAATAATAATAATAATAATAATAATAATAATAATAATAATAATAATAATAAATATTATATATATATATATATATATATATATATATATATATATATATGAATTGGCAATTGGTGCATCAGGAAAATGCCTTTTTTTTTTCCAAAAGTCTAATGCTTTGTGTCTGTTCCAATAACTGGAGTCAAAGCTTGTTCTTCCTTCTGACTCGCACCATGACTGATGAGATATATTCTCCCTTCTTCAGGAACAAACAGCTGCATGATGTCATATGGCTCCATGGCAGATGCATGTGGTGTCTACTCTTCTTCCCTGGAAGAAGCTGACAGTTTCAGGAGTAACTCACTATAAATATATCAAACATTCCTTTTTTAAAGCTTATCAGTCAAGATGATTCAGTTACAAACATCATTCATTGAGCCAAAGACATACATTACCAGCCATCAGCAGCATACTGTATGAGTCAGGCCATGACAGTTAGGCATTTCATCACACAAAGAAGCATAATTCATTTTACTCTATTTTTTATTTTAAAAAAATATTTTTAAATGACCAATATCTAATTCTTACCAGACTGATGCATCAAAATCTGTGAGGATAGGTTATTAAAGAAAAGCCACAAATAAAGTATAGTAAATAAATATTTTATTGCAAATAAATACTTTGGACTGCTTCTGGTATATGAGCTGGATATTGTGAAAGCTGCTTTTTAGTGTGCAAATATTAGCAATTTTGTTGAAGTTATTATTTTTATGCTTTACTTATATGATACCACAATGGTTCGTCAGTGCCTTAAAAAGTACAGAAACAGAAAGAGTATGGAAAAATGAGGCTCACAGTACAAAACATTGCAGAACTTGGACTACAAGGTTTATAACATTGAGGCATCAGAAGTCATAATTCCTTAATTATCATTGTCAGCAGAACCAAAAGATTCAGTGCCATTGATGGTAGTGGGGAGAAGATGATGGTATAAGTGAGAGAAGGAAAAGCACTTGAGTGAAGAGGGCTCTGCACAAGAGAGTTTACAATCTAAAGGGGAGTGGCAGACAGACAGGGGTGACACAGAGGAGAGAGATAGTGAACAAGGAGCATGAGGCTGTGGGTAGGATGAGAGCCAGAAAGCTTTGATAAAGAAATGGGTCTTGAGAGCCCATTTGAAGCTTCGTAGAGAGGCAGAGCATCTGAGAGGGAGAGAGTTTGATTGGTGGGGAACAGCATGGGCAAAATCCTTTTTTACCTGCAATTAATGTATACATTTATGGGATTTGCACTATGTGGTATGGATGTCACAACACCACCTGTTCTGAGGCACTTTTAAGAAAATGGTAATTCATTACATGAGTTTAAAATTATGCCCATTTAACAAGATCCACCTCTTCGCAGAGACGGTGATAATAAAAAGAATTTACTACAAATGGAGGCTAGGTGGATAAATCACTTGACTGATTTCATGAAAAATTTCAACTTGTTTTTTCTTTTATGATTGAATATATATATATATATATATATATATATATATATATATATATATATCACATTCAATGCAATTATGCACTCTCATCACCAAATGCATTAAATACTGGGGTGCACACCTTGATACATGTAAAACACAGACAAATAATCACAGGCATGGTATTGGTCACGTTCACCTGATTTCTAAGCTCAAAACATGCTTTATTGGCAAAATGTCATGCCCTCACAACACTGTCACATTTCTTTATTAACATTTTGGTTTCTACAAAAAACCTTTGTCAAGATCAACGATCTTGACAAAATTACAGCATCAGAGTAATAAAGATGACATCATCATGAACAGCCAACCCTATGCAGCAATGTATATCCCCTATGTATACAACAGAAGACAGCTGACATAGGGCACCAAACTATTTATGTTCCAACAATGGAATATATAATACTTACATCAGACCCCTGGCAATGCATCTTTCAGATCGCCATGCTACATTGCTCATGCCATTGGCTTCAGATCATTCTTCTGGTCTCATGTCACACTGGGCCACCGTGGAACCCACAACCATCCTGTTGTATGTCTATACCACTCATAACTGACCAAAGGTGAATGCCGATGCAAAGCACAGCCATTTTGGTGTATACCAGGAAAAAACCATAATGGCTTAATTATATTAAATTGTAATAAACAATGAAAAAACCAAAAAAATTATAAATATATATATACACACACACACACCATCTGCACAAACAAGCTGCGACACTAGGAGATTTGTGAAAGAAGTAATTTGTATTTAAATCACATCATGTAAAACCATCAACATTTTGGGATGCTCCTGTCCCTATGTCAAGGCATAATCATAATGAACAGTGTCAAGCTTACCTTAAATAAGAAAAAACCCACCAAACATGCAAAATTACACATACCAAACCACCGGGGTGTTCATCTCTCTCCTTGTCCTCTGGAGATGACATCAGACTATCATCCGGGTGCCGTTTCCTAGGTAACCAGGATGCTAAGGTCCTGTGTGTAGTGACGGAAAACTAAAAGAACACAGTACACAATGAGTTGATATTCATATATGATCGACATTAGAATTAAACATAACAGTATCAGACATGCATCGATAAAAACATAGTACTGACTGCCAATGTGCCCAATAACATAGATAGATATAGCAAGTGATATTAAGTGTCAACAGATGCCGACCCAATCAGATCCAATAATCTGTCTACAACATTGTTATGGATGCTAAAAAAAGCTCAGCAAATTCTTTGCATAACACCACAGATTTTATATATATATATATATATATATATATATATATATATATAAACTAAAATAATAGAACACCAACTGTGATGCATAGAAACAATGCATGAGCAATAAGCAAGAGTGTGTGTAAAAATACAATTAAAACATGTTGCACCTGAAACAGGTGCATCAAAATAAAAATGAAAAATAAGAATAAGAATTAAATACCTGGGTAATGTGTGAATGTGAACTCAGTATGTGAAAAATGTAGGTGTTGTAAAAAAATGAACTGAAATTGTGATGTGCAAATACCATGTAAAAAATGTATACTAAATGAAACATGTAACTTGAACAAAGTGTAATGTAATATGTTGTGTATATATAGAAATAAAGTGTAGAAACAAAGTGTGAATATAAAATAAAGTGTATCTAGTGACCTGTTTTCAAAAACTCTAGTGTTAATGCAAAATATATATGTTAAAAAATATCAATTTTAAAAAAACAGAGTAACAGGTATGTAACTACTACTTGAAAATATTCCACTGGGTTTTTTCATTGAGCCCATAAGGACTCAAGGTGTTGAGAAAAAAGATCCATCATGTTTCTACTTGTAACAGTCTACCAACACGATCCCTGCCTTTAAATCCCCTAAATTTTTCGGTACATGATCAGTTAGTTGATGCTTAAGATCATAGAGTTTGTGACCTTTTTCTGCAAAGTGCCTGGCCACTGGTTGCTCCAATGGTTTCCCAGCTAATGCAGCTTTGATTGCCGATCTAGATAAAGCCATTCTTTATCATGCAGTCCTGGTAGTTTTACCTATATACGCCGTTCCACAAGGACACTTGATGAGGTAAATAATGAATGATGACATGCAGTTGAGAATATGTTTGATATGGTAGATCCTGCCAGTATTAGGATTAAACATTTGTAGCAGCCTGGGATCTTGCATAAGAAAGTAGATTGAATTTTATTGGAAGCTTCCCGTTTGAAGCCTGTGATGTCTGTGTGTACTACCATATATCGGATATTTCTGCCTCTGGTGTGGCAAGAAAAAGATTTCTTGTTTTAAAGCACTTGAGATTTGGGTCAATTGACACTATCAGCCATAAGGCTCTGAGTGCTCTAGGCAAAACTAGGCTAGAGGTGTTATATTCATTCACAAATGGTATGATTTGTTCTCGTTTCTTCTGAGAATGTGTTAAGAGTTGAATCCTCGGTATTTGTAAAACCTCCTCTTTCTGTTTATGGAGAAGTTTCAAATCATAGCCCCTTTCATAAAATGTGTGTACTACTTTGTCAAGTGCACTCCCAAGTTCTGAACGGTCACAGGTGATTCTGGCTACCCTGATCATTTGTGACCTGGGTAATCCTCTCACCTTACTTAAAGCAAATAGTCACCAGAGGATGGTGACTATTTGCTTTAATTAAGGTTTTCTTGTCTGTAGGTTTCACAAACACTTCTGTCCATAAATGATTATTGTGTATCTTTACCAAAACATCCAAATAATTCAAACACATTTCATTTGTTTGATACGTAATCTTGATGGGAGAGCACCTATTATTGATATGATTAATCAGCAGCTGTAATTTAGGCATCCCTCCAGTCCACAAAATGAATACATAATCTGTATACCTAAAGTATTTGAAGATGCATTTAGTCAGTTAAGGGATGGAAAAGAAAATTTTTTGTTCCTCATATATCATAGACATTAGCGAATGATGGCACAATGTTGCTGCACATATCACATCTGCTTGTTTGTCTGTAATATGTACTATCAAATAACAAAAATTCCTGGTTAATATTAATTCTAATAATTTGAGAACAGATTTAGATCCAAGTTGTCCATTTTTTCTCTAATCAAAAATTGTTTCATTGTATCCAGACCTTGTCTGTATACAGATTACATATGTCCATTGTACAAATGATGGTATCATCTGGCACACTCTCAATGGACTGAATGCCATTGAAGAAATCAGTTGTATCTTTGATATGATTACAGTAGCTTGTTTGATGATTAATGGTTGGAAAATGTGGTTCAAACACATGGAAATCAGCTGGTAAATGGAATTATGGGCTGAAATAATTGGCCACCCTGGAGGTTTGGTCAAATCTTTGTGAATTTTAGGAACACAATATAATATCAGAACACTAGGAAAATCTTGCTTATGTGCTTGGCATATTTTTTTAGAAATATATCTAAGATGTTATCAACCTCTTTCTTATATCCTTCCGAAGAGTCCATGGGTCCATTCATAGGTTTTTCTTTCAGCAAGCTGATTGTGAAACTCTTCTTTGTAGTCAGATAAATTCAAAATGGCTACCCCACCCCCCTTGTAGGTGGGTCGAATAACAATATCAAAATATGAGCCTTAGTTTTTAAGGCATTCCATTCGGATCTGGATAAGTTGTAATTCCTTTTCACAGTAGCAGTAGAATATGTGATGGTTGAGTCATTGAGAAGATGAATAAAGGACTTAATCGATGGATTGGCAGATTGGGGGTCAAAGGTAGACATATGTCTAGAGCTGAGAAATCGCTGATGTGGAGAGGTGTTAGGGAGAGGTTCATGTGATTGAAAATACTCTTCTAACTTGAGTTTGTGGGCAAATTTGTGAAGATTAATTTGCCAAGTGAACTAATATTGTTAGTGGGTATGAATGACAACCCTTTTTGGAATACTCGCACCTCGATTTCACTTAAAACACGGTCTGAGAGGTTGTATATCAACATCCTCTCCTTGCTGGTACATCTCATAATTCTCATGTTCTGCCCACCCCTGCGGGTGGGCGTCCTCTTAGTCTTAATCCTGTTGCAATATCATGGAGAACCCCTAAAGGGACACTGGAGTTGTCCCCAGTGCCTTCAAAATCAATGCATGCAAATTCACTATCGCTGTTAGATGTAGCCACCTCTCTGGGCTGTCTTTCTTTGTGTTTATGCCAATGTTGTTTGGCTTGAGCATTATAGGGTTTCTGGTTACCCGGTTCACTCCTAAATAACCATCTATAGACTCTATTTGTTTCATAGTCCTCTTGAACTACCCAATGTTTATTCCTCTTAAATCTAATTAAATCTTTGCAGTAATTTACACATTGTTTAAGTAGTTTAGAGAGCAATTCTGCATTAGAGTCCAATTGTAAAGTTCTTGTATGTTCTCTTTCCACTTTGTTAATTCTATCCCGGACGTCTTTTAGTTCGCATCCTGCTTCCTCGGTGACCAACAACATCAAATCCAAACTACATTTATTGAGTATCCCGACCCACTTGGTGCAAAACTCTGGATTAGTACGTCCTATGGTGGGAACATTACATACCCTAAAGCCTCTCAGGATCATTCGTTTCTTATAGTATTCGTATAGTGAAATACCATGCATGAGGTAATCTGTTTCTATGCATTTTAGTTTTAGTAGTAGATGGTACACATCTTCAATTTCACTTATTTTATCCGTGTCTGAAAACACTTCTTTAAATAGTACTCGTGCTGCATCATCCTCTGTGTAGCTAAAAACATCCCTGTAATGGGACCCTGAAGCATTTTGTGCAGCTGGTTCCCTTTGTGTTGATTGTTTTGTGCTTGACTCCATAGTTACGTATCAAATCATTACACTCTGTTTCAATGGTTGGTATCAATAGTTGTCACTTGGTGAGTATTATAATGTAATGCGGTGCCTTGTCCCTCATAGGGTAATGTGTGTCCACGATCACCCAATTTTACATATTCCAAAATGGACCAGCACTCGGTTCCAAAATGATCATCCACTCCGGTGCCCTCAGGAAAAATCCATATACACCATATGCACAAACAAGCTGTGGCACTTGTAGATTCGTGAAAGAAGTAATTTGTATTTAAATCACATCATGTAAAACCACCAACGTTTCGGCATGCTCCTGTCCCTTTGTCAAGGCATAAACATAATGAACAGTGTTAAGCTTACCTTAGCATCCTGTTTACCTAGGAAACAGCACCCGGATGATAGTCTGACGTCATCTCCAGAGGACACGGAGAGAGTTTTGGTATGCTTGGTGTTTTGGTATGTGTAATTTTACACATTTGGTGGGTTTTCTCTCTTCTTATTTAAGGTAAGCTTAACACTGTTCATTATGTTTAAGCCTTGACAAAGGGAAGGAGCATCCTGAAATGTTGGTGGTTTTACATGATGTGATTTAAATACAAATTACTTATTTCACAAATCTCCAAGTGCCGCAGCTTGCTTGTGCAGATGGTGTATATGGATTTTTCCTGAGGGCACCGGAGTGGATGATCGTTTTGGAACCGAGTGCTGGTCTGTTTTGGAATATATATATAGATTAAAAAATAAAATAAACTACAAGCAAACTACAACCAAAAAAACACACATCACAAACACCCGTTTAGTGAACATAAATTGCAAAGATGATAAAATATACTCAAGAAATCTAAGACAATATTTTGATCACATATTCAAATGACATACTAATGTGCACATCCAATTTTTGGTCAAAGTAAAACTGAAACAGATTATGCTCATTGAAACCCTGTGGTGTCACCAAATCCAATTGATTAATCCATCAACTCTCCCTTCTATGCAACCTCATAGCATGATCTCCTCCCCTCTCCAAAGGTGGTTTCCAGTCAATCAGCTTTCATCTAAGCGTGGCCAATTGATGATTATGCTCTAAAAATGCCTAGCCACAGGATTTTTGGTTGTTCCAGATTGTGGGACAGATCTGAATGATGCCCTATGATTTGTAATCCTCATCCTTTCTTCTAGGATTTTTTCTTGTGATTGGTCTGATGTGTTGTTTATGAGTGATTATGATGCATTCCATTGCTGAAGTGCAATTAGTTTGGCACCTTACATTTTCTGTGTTGTGTGGTACTGTATACATAGGGGATGTATACAGCTGCATATTTGTGGCTGTTCATGAGGATATCGTCTTTATTGCTGTGTTGCTGCAATTTTGTCTAGATGGCTGATCGTGACAAAGGTGTTTTGTAGATACGTCAATAAAGAAATTTGACAGCTATGTGATGATACTAATTTTTGCCGATAAAGCATATTTTGAGCTTAGAAATCTGGTGAGTGTGACCATTACCATGCCTGTGGAAGTGCAGTATACTGGAATATATATATATATATATATATATATATATTCAAAAAAGAACGGCCGGCACTCCATTCATAATATATTACTTGCCCAGGTGTCCTCCAGGGTCCATGATCCAAGCCCAAATAAAGAATCCAGATGATGGCAGCACTCACAGGTCATGTAAACAAATCAACCAAGGACAATGTCCAGCTTCAACGTTTCGGTTTATTCAACCTATGTCAAGAATACAAAACACACTGAATAACGCACCTTATATTCCTGCAACACCCTCATGTATCACTGCATCAAACTGCCCCCCATTGATGACAACATCTTGGTGCAACAACAAACCATAGCACGTCAAAGAAATGCCCACTCATTTGGTGCACCAATAGGCAACAGCCACCTCAGAGGAAGGAAGAACAGGTATCACCATGACAACACATAATATACAAACATGATATATAAACATAATGACACTGTACCACAAATAAATCCCGTCATCTGGAGTTGTGCAGCCCACATATCGCACCACATCAGGTGCACATGAAGGACACACCATCCAGGTGTCCCCCTGGACCCCGCCCACCTCTCGAACACAACAAATCCTCCTACATAAACATAACATAAAATCCCCCTACTCATGAGAATCTGCGGAGATGCAGCCAGCGCGCAACCAAAAACCAGTGCATGAAATATGCGACCCGGTCAGAATGCGTCGCCCGGCCCCATCTGTCCCAGAGACCCAACCATACTACAGCGTAACCATAGAAACATAAACATGAATAAACATGAACACAGATAATTACATACCCTACCTGCAAAAATAGTGAGGAGTATTCTCCCTTTACTGACATATACTTGCTGATAGATGCACTGAGATACATATCATATCTCTCAAACTATAAACAGTGCATCTCATCCAGCCAGCCACATCTACATCAACCTATATAATTACAATATATCTGTATAAAAAGTAAAAAAATAGATCCACATAAATGAACACAAATACATCCTAGAACTCCAAAACTATAGACATGAGGAGAACCTCAATTTAAATTCTCTCAATATACTAGCCACATGAGTGACACAACAGAGCCACCCATAAAGCCTTAATGATGTCAAATGCATCTGCCATCTGACATTTATAACGCTATTATGAGAGCTGATCCACCAAAAAACTTCATAAAAAACATGCAAAAGATAGAGTTTCATTAAGACCAAAAGGCACCACAGTGTTCATGGAATGTATCCATGATGCCTCTCGTTGCAACAATATACAATCTTGGTCACCTCCTCTTTTCAATTTAGGAATGTTATCCAAGATTTTATAGGATAATGAAGCCAGTGAGTGTTGCTGTTGTTTAAAATGTTTTGCTACAGATTGATCCACCTCAAGGCCATTCAGAGCTAAACGTATCGATGAACGATGTTGGGCCATCCTTTCATGGAAGGTGCAGGTGGTTTTGCCAATATACATGAGGCTATAGGGACATTCAATACAATATATCACGTATCGACTAGTACACGTGACCACATGTTTAATTGGTATCAGTTTGCCTGATCTTGGATGAGATATAAAGTTACCAGTCAACAAATATCTGCACGTAGTGCAACCGGTGCACTTATAGCACCAGGGTTGTTTAGTCAAGAAATGGGATGTGCTAGCAGGTGGAGTGGAGGATATGTCACTATGAACCTTCCAGTCCAGTAAATTGCAGCCTCTTTTATGACACATCATCAATCTCGAATTGACCAATGGCTTCAATGTAGTATCGGTATTAATTATGGGCCATAATTTTTTAGCTGTAGGTTGCACAATAGGGCAGGCTGTGTTAAACTCACTGATGAAAAACATTCTTTGCTGTTCCTGCCTCCTCTCATCATCCTCATAAGCACTGCATAGTAGATCATAGCGGTTTAATGGTCAACACCTTGTCTTTAGAGGCTTTAAGATCTGTTGCCTATTGGAGCACCAAACGAGTGGGCATTTCTTTGACGCGCTCTGGTTTGTTGTTGCACTGAGATGATGTCATCAATGGGGGCTGGTTTGATGCAGAGATACATGAGGGTGTTGCAGGTATATAAGGTGCATTATTCTGTATGTTTTGTATTCTTGACAAAGGTTGAATAAACCGAAACGTTGAAGCTGGACATTGTCTTTGGTTGATTTGTTTACATGACCTGTGATGTGAATTTTGGTTTTGGTTCTTGTTTTTGATCTGGATCCCTCCTGGTTTTGGATCTGGATTGGTTTTGGCTTCGTGTTTTGGTTTTGGATCTGGATTTTTTCTTAAAAAGTCATAAAAACAGCTAAAATTACATAAATGGGTCTGTTTTTGTTCCTACAGTATAATTAACCTCAATAACATTTATTTCCAGTAACTTCCAATCAATTTTGACCACCTCACAAAATGTTTTGCTTCATCTAGTTAAGGCCAAAAGGTTGCATCCAGCTACCTGGCTGACTAAGCTAAGTGACACAGTGGGCAGCACTAACATGTGGCAGTTCAACTTCTAATTTCCAACATGGATACAGTGTGTTTTACAGTGTGGCTTGGATACACCAATAGTGCACATACTGTGACAGCAGTGTCGGCAGTGCAGTGTTCCTGACAGTGTCCTCAGTACATGTGCTGGCAGCAGAGGCTGGCTGGCAACTTTTAGCCTGGGGAGCAAATGCATGCAGGTGGCCCTGGCAGAGGAGTAGCGTGTAGCCAGGGTGTCCGAAGAATATGCGTGCTATGGCGCCCCCCCTCAAGTGTTCCAGGGAGGAGGCGGGTCCATATGGGATTAATGTAAGGTAAAAATACAGATTAGGGCAGCCCCCTTATGCAGGCCTCCAGTAGTGCCCCCAGTAGTAGTCCCCCCTTGTGGGGCCCCTAGAAGTAGTAGCCCCCCCCCTTTGTAGTGCCACCAGTAGTAGTAGTCACCCCCCTTTGCAGTGCCCCCAGTAGTAGTAGTCCCCCCTTTGTAGTGCCCCCATTAGTAGTAGTCCCCTCCCCCTTGTAGTGCCCCCAGAAGTAGTAGTCCCCCACCCCCCTTGTAGTGTCCCCAGTAGTAGTAGTCCCCAGTAGTAGTAGTCCCCCACCCCCCTTGTAGTGCCCCCAGTAGTAGTAGTAGTCCCCTTATAGTGTCCCCAGTAGTAGCAGTCCCCTCCCCCTTGTAGTGCCCACAGTAGTAGTAGTCCCCACTTGTAGTGTCCCCAGTAGTAGTAGTCCCCCACCCCCCTTGTAGTGCCCCCAGTAGTAGTAGTCCCCTTATAGTGCCCCCAGTAGTAGTAGTCCCCAGTAGTAGTAGTCCCCTCCCCCTTGTAGTGCCCCCAGTAGTAGTCCCCACTTGTAGTGCCACCAGTAGTAGTCCCCACTTGTAGTGCCCCCAGTAGTAGTAGTCCCCCCCTTGTAGTGCCCCCAGTAGTTGTAGTCCCCCACCCACCTTGTAATGCCCCCAGTAGTAGTAGTCCCCCCTTTGTAGTGCCAGACCCCTCCCCCCCAGTAGACACACATAATATAAAAAAACAAAATAAAAAAAACACTTACCTGAATTCCAGCTCCCGCCGCCACCATCTGCTCCTCCGTCTGCCCTCCCAGGCAGGGCTGCTCTGCATTATGGGAGAGACGTCATATGACATCATGACATCTCCCCGGCTCCCGCAGTGGGTGCAGCAGCAGCAGCTAATGAGAGTCTGACAGACTCTCATTGGCTGCTGCTTACAACAAACACACAGCTGCCGGAGCCTGCGGTTGTGTGTTTGTCAGTGTAGCACTGACCGAACTCCGTCTGGTCAGCGCTACACATGCGGTGCAGTCTGTGTCACAGTGACACAGACTGCACCGGCCCGCGGCCCGCATGACGCTGAGGCCCAGGGGGCACATGGCACCCTGCCCCCCGGCCCAGCCCGCCACTGGCTGGCAGTGTCCTTACATAAGGGTTCCAGTGATGTCGGCAGTGCGGGGGTGCCAGCGGTGTCTTTAGTGTAGGTTTGCTGGCTGTGTCGGCAGTGCAGGGTTGCTGGCAGTGTCCTCAGTGCAGTTTTGCTGACTGTTGGCAGTGCAGGGGTTGCTGACGGTGTCCTCAGTACATGGAATGGCAGTGCTGCGGTGCTGGCAGTGTCCTCAGTGAAGGCTACTGGTAATGTCAGCAGTGTGGGGGTGCCAGCATTGTCTATAGTGCAGGTTTGCTGGCTGTTTCGGCAGAGCGAGGGTGCCAGCAGTGTCCTCAGTACAGGTTTGCTGACTGTGTTGGCAATGCAGAGGTGTTCTCAATGCAGGGTGATGGCGGTGTTGGCAGAGCGGGGGTGCCAGTGCTGTCCTCAGTGCAGGTTTTCTTACTGTGTCGGCAGTCAAGGGGTGTTCTCAATGTAGGGTGCCGGCAGGGTTGGCACCATGGGGGTGCAGTGGTGTCCTCAGTGCATATGTGCTGACTTTGTCAGCAGTGCATGGATGCTGGTGGTGTCCTCAGTGTGGGATTGTTGGCTGTGTGTAAGTCACTGATGGTGTCCTCAGTATATAGGGCAGAAGTGCAGGGGTGCCGG
Source organism: Taudactylus pleione (assembly GCA_031769625.1). Lineage (NCBI taxonomy): Eukaryota > Metazoa > Chordata > Amphibia > Anura > Myobatrachidae > Taudactylus > Taudactylus pleione. Next base: position 60,589,253 of record JAUIMM010000040.1, read on the forward strand.
CAGTGTTGTCAACGGAGGTGTTGGCAGTGGGGGTGCTGGTGGTGTCAGCAGCAGGGGGTGCCAGCGGTGTCAGGGGGTGGGGGATGGCAGTCACCATCTTCTTTTTCTGAATTTTCAATGGGCTTAATGCTGATTGGCTGAGAGCCATGACAGACAGCTCTCTCTCGGCCAATCAGTGTTAAGCCCACTCAATAAAAAACCTTGCGACCCAACATCAGGTGAGGGATCCGGGACAGGCAGGGAGATCGCCCCAGATCCCCAAAATTCAGGTGGGTTCAGATGGCACTGTAATGTGGTGTCCACCTGCTACACACAGGTGGATACTATGTTGATTATGCAAGCTGGTACTTATATTTGCTAAGATGAAATTTATTTTATGTGTATCTCTTGACAACGATTAGGTGGCACCAAGACAACTTTCAGGCTTTCCACAATATGGATTGACTTAGATCCAGATAAGTTGTTTACCATAAGTTATATATGGCAATACATTATTTGCATATTCTGGTGTGCTGGCTACTGTTATAACGAATCCAAAAGCAGCATACACTTGCATTACAAATAATTCAACATTAGGGGTGCATCATAAGAGACTATTGAAAAAATGCTCCAAAGGATCAAAACCAATATACCAAGCAATATAAACAGTGAGCAAATCTACTCTAAATATAAAAAAAAAAATTTATTACCACAAAAATCACATACCCAGTGTTACCAGTTGCAGTACAAATTCTTATGCATCAATGTAATTCAGAAGCCTCTTCCTTGTCATCAACTTTTTGATCACCTATCTGACCATTTTTAAGACCAACAGCATATAACTCCTGCTTCCAACAAAATATGTATAATTAACAACTTACCCAGTACTGGGATATATCTACCATCATCTCCTCAATATCACTCAAACCTGGCTCAGGCTGTTCCTGCATGGTCCACCAGCAAAGTCACCATCACATATCAAGGATTGCTGTGCTTCCTGTCAGCTGATGTTGCATGCGTTCCAGCTGGAGCACACTTCTGAAAATTGTCAGTTATTCAAAACAGATTAAAAATACTTACTGCATTCAAGCTTGTACCTCACACCCTTTCCTTATTCAAAATTGTTTACTGCCATCCATTAACTGTAAATAGAGACACAACCTTTGGTTTTCCTATGTGGAGTGTCATATTAAACTTTGTTAAAGTCTCCAAGTACAACTGCCTAGTATGTTGCTTTTCTTCCACTAACAGAGGGCACTGGACCAATGAGCTTTTTTTATGCAGAGTGTCAGTCTTCCAGGATCTCCTTATATATACAACCTAATATATTCATTAGCAACATTATTGCAGCTGAACAAGCTTGATCATATAGTATAAGAGCAGGCAATTATATCATCTCTATAACCAAATGCTGGGTACTAACAAAACATAATATGTTTATTCTAAACAATATTAAACCCTTCAATATAATAATTAATAATATTAAACATCACAGAAAACAAATATATATGAACCAATTCTAACCAACAACACATAAAAAACACCACAATACTGAAATATAAAGACCATATGAACTCAAAAAATTTAAAAACATAATATTAAAATGCAAAAATACAAAACAGGATAAATAGAGATAATCCTTATGATGATAGAATGGTAATTACCAGCCAATTTTACATGACTGTATGCATTTTTTAAAGCTTGGACAAATACCAGGCTGATTCCAATGAATTTGCTGCCTCTCTGGACGATGCTGCATATGCTTAGACAATCTTGAGGATTTTAACACCAGGCCTCCCAGATACGAGTACCGTCTACCCTGTCACCTATGAGATATTGTCCAGACTGTAAAGATACAAACTGAGGGGTCTATTTACTAAGCAGTGTTAGGAGACAGAGTGAAAAGTGATAAGAAAGTGATAAGGTGCCAGCCAATCAGCTCTCAACTGTGATTTTTCAAACACAGCCTGTGAGATGACAGTTGGGAGCTGATTGGCTGGCACCTTATCACTTTCTTATCACTTTTCACTCTGTCTCCTAACACTGCTTTGTAAATAGACCACTAATTCTGCTCTAGATACTGCTCTTTATCTGCTTCTCATCTCTGAGAATCTGGAATTTATTTTACAAGTATCTACTACATTAACTGAGGGTGCACCACCATTTTTTTAAATTATACAGTATCTCTAAATGTTAGCAATGATATTGGGGGTTAATTCACACTAAGGCATTTGTGAATGTAAACAATATATCACTAGAACCAAACATGTTACAGAAGTATATTGATAAAGCTCCAACTTAATAAAATTGAGGCAATAACTAATTGGCATTGACCCATAAATAAGAAGCAGGTTAGAGTTTTTTTAGGAATCACAGGATATAATAGACATTTTTACTCAATTTTGCGTTTATTGCAGTCTTGTTGACTAATGCTTCCGAGGGTAAACAGTCAGTAATGGCCTGATAGATAGAAGCTAATTGGCAACATTAATTGTAACAGTACCTCTAAGATACTGGTAGAAGGTTGGACAGTTGCTAGTCTCAATCTCTCACTACCTGTAGAATAGGCAGCAGGCCTGTTGAGATACATTATGATTTCTGGCTGTAAGTACTGTGCTAATACTGTTGCTTTGTGAGAGAGACATTAGGTCCTTCCACTCTGAGAGAGTGTATAATTTTCTTTAGTTAGATCCAGACAGTCTAGGCTTTTCTTTTTCTTTTTTATTTTTATGACGCAAATAGAACTAGCTGTGGGTACTCCATGAGGTCTCTACACTAAAAAGCCAAAAAACTCTGCGCTGGAGAGTATACTTAACACATTATGTTATTAGTGCAAACACATGCTAGCATATACATATATTAAAAAGAATACAAAATAAAAATAGGAATGCAGTTGTATAAAAACAAATAGCTAATGCAAGTAATCACATGGCAATTATAATTGCTGAAACAAATTAAAACACTGTGTGTATAAATACTCAGGCTGAATTAGCATAACAAGAAGCTAATTAGATACAAATGTATCAGAAAGCACATCAAAAAATGATCTGATGCAATAAAATGAAAAGTTCAAAGAAAGTTCAAATGGCCAGTGTATGTGGTTTTTATTTTATATCTCACCTGTGATTTGTAATGTTTCTTGAGTGCGCATATGATAAACACTGGTCAATTGAAAATCTCTGCAATATTACGTCTAGTATATGAGCTGATAAATGTAAGTCCCCCCGACTACAGGAACTGAGAGTCCCGATACCATTTGCAGGGCCTCAATCAGATTGAGGGGCATTCCCCTCATGGGTCACTCATACCTGTCTTTGTGTCTAGCTTGGTGAAGAGAAGTGTTGGTTCACTATTGATGGCAATAGATCTTGTTCACAAGGCTGATCCTGGGTCGCGCTCCTCACTTTTGTCGGCACATCTTGCCATCAGCTAAAGTCTAAAATTGGGAGGTAGGAAAATTGCAGTGTTTCAGAAGGTGATTTCAGGAACAACAATGCATTTCGGTCACTACTTTGACCTTTTTCAAGACCCCTTAGTCAATCCTTGACTAAAAGTTTAGTTTCTGGTATATACTCACTTTTGCCTGAGGAATCACTTCAGTTGCATGACCCCCATGAAATTATTTGGGAGACAGACATGGGTTGTACTCTGGATGAGCATAATTGGTCTTAGATTTGGGAAAATGCCACCTCCAGCTTAATTTGTATTAAAATAAATGATACTGTATATAAGCTGTGGTACAGATAGTATTATGTACCATCCCACCTCAGCAAAATGTTTCCAGATACATCAGATGATTGGAGGGGATGCGCCTCTACAGATCCTTTTCTTCATATATGGTGGTCATGTCCAAAAATGTTGCATCTCTGGTGGGACGTTATTAATATCATATTCCATATTTTTCAGATTCTTGTCCCGTGCGAGCCTAAGTATTTTCCCTTTTGGTCTCCCAACTGCTAACAGACACCAAAACAATTTAATACGCCACATAGTTTCTGCTATCACTTGCCAGGTAGCTGCTGATTGGAAGCAATTGGCCCCTCATTCAATTAACTCAATATCATCTAGGATCTGGTATACCCATTGTATGGAATATATGAGTAGTATACTTAATAACTCTAACAAATCCTTTGACAAGACATGGGGCCCTTGGCTTGCTTCACAGAATGCTCCTTCCCTATTTGAGTTAGGTTAAATTGCCTCATCCTTTTAAATGGTTTTCATTGTTTAGGATTTTCTCCTTTTTTTCTTCTGTCTCTGTTTTTTCTTTCTTTTTCGCTCTCTCTTCTTAATGGTTTGCCACTCCTTTTTCTCTCTGAGCTCCCTCTTTTCCTTGTTCCTTTTAACTATCCAAAAAAATTGGCATGGTATTGTAATCCAAACTTAGATTACTATTGACTATGTTATACTTCTGACTATTATGTTGTTTCTCTAAAGTCATTGTTTTTATTGACTGTGACATTTCAATAAATTTTATGATTTTTATTTGAACAAAATAAAAATCATCCATTCCAAAAATGTTATTATAAGTTACCAGTTGTCTGCAATAATTTACAGTCCAAATAATATATGTACATATCTTTTTATATATTTATAATGTAAATTTGCCGACAGTCATGGTAAAGCTGAAAATATACATATAGATAACTTTTGTCAGCATTTCAGCATTTCTGCAGTCCAGAACAATTTTATATACCATTGTACTATATAGTATTAGAGTTGAAAAATGTTGCAAGCATCAAAAGTCTGTGTTACATTGGATCTATATGTACATCTTGTTTATACCTGGAAAAGAAAAAAAAATAATATATATATATATATATATATATACTGCATTTAGGATTTAGGCTTCATGTTCTTTTAGAGCCTCATTTAGAGTTAGGAGTAAATCCAGCTGAAACATGCAAATTTGCACCTTGGAAAAACCATGTTACACTGCATGAGACAGAGGGCCTGATTCAATGTGGTACGCAATATAGCATACATACGCAGTTCAGTGCAATAGTATGCTAATCCAAAGTAGGGATGTGCAGGCTCGGTTCTACTCGGTTCCGTTCGGTTCTTTTTACCGGATCTTATTGGGTTTCAGCTGTCACGAGTTTTGGATAGCCAATAAGGTTCGGTAAAAAGAACCGAACGGAACCGAGTAGAACCGAGCCTGCACATCCCTAATCCAAAGTGATCACAATGCCACAGCAGCACTACATAAGGACCCCCACTTTATATTACACACACATCCGTAATGGTTAGCAAGACTGCGAAAATATCGGCACAATTGAGTATCATCAGACCCATATGCACAGTTAAGGCAGGTTAGACCTTACTCAGGAATTGCTTACTTCAGCTCATGCTATGAGGCCTCAGGCTGTGTATGGTATTGCAGTGGATCATTTATGCACACCCATGCAACGCCGTTCAAATGCACTGGCATGCCTGTGTCGGCCGACTACTCACCTGTCACTACCCGCAAACAGCACTTCCTGTCAATCACTCTGTGATGGGTCTGTGTAGTCACTGCAATCGGAGTCCCAATCACAATAACTTGCATGCACAGAACATGACAATTGGCAGATTCCGTGCATATAAGCAACTGCGTTCCTTCCTGAATCAGGACCAGAGTAAACACTTGTGGACAATTTTAGAGTTAAGATAAAGGTATCTCTTAGCTCAACTGTAAATTTTGGTGTTAAAATAAGATGTGCAGTATTTGTGAGCTACATGTGAAAGCAGGTTGTATTTTCTTGTATGTAACAAACAAATGCAATTGCATGGCTTGCATTACTACATGGTTTGGCCACTTACAAATTGATCAACATTCCGCAGCACTTACTACAATTTGTCAATCATGTATAAATGTTATTTGGGACTGATTCTGAGTTGGAAACATCCACAGTCTCTCTTCCATCTGGCTGTGGTTACCTGTTTACTGCATTTAGGTAATGCAAGAAACCAGCTGTGTTTACAAAAAAATGTAGGGTGTATGTAGTAGTCTTCCTGCCCATTGTTCTTATATCCACAGCCATCATCATTAATATCAGGACTTACACCTACCCCATGCTGGGTGCAATTGACCAATCTTAAATTTCCCACCTTCATCCCCATGCCACGAATTAACAATGAAGAATATTTGTTTACATTTTTTTTCCTCCCCAAGAGAGACCAGGGAGTAGAGGGGACATGGCCTGACATGTCACGTCAATAAGTCATACCCACTCTTGGTAAATTGCCATTATTAGCACATATTTAAATGAGGGGCATGGCTAAATGACACAATTCTTGTAGAATGGGATATTTAAGACACGCCCCTACTCAGAGTCCCCCGATCACCATGGAAATTCACCCCATTCTCCTCACTTCACTAGGAAGTGGGTAGGAATGCGGGAGAATTGCCTACTTTACTGGGTGTGCAGGAGGTTATTTTGAAAAATTGGGAGCCTCCTGTGACTTCCGGAAGAGTAGCAAACTAGTCATCCAAAATGTCCATGGCACTCCCATAAGATGGATAATTTCTGACTGTCATTTCTCAAATACAGCCCAAATTTGCCCATTTCATGTATAGTGTTTTCCATCAGTAGATGTATTAAACCATATGCACTAGTGAACTAATGAACTCCATCTGTATGTTTACGTCTCATTTGGCGCATGTGAAGTTGCAGAATTATTTTTCTGGCATATGCCCAGTATGCTAAAGATCCTTGAGAACCCTCCACATTGCCACTTTTGTCTGACTCAGTACCTTTTTGTAGAAAGAAGTGCATAGTACAATAATTTGAATATCTGTCTAGGGGGAATATTTACTAAAGTGTGGGTTTTTAGACATGAAGATGTTGCTCATAGCAACCAATCAGATTGTAGCTATTATCTTCTAGAAGGTGCTAGATAAATGTAGATTCTGATTGGTTGCTATGGGCAACATCTTCATTTCTTAATACCCGCACTTTAGTAAATATAACCCTAATGGTGCTTACATACGGTACAATATCTATGAATGATAATGATATTGTCCAACAATAAACCATTCAAATTGATCATTTTTATGTAGCGGATAACCAATGAACAACCAACGATGTGCGTTCCCACATGGACGATAATGATATCTATGGTCGTCCGTACATGCAGGCCAACTTGGACGATTTCATCATGATTTGCATGTTCAGAGATGTGGCAGGACGACATCACTGAAATATATCTACCATAGTTATCTTTAAGTATCAGTGTGTACGCCCAATATCCTTTATCCTGCACTCCAGAAAGTTCAAGGGAAATCATTCAGCGATATCTTTGGTTGGGCAGACATACCGTGTGTATACAGCTAAAGTATGAACACAAAACTGGTGAATGAGAGTCTGTCTCTCTAGTTTTCAGTCCAATCATATTATATTAACCTTAAAAAAGTGAAGTAATTTGATATTGCAAGTCCACAACACACTATGGAAATTGCAAAGCTGGCCATATAAGCAAGACATATACAGCTCAGCAAGGGTTGCATATGTGCCTTCTATACTCCTGAAGGGCACAGTAGTTATGTGCTTGGTTTAGGCAAGTAAATGTGGCATGACAGTGCTGTTAGTAAATGCACAATATAGTACATGTCTTGACACAGTATTTACTAACTAATAAAACAAAAGATGCAATAATGGGCCCTAGATTGCTTAAAATGTTTCCACATTATTAAAACCATAAACTTAAAAAGTGATACTGTACATGGAAATCTGTAGTCAAATTCAATTTATTGAACATGTTCTACAAAACAATCATATATATGTAAATCAAATAAAAAACAAACAAAAAATCAATAGCAGCTAAAGACAGGCCAAACTTACTCAGGAACTAAGAAATCCCAATAAATAGAACCTATTTTAATTTAACAGGACAATCACTGTGCAGCATTAATCCACATACTGTACAGTAATCTATATAAATGTCTGGTTAATTTGAAATAGCCCCAGAAAAAGTTGCATTTACCATGAAACATGATGCAAAGACATACTTAAAGTACAACATAAATGAATACACCTATCCATTTGCTTCCCCTTTACAAAAAATCACATTAGTAAGTTTTATTACTACAGATCAAATTGCAAATATCAGTGTTTTAATGTGAATAGTAGTAGTAACAACATATAATATAGTATTAACAACAGGAATTTTTATACCTCAAGCCATTCAGAAGCAGCTGCTGACCCTGATTATCTATTACACCAGAGGTCATACACCCATAAGTGATCTGCCAAAAAGACACACATGCATCTTTCTGGTGCTCAGCATGGGATGCATAATACATGAACATGCATTACTTTAGTTTGGCCAGGCTTAAATATACCTTCCAGCCACTATGTTCCACCTCCTTAATAACAAGGGGCCATGAACATAAAATGCATCCCAGTTAGCATGGATAAGAATTTTTTGTGCACATGTGCAGTTGAAAAAAATTCAGTTAGATGGAGGAAAAGGGAGCAAATTACATTTGCATCCAACTCTACATAACTCCTTATTTACTATTTATTAAATACTATTTATTATCTTTACCAAATACTTCTTAATAATTGCAGTTTCAGGAATGCAGTTCATAATTTGATTTTAATACCCATTAAACAGATTGCATCCAAATATCAAACCAGGTCTGCTAATTCTCAATATCTGAATACTTTTCAAAAGTACATATACATAAGCAATAACCAAGGGATCATCTTCAGTGTTCTGTGCATTGTGTGTGATTGCATGTTGTATGCGTCTATGCTGTTGCAGATATAAACCGAGCCATAGCAGGGCACGTTTGCACCCTATGTCGGCCCCACACACTGAGTGCACAACAACATGATGTTGCACAGAATGGGGTGTGACCTACTTCTCCAGTAAGTGCAGCAATAACCGGGCATCCTCAGAATGCATATACGTTGCAAGTTACCCATCCTAAATGCCCACAGGAACCTCTGTGGGTGTTGCAGCTGCAATCCTGGCACACAGAAAACCAAGAGCAAGGGCTCTGGGTATAAACCATACATGCCTACACTCCCGGTTTTCGTGGGACAAATGGAGAGAACTTCTGTGGTGATCGCGGGTCCACGTGTAGGGGACGGGACTTACTTACACAATTCTCCATTAATCGCATAATTTAGCCATGCCCCCTTTAAATGCAAGCCAACTGTGGCAATTTGCTGCAAAGGGGGTTGGGCTTAATGACATGACATTTCAGGTCACGCCACCATCACAGCCCACCTGCTTCTCCTACCAAGGCTTCTCCCGTGGAGGAGAAGCCAAAGGTAAGCAACTATGGTACAAACTAGTACTAGGATTAAGTTATGGAGTTGTGTCTCAATGAAAAAAGTGTCTGTCTGTGGCAGGTCAGTGTATGGCTGATTACATAAATTGTAAAAGATGAGCAAGCTTTTTCTAAAGCTCAGTACTGTAAGTGCTGCAGATGCACCAAAGTGAAGGTGAAACTACATATTTTTAGTAACAGTACCTGACTGTAAAAATGAAGGAGGCAGTCAGTATAGCCTACCAATGTCATGGATATTTGTGAGAATATAGAGTGTTGGTTTCATGACTTGTGTGCCGATAGCTAGCTGCAAAGAACATAGACATGGGATCATTCAGTTTATTTCAGGAAATGCCCACAGGTACAGCAGCATGTTGTATGTTGAATGAATATGGATCTGATAGTGGGAAGTATCTGTTCATGTGGTATGACATTACAAAGAACACATAATACTCTTTCCCTATTAAATGGTCCTTTTATCCACTAGTCATAAGTGCCTTGAAAATCAGAAAATGGGACTAGTAAAATAAAAAGAACTAATAGAAACCCGTCGTACTCTATGGTTAGTTTTTTTTAAGTATAAACTCATATCAAGCAACTAATGTAAACTTTATTTGAATAACAAAATATGTAACAAATTCCAGATTCCTTTGCCTTCTTTTCATACATTTGTTGTCAAATAAATACTGTTACCGGATGTCCTGTTACAAAATCGATCTGGCTTCAGGGTTATTGTGACTGAGTTAAAAAAATGCTGTCAAAGTTGTCTTGGAATGTTCTTGTCGGACTAAGTCAGCGATGTCTTTGTCCTCCAGGATGTAGACATTGTAATTTCCTGGCAGATGAAAAGCTAACCTGTGGACAGCATGCAATTTTTATTGCATTGGGGACTCAAGTAACCTCCACATGCCTCAGGTGTACTCACATAGAGCATGTTGACAAATTTTGTAACCAGGTAATTAGGTAGTCCATCTGGGGCAATATTCACAGTCTTAACATTCATACTATTGTAGCATTTGTAGATATATTTGTGTAGTTACTTTACTGCTTTAACTGTCAAACATACATATACATTGATATGAGGCTGGAATTTCTAACTCAATTACGGGTTAAAATGCACCACGCACTCATTTGTGATTATGAGAAAGTGGCCAAACAAAATTGACAAAATTCTCAGAGTGGCGATGTCCCAATTGGTTCAATGTATCACTGATGTTGTAGATGGGGGTGTCAAAACCCTGTTCAAATTGAGGATTTCAAGGTTTGCCATCAATGCATCAATTTATTTGGTTGTCTAGAGGTTGATGGCTGAGGGCTGGATAGTCTGCACCTCTTGATTTGGTTGTAAATGTTGTTGGAATCAGACTCATGTTGTAAGTACTCATCATTCTCTCTTGTCTGAGACATATAGTTGTGAACCATTGATTGCTCATGCATGCCAGTAAGGCTCTTACATTTTCATTTTTTTTGCTGCAGGGAAGACATTCTGTTACACAAAAGTATGCAACAGAAATATGTTTGTCAGTGAGACATAGATGTGCTGATTTCAGTGAGGCAGGGATATCTGCTGTCAGTGAAGCAGGGACGTGCTACTTTCTTGTGAGTAGTGCCTGTATGAATGATGCTGTTGTTTAAAGTTGGATTTGTCATGTGACAGTTGGAAATAGTTCAGGTGGGCGTTTATGGTGGGAAGTGTGCAGCCATTGGGAATAATGCACAGTCTTGTGATTTAGTCTGTCCAATCATGTTAGTGATATTGCTGTCATTATAACACAATACTTTACATGGGAACTTTGCTGCTCCACCACACCCGAGCCATTGCCCCAATCTAATTTTTGTATTACACTGCCACATCTACATGGTAAGACCTTTATTTTATACTGAAACTATATTTTTACATTAAGCAATTCTCTCAATATAGGTCTCGCAGTAAAAAACTTTATAGAATGTATACATTGATAAGAATATGCACTTTTAAAAATGTAAAATTTCTGAAAAAAGAGCAAGCTAAATGGTAACCAGATACTATCATAACAGCTTAGTCAGCAAAAGAAAATCCACTACTAACAGTATAATGTTAGGTGTTTCAGTATTCACAATACTCCCATGCCCTCTATTGCCTCACGTGTTTTACTGAATCCTTTGATACTTTGGGTATACTGTATTTACTAAAGTGTGGGTTTTTAGAAGTGGAGATGTCACCCTTTGCAAACAATCAGATATAGTATAGTATAGCGATAGTATAGCGAAGGATATAGTGATATCCTCTCCAGAAGAAATCCCCAGAGACCACAGCAGGATGAAACACATTGAGATAGACTTGAACAGGACCTCCTGTTACACTTCCATACTATTGGGCAGATAGGCTTTTTAATTATTGTTACATTGAACGAGTCTTCATTTTATTTTCATAAAAGTGTATGTGTTAATTAAACTTGCAACACTATTGGAAGCCTTTTCTTGTTGTATCTTTATCTACATTTGGACCTGGTCCCTGGCTCTGGAAATAGGAAAAAAGGAGAGATCATAAAGATACTGACAGATGAAAAGCTATAGCTAGTAAGAGGCTATTTTTTACTCTGGGTGCTGGAGTTTTATGATTTTAACACGAGTGGAGTGCTTCTAACACACTATTGTGTTTGTGTTTATTTCCACTATTTATGCATGCTGGCACTTTAATATTTATACATTTATATATTGTTTCAGACTACAGTATGTTTGTTTTTGTTTCCTTTTATTTCTTATGAAAATTGCATCATGGTAACCACATGAAGATTTTTGCAAAGACTCATCAATAGACTCATTTGGTCTTGGTCTAAAGATCTCTGCTATATAAACCACTAATCAGTACCGGTACACTGAAGGCACCATTCCTTCACCTTTTGTAATCAATATAAATATATATATATTTATATATAGGATACGCTATATAGCGGCACTCTGTGGACTTTTCTTGTATAAAAAGACTCTCAGTCTGCTCTTAATCTGCAATGTTTCGAGGTTTATTCCTCGTCCTCAGGCAGTCATTACAATAATATAAACAATCTTACCTTTTTATTAACACCTCGTGAATCAGATGCTGGCCGGCTCCTGGCACTTCCGGTCGCGGCCACAGGACTTCCTGCTGAGAAACCAGCCCTCATCCATCTGACACTACTCCCTCCATTACCATGGCCAAACAGCATCAACAGAAAGTGATATTACCCGTCATCCTTAAAAAGTTAAACAAAAAATATAAAAACAGTAAATCTCATTGTCACAACATAATATAATGAATAGCACCACATTACATTATATAGTTCTTACTCATTGTGGAATTTAGATACTCATAAGAAACAGTCTAAACAAAAGCATTACTTCTGTTGCCATATATAGGAGGAGCGGCACAAAAAACAAGTAATAAATATACTAAGAGACTATCATAGTTATATTACCTATTTAGATCTCTACATGAAAACATTCCATTTAAGCTGATCATTCAGCCCACGGGGTTTAAATGTATCTAACATGTAAATCCATTTGACCTCTAATCGGAGGAGTTCTTTATGCCTATCCCCACCACTCTTGTCCTCTGGTACATGATCAATTATAATGTGAGGCTGGTACATGATCAATTATAATGTGAGGCTATAATCAGAGGCTAGACAGGCTTTGGCAGAATTCTGCAAAATGTCTAGCTACTGGCTTTTCTGACATTTTACCCCCCAGTGCTGCCCTAATGGCCGATCGGTGGAGTGCCATGCATTCCTTAATGGAACCCCGTGGGCTGAATGATCAGCTTAATTGGAATGTTTTCATGTAAAGATCTAATTAGGTAATATAACTATGATAGTCTCTAAGTATATTTAGTACTTGTTTTTTGTGCCACTCCCCCTATATATGGCAACAGAAGTAATGCTTTTGTTTAGACTGTTTCTTATGAGTATCTAAATTCCACAATGAGTAAGAACTATATAATGTAATGTGGTGCTATTCATTATATTATGTTGTGACAATGAGATTTACTGTTTTGATATTTTTTGTTTAACTTTTTAAGGGTGATGGGTAATATCACTTTCTGTTGATGCTGTGTGGCCATGGTAATGGAGCGAGTAGTGTCAGATGGACGAGGGCTGGTTTCTCAGCCGTAAGTCCTGTGGCCACGACCGGAAGTGCCAGGAGACGACCAGTGTCTGATTCACGAGGGGTTAATAAAAAGGTAAGATTGTTTATATTATTGTAATGACTGTCTGAGGACGAGGAATAAACCTTGAAACATTGTGGATTAAGTGCAGACTGAGAGTCTTATTATACCTTAAAGAAAAGTACACAGAGTGCCGCTATATAGCGTATCTTATGTTTCTATTGGGAGAGCGCACCTTGGCAATACTTTGGTGATGGAGACTGCCGGCTATTGGGAACTATGGGCCTGATTCAGAGCCACTCGTAAGCAGCAGCTCGTTCGCTCCGAGCAATGTTTGGCCAACTGCGCATGCGTACGGATCGTTATATGCATGCGCGAACCAGTCAGTGCGGTCGAAATTCATGTACTCGCAAAATAGCGAATGCCTGCTAATTTGAGTGACAGAATGAGGTGTATGTGGGTGGTAACAGGGGAAGGTGCTTGAAAATGGGGAGTGGAGATCAGAATGCAGGCGTGCTTAAAGGTCAAAACGGGCGTTTTATGGGTGTGCATAATTAAAACAGCAGCGTCATTAACCACGTCACTGGGTTATTTTATAGCCAGAACTGCTCGCAAAATTGTGGTAGCAAAAACCGACCACAAGAATAGCGAGCAGTTCATACCCTGTTCGATGTACTCGATTAATCTAATAAATAGCGGACATGATGTAGGATGCGAGTGGCCAGGGGGTGTAGTTTCCCAAAAAACGACTGCAAGTTTTGTTCGCTCATTCAGACCTAGAGGCGTGAACAGACCGCAAACAGCGAACGGTTCATTTGAAAAGCCACCCCTATTTTCAGGACGAGCAAGCGCTAATTGCGTCCTGCTCTGAATGAGGGCCTATGTGTATGAACCATGCAGAGGTAGATTTTTGCTTCAAGTTATGGTTCAGAAGCCTGCAGCACCTCCCCGCATAATTATACCCAGACAGTGGTTTTTGTACCCACCCGATTTACAGCTTGTCTGTGTTCTATATTATATATGAATACAGTTACGATGGTTTTTATTAAGGACTAAGCTATTTAATATAGCTCATATCTTTATCAGTAAAAATGTCACAACCAATAATGACTGATGGTGCAACTGGATTTAAATGGACGGACTTACCGACTGGGGAAATGCTGAGTTTTACTGAAAGTGAATCAGAGGTGGCTCTCTTTAAGGAACGTTTTGTAGATACAGAAGACATGGCAACATCGAATGATCTATATAATTTGCTATTGAGATATAAGAAAAAAGAAATAGATTTTTTGTTGCATGGTATTACCCTCTCCGAGTATTACAGGGAGAAAAAAATCCCAAGAGGGTTTTGGGTGAGGAATGTACCGACCATTGGCCGTTTTAATAAAGAGTTTTGTCGCCACTGGATAGCGGTTCTAAACCAAAACTCATTTGATTTAATGACCTTGGTAATTGAGGAGTCTGCACGTGAGCTAGCACTGATAAGGAATAAAATTGTGGAATTTGAGGAATTGACTGAACCAACACTGATTCACGATCAAACAGAAAACTGGTTGGAACATCTTAAACATCAAGTGGCAATATATAAAAAGGAACTTATTGCTTTTAAAAAACAAAAGCTAGAAAAAGTGAACAAGGATTATGCAGAACAGCATGGTTATAGATGGATCTCAGGTCCGAATGAATATAATGCACGGGATATGAAATCCAGATATCGGACCTACAAAACATATAAAAATGCACAATCCTCAAGTGAGGTTCCGACTACCTCAGGAGATGAGTCTCCACAGAGATCTGGTACATCCACCTCCCTGCATAAACCCCCTTTAGGGATGAATACACGCGCAGGTCAAGGAAGGTTAAAAAACACACGAGAAGAGGGGGGGCAATGGCATCAGAACACGAACAAAGAGCAGAGGACGCAAGAAATAAATTTAGTCTTGAACCTATCCAAAAGGAATTTGACGATTCCAGAAATTTCGGTACTTAATAAAGGTTTGGGTTTTGTTCCTACAAAAAAATTCAACGAATTTCAATGGAAAATTGATCAGAGTCACTTACATCGACAAATCAAATTAAAAGAATTCTTTAAGGATAAGGAGGAGATGACTGGAATATCTATGGAAACAGCAACAAAAAAATGTAAAAGAAAATCCAATTTTGATCCACTATCCCATAATGTGTTAATTATGAGCTTTATGAAAGCTTTGGATGTACAGGTAATGCACTCTCAACAGGAAATAAAACCATATAGAAATAATTTAACACATGAAGAATGGATTGCCTTAAAAAAATCTTAATAACTATAGGGATATTGTGATACGCCCGGCGGACAAAGGAGGAGGACTTGTAGTCCAGGATGTTACACAATATCACCAAGAGATTTTATCCCAACTAAGTGACACTAAAACCTATTGTAAATTAACAGGAGTTCTAACAAATACCTTCAAACGTGATTTGGACCTTTTACTTGAGAGATCCTTACAAACTGCTCTAATAGACAAGGCTGTTCATGATTTCTTGAAGTGTGGTTATCCGAGAGTTCCCTTGCTATATAGTTTGCCGAAAATCCATAAAAGACTAGACAATCCACCAGGGGGGCCGATTGTTTTGGCTTGTGATTCACTATTAAGTAATGTATCTAAATACTTGGACTTTTATTTACAACCATGTGTGCAAGCAGAGGCTACATATCTCAAGTATACAACTGATTTATTAATACAACTGGATAATTTGGGAATGTTACCTGATAAGGTGTGGATGTGCACATTGGACATTACTAGCCTGTACACAAATATTCCAAATTCAGAGGGGATTTGGGCTACACATAAACCTATTGAAAACAATCCCTTATATACAGGTCCCGATATAAACTTGTTCTTGTCATTATTGGAAAGGTGCTTATAAATAGTTACTTTTATTATAATGGTGAATTTTATATCCAATGTAACGGATGTGCAATGGGTTCTCATGTAGCCCCCACTTATGCAAATACCTATATGTTCTCTGTTGAGAGAGAACAGTTTTTCAGCAGAGATATCTGGGATAAAATTATTTTCTATTAGAGATATATAGACAATGTGATCATATTATGGGGAGGCAACTTTGAAGAATTCCAGAGTTTAATGGAAAATATCAATGGACAGGACTGTCCTATTAAGTATACATTCTATATGAGTGTTGAATTCGTTACTTATTTGGATGTGGATATAACAATAGATAACAACAAAATCTCTACTAGCCTTTTCACAAAAATAACAGACAGGAATACACACCTTAGAGCGGAAAGCCATCATGCTGCTGCTACTAAGAGGAGTCTTCCATTTTCTCAATATTTAAGACTTAAAAGAATAACGAGTGAAGAAGAACAACTGAAAATAGATATGGATAAGATGACCAATAAATTTAGGGAATGTGGATACAAAGAATCTACCCTAAGGAATGCTAGAGAAAATGTGGAAAGAATACCCAGGAGTGATATATTGTTGAAAAATTAAAAACTGATACAAGAGAATAAGATCAACTGGGTACAATATTACAATACTTTATCTGAAGTGATACAGACAACCACAAAGGCCCTTTGGCCTATTATTCAAGCAGACAAAGATTTAAAAAGCCTAAGAAGAATGCAACCTCGACCTTGCTATAAGAGGGGAAGGAATATATGGGATTGGATGGTACATACAGATGTAATGGAACATTTATCCTCCAGTGTTAATATACAAAGAAAAAGTAATGGATGTTATAAATGTGCAGGATTCACTACATGTCGTCATATGGTGGATAATAAAGTATTTTTTCATCCACATAATGGACATAAATACCATATTCAATATGTTCTTACATGTAGTAGCTCCTACGTGATTTATTTAATTAAGTGCCCTTGTGTGCTTTGTTACGTGGGAAAAAACATGCGTTCATTTAAGGAACACATGGCACTCAACCGATCAGCCATTAGGGCAGCACTGGGGGGTAAAATATCAGACCAGCCAGTAGCTAGGCATTTTGCCAAATTCCAACATAGCCTGTCTAGCCTCTGACACATTATAATTGATCATGTACCAGAGGACAAGAGAGGTGGGGATAGGCATAAAAAACTCCTCCGATTAGAGGTCAAATGGATTTACATGTTAGATACATTTAAACCCCGTGGGCTGAAAGATCTGCTTAATTGGAATGTTTTCATGTAAAGATCTAATTAGTTAATATAACTATGATAGTCTCTTAGTATATTTATTATTTGTTTTTTGTGCAGCTCCCCCTATATATGGCAACAGAAGTAATGCTTTTGTTTAGACTGTTTCTTATGAGTATCTAAATTCCACAATGATTCCACAATGAGTAAGAACTATATAATGTAATGTGGTGCTATTCATTATATTATGTTGTGACAATGAGATTTACTGTTTTTATATTTTTTTTTACTTTTTAAGGGTGACACTGTGTGGCCATGGTAATGGAGGGAGTAGTGTCAGATTTATGACTACAAGGGCTGGTTTCTCAGCCGGAAGTCCTGAAGCCATGACCGGAAGAGCCAGGAGCCGACCAGTGTCTGATTCACGAGGTGTTAATAAAAAGGTAAGATTGTTTATATTATTGTAATGACTGCCTGAGGATGAGGAATAAACCTTGAAACATTGCGGATTAAGTGCAGACTGAGAATCTTATTATACCTTAAAGAAAAGTCTACAGAGTGCCACTATATAGCATATCTTATTATTCTAATGGGAGCGCGCACCTTGGCAATACTTTGGTGATGGAGACTGCCGGCTATTGGGAACTATATATATATATATATATATATATATATATATATATATAGTGTCACTGTGTCCGTGTCACTGAATGTCTTTCTGCAATTTCATCTTGGATGTCATCTCGCCACCTGAAACTTAATATTTCTAAACAGAATTAATTATATTTCCACCAGCCAACAACAGTTACAACATGATCTCTCTATCACAGTTGATAAGTCGACAATCCACCCTGCCCCACAAGCTCGCTGCCATGGTGTCATCCTTGACTCTGAACTGTCCTTTGTTCCCCACATTCAATCTGTCTCTAAATCATGTTCCATACATCTAAAAAACATATCCAAAATACGACCATATCTCACACAAGACACTGCAATAACTCTAATCCATGCACTTATTATTTCCCACCTTGACTATTGCAATAGTCTCCTTACTGGTCTTCCCAAAAACAGGCTATCACCATTACAATAAATTATGAATGCAGCTGCAAGGCTTATCTTCCTTGCCAAACGTTCATCGTCTGCTGCCCCGCTCTGTCAGTCCCTCCATTGGTTGCCGGTTTTCTACCGTATTCAATACAAAATACTCTTACTTACACATAAGGCTATTAACCAAACCACACCAACATACATCTCTTCACTCATCTCAAAATATCACCGTACCCGACCTCTCCGCTCAGCACAAGATCTGCGTCTCTCATCCCCATGCATTACTTGCTCCCACTCACGGTTACAGGACTTTCTTAGGGCTGCACCCACTCTATGGAATGCCTTACCATGCAAAATATGACTTTCCTCTAGTCTCCAATCCTTCAAGCGATCCCTGAAAACTCACCTCTTCAGGCAAGCTTATCAGATCCCAGAACCACCCTCACAACCTTCATAGTTACCATATCTAATTACATCCCCTTTTACAGTCCACACATAACCTCACACATTGTCGTTCTCTCACATCCTCATGTCATTTGGCCGACATTCCTGTGTGACTGGATCATGCAGCCAACCAAGAAACTGTGCATTGTGGCTGGACCGAGATGCAATATATAGCACCTATCCTTGTGTATTACTGCCTATTTCCCTATAGATTGTAAGCTTGCAAGCAGGGCCTTCCTACCTATATATCTGTCTGTTATTACCCAGTTTTGTTCTATCAATGTTGACAATTGTAAAGCGCAACGGAATATGCTGCGCTATATAAGAAACTGTTAAAAAATAAATATATATATATATATACACACGCACACATTATACCTGTATATATACAGTATAGATACAGTGTATACAGTGCATCTGGAAAGTATTCACAATGCTTCACTGTTTCCACATTTTGTTATTTTGCAGCCTTATTCGAAAATGGAATAAATTCATTTTTGTCCTCAAAATTCTACACATAATACCCCATAATGACAATGTGTAAAAATGTTTTTTGAGATTTTTGCAAATGTAATAAAATAAACACTAAGAAATCACATGTACATAAGTATTCACAGCCTTTGCCGTGAAGCTAAATATTGAGCTTGGGTGCATCCTGTTTCCACTGATCATCCTTGAGATGTTCCTACAGCTTAATTGGAGTCCACCTGTGGTAATTCAGTTGATTGGACATGTTTTTAAAAGGCATACACCTGTCTATAAAAGGACCCACACTTTGCAATGCATGTCAGAGCACAAACCAAGCATGAAGTCCAAGGAGTTGTTAGTAGACCTCCGAGACAGGATTGTCTCGAGGCACAAATCTGCGGATGGGTACAGCAAAATATCTACTGCTTTGAAGGTCCCAATGAACACATTGGCCTCCATCATCTCTAACCACCAGGACTCTTCCTAGAGTTGGCCGGCTGTCTAAACTGAGCAACTGGGGGAGAAGGGCCCTAGTCAGGAAGGTGACGAAGAACCTGATGGTCACTCTGTCAGAGCTACAGCATTCCTCTGTATAAAGAGGAGAACCATCTCTGCAGCAATCCACTAATCAGGCCTGTATGGTAGAATGTCCAACCGGAAGCCACTCCTTAGTAAAAGGCACATGGCCTGAAGGACTCTCAGACCATGATGAGATAAAGATTGAACTCTTTGGCATGAATGCCAGGTGTTATGTTTGGAGGAAACCAGGCACCGCTCACCACCAGGCCAGTACCATCCCTACAGTGAAGCATGGTGGTGGCAGAATCATGCTGTGAGGATGTTTTTCAGTGGCAGGAACTGTGAGACTAGTCAGGATAGAGGGAAAGATGAATGCAGCAATGTACAGAGACATCCTCGATGAAAACCTGCTCCAGAGTGCTCTTGACCTCAGACTGGAGTGACAGTTCATATTCAGCAGGACAATGACCCTAATCACACAGCCATGATATCAAAGGAGTGGCTTCAGA
The DNA here is from genome assembly GCA_031769625.1 of Taudactylus pleione. Taxonomy (NCBI): domain Eukaryota; kingdom Metazoa; phylum Chordata; class Amphibia; order Anura; family Myobatrachidae; genus Taudactylus; species Taudactylus pleione. The sequence continues at coordinate 60,609,739 of JAUIMM010000040.1, forward strand.
ACAAATTTTGTGAATGTCCATGAGTGGCCCAGCAAAAGCCCAGACTTGAATCCAATTGAACATCTCTGGAGAGATCTGAAAATGGCTGTGCACCGACGCTTCCCATCCAACCTGATGGAGCTTGAGAGGTGCACCAAAGAGGACTGGGCGAAACTGCCCAAATATAGGTGTGCTAAGCTTGTGGCATCATATTTAAAAAGACTTGAGGCTGTAATTGTTGCCAAAGGTGCATCAACAAAGTATTGAGTAAAGGTTGTGAATACTTATGTACATGTGATTTCTTAGTTTTTTTTATTAAATTTGAAAAAATCGCAAAAAAACTTTTTACATGTTGTCATTATGGGATATTGGCCATCATTCAGAGCTGCACGTTAACAACAGTATGCTCGTTGCATTCCGATGTTGACTAACCGCGCATGCGTCGGTGTTACACTGCGCATGTGCGTACGGCAGATTGCGAGCTTTTTTTCTCTCGTTCCTAAAATAGCGTACAGGAAGTGACATGTCAAATGTGATTGACAGAACAGGGCGTTTTTGGGTGTTCACGGGGGTGGAGATGGAAAAACGCAGGCGTGGTGAGGCGTTTTTGGGGCGTACATACATTAGCAGATGCGAACGTCAAATGTGTTCGGACCGTCTCATACGTCACTGGAACATCCTCTTTCCCTTCAAAATGCTCGCACAGCTTAGGGTCTGGATTACTCTACCACATTGGCGATGGCCTTCTCCTCCGTCTCGGGACTCCACGATGTTGCAGCGATTAATCGCGGGTGGTCACAAAAGCAATTAGTGTTGTATTGAAAACCGGCTTGATATGTGTTTGGAAAGCAGTTTATTGAGATAGCTCAAAAGCGTACGCAGGTGGAAATCATACCGGCTAATGTCAGGATTACACAATCAATTTGCGTACTTTTTTTGGGTTTTATTTTGGCCTCATTTTGTTGTTTATGGCCTATTGTGACAATAATGTCATCATGTTTTAATTAGCTCCCCTTTTTTTTTAACTGTGGAATTTGCATCGTAAGGTGAATTTTTAAACGTTCCTTCAAGAGGCCTTTTTTTAAAAAAAAATTAAATTGTTTTTTTGGTCAGTTTTTGCCTTTAGGGCCAGGATTAAATGTAACCCATTTGACAATAATGTCACAATACAATGTCAGATTTTTATCATAAATTTATTGTTTAAACACAAACCAATTGGCATAATATTTTGTTGCCTTTTTTTCTGGCAAAGATACTTTTTCACAAAAATAAATAATCAATAACTGCTAACATAAACGTACAAAAATAAATTAAAAACATTTCACAAGAAAGGAGAGGGAAGTTTTGACCAGAAAGCAATATGAGCCAAGCACAGAAGGAGTGTGGGAAAAGTCGCCATTGCTGTCACCGTTTTTTCGCCCATTTGGATGGGGGAGGGTGGGTGCCAGACCGGGTCCGGGATGCCATCGGGCTGGCCTGTCCAGAGGCAGATGTTGTGACCTCTGGACTAGGCACAGGGCTATGCACATTTGGAGGATTGGCTGATGTTGTGCCAGAGGTGGAGGATCCTGATTTTCCGGCAGGAGGGGAGGTCGGCTCCACAATGTGCTGGCGAACGAGCTGCTCCAGGGCATCGGCAATGCGGATGTTGGCCCTGGTATTTTCCGCCAGGGCCTGACCAATGGTCACGTTGGCCGCAGCATTTTGCTCCAGGGCCTCAGCCACCTGTATCAGACTGGCGTCCATCCTCTGCAGAATCTCCATATGGAAATCCGATTTTAAATTGAGTTCTGTGAGGAGGCCCACTGCCTGTGAGGGGGCACGCCCTGGACTGGCTTCTGCAGGGTCCTCTGCCGGATGTACTGGTTCCTCCCCTGCAGAGCCAGCAGAAATTCTGCGGCCAAGGCTCCCCTCTGGAGCAGACTCATCTGCCTGTGTCTCTGTTGGAAAAATGAGAAAAGAGTCACATTAGAATCTACATATTGGCACAATAGCATTTCAGAGTTGGTGACATCACAAGACTTACCTGGGCCAACATGAGGAGCCGCAAAGTCTGGCATGTCCGTATCCATGTTGGACATGCCAAACACCTCCACGGGCTGCACACACCCCTGTGCCAGCTCTTCTTAGTCTGTCAACTCCAATGACACAGGGGTGGGACCCCCACCTGTCCCCCTTGCATGCCTAGCCCTGTCGGCAAGTTTTTGCTTGAGACGATATTTGAAGTCACCCCATCTGTGGAATGAAATTGGAACCATTATCTTTTTGTTTAAAATGGGGCTTGTTTATAGGGTGGGAAAGTGTTTACTTACTGCCTTTTTACATCCCGGGCTAGACGGACATAATCACCCACCCTATTGACAGCAACGGCTACCTCTTCCCACATTCTCCCCTTCGGGCTTAGACTCATATTCCTGTCTGTCTGTGGCAGGATGTCCACACACTTCTGTATCAAAACCTCCATCTCCTTTCTTGTGAAATGTGGCTGCCTTTTTTTTTTGCCAGCTTTGGCGGGTTGACAGGGGCCAGCAGTCTCTTCCATGTCATCGTCCTCACCTATTTGGGTAAATATGCTGATTTAGCCACTTCACAACTTGCACAATATTATGTTTGAAAATAATCATTGAGACAAAATGCATGAAGGCCTTACCGCCGGAATTTTGCCCTTTGTTTCCCTGGTTTGAAGCCATGTCTCTGCTTCCAGCATGAAATCATCCAGAAATTCTATGTGATTTCGTGACGTATTTATACATGCGTCCTTAGTTTGCGGCCGCATCATTGATTGTGCGTCCCTATGATTTATCCTTAATTTGTGCGGGAAAATAAACACTATTTATGGCTTGGTGTGTGTGGATTCAAGGTTGCGTTGTTGGATTATTGGCGGTTAAGTTGGTTGGAGTTTGTGGTTTACGGTTGGAGGATTTGGGGGATTTTGGCATTTTTTGGGTTTGCTACAGTTTATTTTTTATCCGTTCGCATTTTTGTTGTTTTTCTTGGGCCTCGTTTCCTGATTTGGTAAGTTTGGTGAAGTCTAACTTGTGGCCAATTGGTGTCTACTTCTTGTTTTTAATTTAATATTTTCAGCTTAACACTAATTTCATCTCTTTTAGATTTTTTTGGCTTGCGGAACCAAAGACTTTTTTGAGGGAAATCTTTTATATTAGCTCTTGGTAAGTCCATTATTTTTCTTGCATTTGCGAACTAATTAGCGCATTTTTCACTGTTGGTCTAGTGACTTGCATTTGCGAACTAATTTGCACATTTTGGGATGCTTATTCATCATGTAAACCAGTTTTTGTTTTCCCTTTTCCATTTTTGGCTTACATTTGACCCCTATTTGACGTACGGTGTGCAATGTCATTTTGATCGATGCCCAAATGTGTGTTTCGCCTATTTTAGGTTTTGGCTTGCACCAATTTGACAAACATAAATTCACCCTGTAAATTTTTGATGTATAATTTTTGGCTTGTTTACAGTTTTGACGTATCATGACAATACCCCGGCATGTAAGCAGCTATGGATGGTATCATAAAGCTAAGTTGTTTTATGTTACTTTTGGGGTGGCTCAAAAGCCTTACATTGTAAACTTTGAATTTCAGGTAGATCTGGGTCGAATTGTTCTGGCCCTGCTCCCGGATGCCAACCAACCTCAATCTCGTCCCAGGCATAGGCATAGTAGGCATGCAAGGCCCCAGATATTTCGAACACATGTCACCCTTTTTGGAATGCCCGATGATGAGGTTTTAAGATGCTACCGTCTACCTCCCAAAATCATCATAGACACTCTCTCATTAATAGAAAGTGATCTTGAGCGGCAAATTGACAGTCCAACAGCAATACCACCACTGATGCAATTTATGGCGGTGTTACATTTCTGTGCCTCAGGATCATTTCAAACAACGGTGGGAATTGTGGCGGGCATCTCCCAATCCTCCTTTTCCCGGATCCCGAGGGCAGTGATGGAGGCACTTTTCAAGCACCTCCATCATTTTATTAAAATGCCTTTGGATATGGGTGCCCTTAGTGTGGCCAAGGCCAATTTTTACCAAATAGCTGGCTTCCCACACATCATAGGGGTTGTGGATGGTACTCACATACCACTTCAGCCTCCAGCATGGCTGGAGGCAATATTTAGAAACAGGAAACACTATCACTCCCTGAATGTAATGGTGGTATGTGATGCCTCCCTCCAGATCCTGTCCCTGAATGCTACATTACCAGGAAGTGCACATGACTCCTTCGTCATCCGGCAATCAGGGATATGGCAGAAATTAACCAACCTACAAGCTGGTGATGCGTGGCTTCTGGGTAAGTGGAGACCTTTAGTACATAATGTTAAGCTTGATACACAGTGTTCCTGATGTTGTATCTTATTTTTCACAGGAGACAGTGGATACCCTTGCATGTCCTGGCTGCTCACTCCTTATTTGGCTCCCACACCAGGCCCACAAAGTGAGTATAATTCCGCACTTACAGCCACCAGGCAAGTGGTGGAGCACTGTATCGGCCTTTTAAAAGAGTATAGAATTGTTTTACTGCGCTATGCACTGTTGGATTTACAAATTTAGAAAACTCTATATAAGGTTTGCTGTCTGTTTAATTAAACAGGAGGCTTGAATAAAATGAAATAAATATACTTTAATACAATGGTCCACAGATAGACACTAATAATCAAATATACATATATAAAATCTAACAGAATGAATCAATCATATAGTAGCAAGGATCAAATGGCTCTCTAGCTTAAGTGCATTGCTAGGAGAAAGTAACTTTATCACTGAGATTCTACAGCATAACGTTCTAATGTTCAGCTCCTACACCAATGGCTACAAATGTAGCAATTAGTTTCCAATGGTGAGGCAGCTCACTTGCACTGCTTAGATTGCAATCACTACTGGCGTCCCAGTGTGAAATGCAGTCACGCTGGAGGATAAACAGGTAAGTAATGACAGTTGGAGTATCTCACCCCTAGAAATCCGTGATCACAATAATATCCGTCCCAGCTCAGCCCGTCTGGATGTTGTAATTCCGCGGCTGGATGAAGCCGGATGCCATACAGCCAGGGACAGATGCTGCTAATAAAGCGGTGGCTGTGTGTCAGCTGGCTGATATGCTGTGGAAAAATCTCAGATGCCTGGGTGATTGACGTCATCACCCAGGCATCTGAGATTTTTCCACAGCATATCAACTACTTGCTGCACGCCTATTTGGAGGTTTTTTTGAGCATACCGCTAGCTGACACACAGCTACCACTCCACCAGCAGCACCTGTCTTCGGCTGAGCTCACCGCCAGCTGACACACAGCCACCGCTTCACCAGCAGCTCCTGTCTCCGGCCGGGCTCACCGCCAGCTGACACACAGCCACCACTTTATTAGCAGCATACGCGGAGCGCTTCTGCCGGTTGGTGATGGGTGGAGGCTGGCTGGTGATACGGCGATCCATCACCTCCATAAGCACCAGCAGCTCGCGCCTGGTGAATGCGGAGGCTCTCATGATGGCAATGGTGTTTTTCATACAAATCATTTTTGATAAAGTGTGCAAAAAAATTCTGATTGGCTAATGTATTTTGGAATTAACAGGAGCAATTTTATTGGTTAGTGTATGAGTCATGTGTTCAACAGGGCCTGAAATCTCTGGAGAGTTATGATAGGCTTGATGCAGTGACATGCGTAAGCAAATTTAAATAAAGAAATGAACCCCGGGAAATATGCGGGGATCCACAGCAATAGAACAATTGTTTAATTGTGGTTCACATGTTTTTGGAACAATAAAAGCGAATGTTCCATCCGTACATTTTCTGCGGGTAAACACAAACACGGACAAGAGTAAAGTTTCTTGCATTGTGTTGAAAAAAAAAACCAATTAAGCTAATTGATACATTGATTGGCATGATACGATTGATGGAGGTAGGCAGAATAAAGGAGCAGGTAATCGACATCTGACAAGGCCACTTCCGGTTTATACTTGTGCGTGCGTTCCCTTCAAGCCATTTCGGGGATGTACGCTCGCTATTTCGCACGCTAGTTAGTTAGAGGAGGGGTCGCCTGAGTTTAGGGAGTAATTTTAGTTGCGAACGAAAATACGAGCGAGCCATTGAATTTAAATAATTTTGTACGTACGCCTAGCGTACGTGCGCCCGCTTGCGAGTGGGTCTGAATGAGGGCCATTGTGTGTAGAATTTTGAGGAAAAAAAATAATTTATTCCATTTTGGAAATTAGGCTGTAACATAACAAAATGTGGAAAAAGTGAAGCATTGTGAATACTTTCCGGATGCACTATATATATATATATATATATATATATATATAAATATATATACACAAGAAGATAACCCTTATCTTGCACCAACAAATAATGCTGCACCTCTAAGAGGATCCTCTGTTAGCTGAACCCCACAAAACAATAACCAACAATCTCAGAGGGCACTAGATCAGCACTGAAAATATTATTTTTTGATTGTACACAATGTTTAGTCCATAACGTCACAGTGTGGGTTGCTTAATTCTCTTGATACTATCAATCAACTCCCGATGGATGAGCTTGATTACTTCCTGTGCATCTGTAATTATATGCCCTCATTAAAAATGATTCACCCAGAAAATGAAGCCAAATGGCCAAATATTAATAAACACAAATAAAACTTCCAGTGTAAAATATTTTTAATATAACAATAACTGTTCTTACATAAAATGATGTCAAGCTTAATGTCACTTTGTAGACTATTGAAACTTGTGATTCTTTGGACTTGACACTTTTTAAAAAGTAGCCATTAGCTTTGGAATAAAACCCTATGCGTTTCATCCCCTTGGGAATTTCTTCAGGGGTAATCATATAGTATCGCAATAACTTCATATTTTGTCACACTGGATCTTGTATATATGCCTCACAGATCAATGGAGATTAGATCCTTTATAAAAGCCTTAGCCAAAAGGATCACAACTGATTTATGTGCAAAGTAAAAGTCAGTGTAGATTAGGTCCTTTTTGCAAGCTTTAGCAAATAGCTGGTCCAATTCACTAATACACTATGGGGAAATTATACAGCTCTGCAGCTGTTAACTCCTGTATAAAGGATCTATTCTCCATTGATCTATGAGGTATTTTTACAAGATAGAGTGTAATCACGTATGAAGTGATTGTGATCCTATTTGGCTGAGTTTTAGTTGTCATGCATTAGTTAGAAATAGACAGTGTATGTCAGGCTGCTTAAACAGTCAAAGCAAAGGCCATTGTTAGCCAGATAGGGAAACTTACTCTGTATTTCCTTCAATGGTGGTCTCATCACAGCCATGTAGTTTCTCTTACCCGAGCCCTGGCATACAACAGTAGAAACTTAGAGGGCTGTGACTCAGTCGTGCAGCTCTGTGTGATCATTTGGCTTCCCTGGAGTGCTGGTGGGGGGTTTGACGTGTGACGTAGCCATTACCAGTGGAGCTTGTTAGCTGGATCACTCTGGTATTAGAGTTTAGCTGCAATCGCGGGTAACATCCAAGGTGGGGAGAGAAACCTATGATCATTGCCAGCAGTAGAAACAGGCTGGGACCATGGAGATACCTTGAGGTCCTTTGGTAAATATGAGCGGCAGCAGCGCATTTCAGCAATGGCCTTTATCAAGCTGGATAAATCCTGGTGTACTAGATAAGGTTTAAATAGGAAGGTCCTTTCTTTTATTGGTTAATTGAAATTAACTCATTAATAGCTATTTAATTTGTGTTACATCACCTACACAATAAAATATTTGTGCATCCTTAACAGGATTCAACATTGAAATTATAATGCACAAAAATATTGTATTTATATTTTAAAAGGTATTAAAAACTGTAATCATGCATTAAATAAAAATGTTTTGACAGAAATATGATGGAGAACTAAATTAGATTTAATAAGTTTAAAGTATCAATAGTGAATAAGCACACATGTAAAAGGTCTAATAACTCATCTCTATCATTAATGGTGTGCCTCTATCTACATATATAGAAAATAACTATATAAACAAACAAAATTCTAACAATAAGGGACCTATTAAAAAGCATACTGTCCATTTTTTCTATAATTAATTATATAGCCATATTCATATAAACATTATAAGTCTAAATCAACACATATGTTTATCTTTCAGTAATTAATTTATATTGTTCATTTGGGAAGATACCATTTTATGCATAGGCTTATAAGTGTGCATTTATCAACAGAAAAAAACTCATAAAAAAGGGTACTAGAATCTATATATGTTTTTAATTTTAATTTCTAATTGATGCAGACATGGGATGATAGGAGACACTTTTGGTCTCTAAGTAATTAGTTTAAATAGGTGGCTAACTAGATGAATAGGACAAATAACCATCTCTGTATTTCAATCCAGATTTATATTCTAATCCCATGCTCTGCATATCTTGGTGTCCATGTTACAAGTATCAGTTTCATATTTAATGATAGATGTTTGTAGTTATTTTAGTGTTGTACTAAGTACCTAAGGTGCATTATGGGGTGACTGTGAGAGGTAGTGTCCATTCCATTGACCGGTCAGTACATATGGATAGGTGACGTCTTCCCACAGTTACAAGCCTAATCAATGAATTCCAAAGCTTCATTAAGTCCCTCAGGGCATAAGGTTTGAAAATTAATAAAATGCCTAATGTCTAACTGGGTCCCCATGCTAGTAGATGTAACTGTATTCTTTTTATTTTAAATGTACCCACAGGAGAGACATCTAGTGTGGTTATATCTAAAACACCTATTAGGGCATTCTGGTAACCAGGTCCCTCCAATTTTGTTTGTTTATTTTATTCACTTTAAGCATACTATACTTGGTGCAAGAAGGCTTTTTAATTTTTTTTTTTAAGAAAATAATAACAAAATAATTTGAGGTTTAGGGTCAATTATTTGGGAGAGGATGGGGTTATTATGTAGCAGTTTATAATTTCTGTTGATAATAGATTTGATCTGATTCTCACTGTTATTAAACTGTGTTATGTATAACAGAGCGGGATTCTTTTTCCAACAACTGTGAGAATCTCACACAACACTCGGGCATGTTAGCTGACTGAAAATAAAATTGTTCATATTTACACCAGCTCATAATAAGCTTTGGGAACAATTTGAAAGCTCAGGAGTTACCTGACATTACATTGTACAATACCTAGTGAAATCAGACTAACTGCCTAAAAAGGTAACACTGGTAATTTGCCAATGTTACACTAGTCAGAATGATCCAAACCACCATGAGTTAGATCAGTATTTGAAAATATTGTATTGTTGCAGATAGTTACACCAGTAACCTATAAGAGAGTAACAGGAATATATTTATCTTGTTAACAGCAGGAAATATCCTCATGTAAGGCAAAGAGATGCAACCCATATAATGAAGGCATTCATAGAGTTAAGAAGAGAGTCCCAGTGGCAATGATTACCTTGCCTGGTCTAAGCAGTCCACAGGCTTATTCTCATTGGAAAGGAAGGCATGGTGAGAACAGTGCAGTTATACTGGCATGCTCCAAACTTTTCCTCCTATTCAGGTAAGAAAGCACATTTTTGCATTAATTGCTTAATAAAGAACCTTATGAAAAACTTAACCAATACCAATGGCAAATATCCTTCCTAAGCAAGGACCTTTCCAGGCGATATACTGTAGATTGACTTCATATGAATTTTAAATATGTGTTAATATGTTGTAATGCATTCTCTGGATGGCCAGAAGCATTTCCAGCTGTATCTTGCACTGATAATTTCATATCCAAGAAGATAGTACAGGAATTTGTAAGTATATATGGGATACCTCACATAATACAATCTGATCAGAGGACACCATTCACAGGGCAGATATTTAAGGGTAAAGGGAAATAATCCAAATTGCATTGTCCTTATAAACCACAAGCTTCTGGAAAGAGGGAAAGAACTAAGGCCACCATACAGAATAAGTTGAGAAAAATCACATATGTCACTCCTAGGCCTCCAATGTATCTATCTCAATATAAGATATTATTATTACCAGTTATTTATACAGCACATACATATTCCGCAGTGCTTTACATAGAAAATATGGCCATTCACATCAGTCCTGCCACAGTGGAGCTTACAGTCTATATTTCACATAATCACATGCTCACAAACATACTTTACACAATAGGGGTAATTTTTGTTGGGAGCCAATTAACCTACCAGTACATTTTTGGAGTGTGGGAGGAAACTGGACTACCCATGGAAACCCATGCAATCATAGGGAGAATATACAAACTCTATACAGTTAATGCTGTAGTGGGAGTCAAACCCATGACTTCAATAGTGTGAGCCAGTAATTACACTGCAGAAATTGTTTGGATAATGTCCAAATTAACATTACTTAATGTAACTACCAATTATATCCTTACCTTGAATTATACAACAGAGCATAGTCTCCTCAAAGACAACAAGTAATAATGAGTTTAATTGTCATGATGTGAAGCCTGTTGAGTTTATACTTGTGCTCAAATTTCAACAGTTTCCTTCATATATCACTGGGAACAACTGTATCAGATATTACTGACCACCACTATGGAAATAAAGTTTGCAGGGGAGCCTGCCTGAATTAATGCTTATCATTGCAAGAGAGTAACAGACCGAATACATATCAGCACTAAAGCTAGAGGCACAAAGGAGTAGGCCAACCCAGCTTTTGAGTAACTGTTTAAAAAATGTAAATTGGACAAATTGCATAGTTTGGTAAGATGGTTGTGGAAAGCAGTGGAATAGGTCAAGAAAATAGTATAAAACTAATAGAAACAAAACATGTCCATTATAAGACTGGCCATGATAGCCTGGATGTGTAGTCTTTTAACCTATTATTTGATGGTACAGTAAATAACTTGATGCTGGGATGAATTAACCCCTATATGGAGAGCTGCCATGCTATAAAAAAATCATGTCATAAGTTTTTGCATACTGTATATTTAGAAATATGTAGAAATTATGGCTGGATCTCAGAATATCATTGTATCATATGTGTTAGTAAATGGATGGAGCAGGAGCTCCTATGATGAGTTCTGATGTTAGGGATAAAAGAGAGACATCTAGCACCCAAGTATATCAAGATTATTATTAATTAATTAATTAATTAATTAATTAATTATTAGAAGTTTTTTCTAAGTAAAGCTAAATAATTTTGTAGTTATGGCTGGAGCATACAAGAAAAATACATTTGTTGAATTGGCTACCATGGCCACAGGGAGCACTGCATACTATGTAGTACAACCTATGCATGTAAGGGAAGCATATAAAACCTGTTTCATTTGAATACCAGCTTATTTACCTGTAATGAAGGAAAAATGGTTTTTACAGGATGTCAATTTAATGTTCAAATATATAACATATTTTCTTCTAGGACAGGCAGATCTAAATGATAAATCTGGAATGTTTCATACCACTAACTATAAGATAGAATTTCAGTTGAGTGTTTTCAAAAAATCAAAATGGAAAGACATCCATGAACCACAACTCCATCATTTAGGAGACACTGAAAATTGTGTTAATGTTTCATAGACAGGGTACATATTATATTGTAGATACATGCTGAAAGGTATGTTTATAGTATGTGGCAACTTAGTATATACTGTACCTATTTCCCTGAAAAAGCTTCGGTACTGCAGTATGCTATGGAGGGAAGGTTGACTTTCTTTGCAGCACATGCAAATAGCACAAAATTAATAGCACTGATATGAATAAAAAGGTATTTACCCTATGATTGTAGGTCATATGTACCTCTACAATAAAAAACAAATCTGTGGCATTAGCAACTTCTCTGGTAAGGCAACCAGGCCTCAGTATGTACTGTTTATTACTAAGGTTATAAACAGCTTTGCTTGTGGCTTAGCAAAAACACTTAATGCTACAATATTACTACAGCCATATAATTGATAAATCAAGAACTAAGAGATGTCAGAGAAGGGATGCTACTGATTACTTGTTACTCAGGGCAAGGATTGAGTGTGAACATTTTAAAGGTGTATTGTTGCAATATTTCAGACAATAATGATCCAATTGAAAAGAGGAAAAGACAACTGAAAGATGTACAACAAAGTATGCAGCAGGATAGCAATTTTAATCTTTTATGGATAGCAAGGAATAAGTTTCTCCAAATGGTTTACCCACATACTAAACTATGTAATGATGGGATTAAAAATAATAATTATTATAGTTAACATGAGCATTTGATGCTTGCCTACTATTGTACACAGTTTTAGGAAATGAAGCAAGTCAGTAGGAAAAAGCAACACGCATGTAATGGTAAAACATAAAGTTGACACTCTAAAGTTTGTCACGTGTGCACCTGTTAATCAAAAATAATAAAAAAAATCACATAAAAATATTAAATACAAACACTATTCTGTTTCCCCATTCTGCTTATACTTTCCATGCACACTAGAACCAAATTATAATTCTATCAAGTCATGTAAAATTTGCAACCTCTCTTTTTCCTTGCTCTGTAGAGGAAAGTGCACTCCACACTGACACTAATGGATCTTTAAAATCAAAATCCTTATTCTTTTACAATGCTCAATTTGCAATAGATAAATTGAACAAAATAATTATAGTTGGTATTAATATTAAAACATACTTGTTGCTTAAACATTTGATTTTGAGAAATTCAGTGGACTGTTGAAATATAATCAAATGTTTCTGTATTGTTTTAATGATTATATATCTTCGTGAAATATAAATAGGCTCAAGTTTATTCTATGCAGTGGGAAAATATGTCTAGGGCAGTGGTTCCCAAACTGTGTGCCGTAGCACCTTGGGGAGCCTCGGAACACTTGCAGAGGTGCCTCAGGTTGGTGGTCCAGCACCAAATCAAATTATTTATGGTCAATGTAATGTAAAAATGTGGACAAACAAAAACACAAACATGTCCCCAACCACATAACTGAGCCTAAGGATGACAGGTCTGCACAATTTACTTCCCTTTACTACTTACTACATTATTTTCTGAAATTTTTATTAAGAAACTTTTGGCCTAGGAGTGCTGAGAAAAGAATGCTGATACTCTAGGGTGCTGTGATTCAAAAAAGTTTGGGAACCACTGGTCTAGGGGTTAACTTCACTGAATCTCAAAGTGAGATATATTGTATCTGTGAACAATGATTTATAATGTACCCTGGCCTAAGCCCAGCTTATTATATGGAATGGAGAAACGCTTGATGCTGTGAATGTGTCTCAAGTATCAAGCTTATCCATGTCAACATGTTACTATCAGGGAAGACCACAGATATAGTCATAATAATCATATGATGAAGAAATGTTTATGTGAAAAGATGCTAACATCATGTCTTTTATAAAATGTCACAAAACTTGCTTGCAAAAGGTGCATACAACACACCCCTAATCCTCACGTCACTCCCTCTTCTATTAGCAAAGCTTGTACTGTTTCTAGTTTATGATGTAATTATGAAACACTCTGTATTGATCTACACCGTTGTGCAGAATTTATGGAGGAATTCCCTTTCAAAATAATTTTAAAAAATTGTATAGCACAAAGTGACTTCAAAAAGAATTGCATTGAAAGCTTCCATGTCCTATCACCCCTATAATTACAGGGGCACACCTCTATATAATATATAACTAATAAATTAATATAAAATTTGAGAATCAATACAATATTATATAGAGAACACACAAGTTTAAAGCAATAATCTAAATATTACATAACTGAATATAAATAGGGATCTGATTTTCCTAGTCCTGCAAGATCTTCCTTAACAAAGGCCTCTGGTGAAATGCATGTCGACACCGCTCCTGGGGTACCCCTGTGTGCACAGAGGACCCCTGCATCATCTGACCATTGTCCCACTGGGCATCCTATTGTCTATCAACTAAATATACTTTACAGTATCTCTCTCCCCTGTTCTCTCACCAATTGTGTCCGAGGCTGACACCCTGTAATGCTTTGCAACAGGGTTTAGCTCACAGGGACTCTCTTTCCCAATCTGATGCTCAGCAGCATCAACTGGAAAGAGTGCTGACCATCAACAATATCACAGTTTAATAATGACAACAAATCACCATAATAAAAATATAAAAAAAATACTAGTTGTACCGACTGATCACAATAAATAAATTTATTTATCGTGATCTGTCGGTATGACTAGTAATTTTTTATATTTTTATAATGGTGATTTGTTGTCATTATTAAACTGTGATATTGTTGATGGTCAGCGTTCTTTCCCTTTGATGCATTTGTTTTGTCATAACCATATTTGATAAGGCCAAGCTCCTTATCTGTTAGTAGCTGCTACCACTTACAGTAATCACAAGTTTGGATACAAGTGGGAATATATTCACAGCAACTAATTGTGTAGAACTGTGTATTTCTTTAGTCACACTAGCGCCTTTTGTGAGGATTTTTCCTTAGTGTGTTGATGCTCAGCAGGACAGGGAAAATCAGATCTCAGTGTGTGTAAATACACAGACTGTTTTCATCTTCTTAGAACAATTCCATCCATGTTGAACCAATACCTGTTATTAAGCATACCTTTAGATTCCCAGTTAATTGATATTTGCATAAAACATTTAAGGACATATCAATTGGTCATGGTGCTATTTTTAATCTATGTGCATTTTCACTTTATGTTTATATGTTAACTATATCTTCGCTGATATCTATATTAGTAGTGATTAATACCACACATTAGCACAAAGTGCACATACGTTTTTTTACTCCACAATTTCTCTCATCATCATTTTTTTTTTTTTTTTAATTTGTTTTCATTCATTCATCTTTTCTTTGACATCATATTCTACTATAGTGTTTATATTAATTTATGTAATATTTAGATTCCTGGATTTTATATTCATTTCTTAATGGTTATATTTTATAGAGGTGTGCTCCTGTACATAGGAATACTTTCTTCTCTTATTTTTATACAATACTTTAAGCTCCTATGGAGCACCTTCATGATGGTATCACTTTAAAAATCCATTATTATGTTTTTGTTTTTGTGTGTGACCATTGGAGCTTCCTCACGGCCTCCTCAGTGCGGTGAACTGTATTATATTCACATTCTTTTTCCAATCCTTAATCATTTAAATCCCTATAATTACACCAGCAACCATGTGGGCACCCATATTTGATAGAGGGGAGTCCGATCTTTCTAATTAGGTGACCTACATAGCACCAGTAATAACTTGACAATATTACCCAACAATGCAGACAAACATTGTTTTGCATAGAAAGAGAAAGGGGACATTGTCTCCTCCCCCCTCAAAAATACTGTCCTGCACTCACAAGAAGACAAAATGTGGTTAAATTAAACAATGGGAATACAACCACAATTAGATTTTGACCCATATGCCCTGTTTTTTGGGAATTTTCACAAATCTGGTCCTGATAAGGGTAATAATTTTGGATGAGCTCCATTATAAATTTTTTTTGTTGCAATTCACCATAAAATAAAATTGCATAATAGATTTGTTTGGAAATATTACCAAGTTTGATCTCAAACTTGGAATCTGTTCAAAATGAATGTTCATATACATTATTTAGATGGTTATAATAGTTTGTTTGTTAGTTAAATGCTCTGTTTGACTATACTTGGCTGTTATAGCCTTTTGACATTTTTTTATCATAAGGCTTGCACTATTTTGGTTACAGAATTAGCATTTTAAAGTTTCTCAAGCATGGATACTTCTGAGGAAAAAAATAACATGTAGAAATTACACCTAACAAAATACGTAGAATGAGAATTCATATGCCATTTTGTGTCAATGTGTCTAACAAACTTTAGGTTAATTACTTCTGTAAATGAAATAAAACTTTAAAAGTTGTTGAAGTTTGGATTGCAATCTAGAGCTAAACTCTGTTTAACCATTATACAGTATTGTAATTCAAATTGGTAAAATCTTTAAGCAATTAAAAATAAAACACACATATTGGTTAAAAGGTATGATCTTTAACCTTTGTCCAACTAACTGGAAGATATTGAAGTTAAAAAGAACAAACTAAAACATTTATGCTGTATATACAATAATGGAATTATATAATTTATATGTGTAAATGAAATATTAAGAGGATCAAATATTAATTATTAAAGTGGCAAAAGGATCAAAATCATAGCAAATCAATATAAATCACATGTGGTTGCATAAATAAAGTATGACTTTTTTTGCAAGTAAAATAATTTTTTAATTTTACTTTTTACGGAAAAAGCTATATTTCATCTTTCACTTTGTGAATTCATTAAATATTATTACTAAAAAGTTAATGAAAGTAAAAGCATTTACTATCATATACTCTGTTAAAAATAAATACATTTTGACTTTGTAGCAAAGTCAAAATGTTGACTCCTCCCTTCCTCGCACTACGCATTCATAGTTCTACCAACTGTTCCAGTATACAGATTAACATGAAGTAAGCACAAACCATTTGCTCTGTGTGCTGTTCTGTTCTATCATTCCCCTGGAACACACATCTCTCAGTGGCTAACTAATTTCCTAAACTCTGATCACCCCATCATCATTGTTAGTTTCAAAGTGCCAAATAATTATGCATATTCTACTTGTGCCTACAACTTACGCATACTCTCACTAACCTCTCTGTGCCTCTCTCAATAAACTGATTTATATACTCATAATAATGGGCACTGCCTTGATCTTATTTTCTCCAGACTTTGTTCAGATTGTAATATATTTAGCACTCCTTTCCCTCTCATAGACCATCACATTATTACTCTCTTTAGACACTTTATCCCCGCTACTCACTTTTCTAACAAGTAACAAGTCCCTTATATATGTACAGTAAACAATACTTTACAACAAATTAAATTTCCCCAAATAATAGATTAGTTTCAGATGTGGCAGTATCACAGTATTAAGATAAAATTAATATACATATTGAGCTCATATTGCTGCTGTTAAAGAAGTTTCAGCAAACATTTTTTGTTTATTTTGATTTTAATATGCCTGAGATTTTTTTTGGTATGCTTTGGTAAGAGTTATTGAACTGATATTACTTATTGTTATGTTTAACAAATAATAGGATTTTGACTATGATTTGTGCTTTATGCTGCCAGTACTACCCACTTGGCCTTAATTTGAATCATAGTGTATTAAATACCATCTATGATACAACTAAATATCATGTATTAATCAGCAAAGTGGAATATACAAATTCCAAATTGAGGATTGTTCAGTGCCTCCAAGCTTTATGATCACAGCTCTACAAATGTGATCATACATGCTCTTGGGAATAATTATTGCTAAATAATTTTATTTTTTGAGAGTAATATAATTCTATGAATTTTTTGTCACATTATATTTAACTAGAAATTTATTTACTGTAATATTAATGAATATTGTGATAAACTTTACTAAAATACAATAAATATAAATTCATTATTATATTTTATTTATAAATATATAATTATATTTTATTTATAAATATAAATTCATTATCAAGTCACTATCTAGCTATATTTTTAACTTTTAGGTTAATGGGCATGAATTATTTTTTTTCTGTAGTATAAATAGCTCTGATGAATTTAGTTTGAATTCATATAATCATGTAGGCCAGTGTTGGCTAACCTTGACACTCCAGCTGTTGTGGAACTATATATCCCAGCATGCCCTTCCACAGTTTTAGCATGCCCTAATAGCAAAACTGTACCAGTGCATGCTGGGTTATGTAGTTCCATAACAGCTGGAGTGTCAAGGTTAGCCAACACTGATGTAGGCCAATAAACTTTATGGTAAAAATCCTGGTATTATACTGTACATTGATTTATACATGCAAAATTACAGTTTGTACTAAAATGCCTTGGTTATAGATAGCACTGATTTCAGTAATTGGATCCATATCAGTGTGTACATTCCTTAAACCAGCATTAACATATACATTTTGTAATTTTATTGTTATCATGATGTATCCAGTGTTCAATCTTACTGATATGTATAGTGTATCTCCACACTAGTCCATGATCACTATTCAACATGGTGTGTATTCTGCATACTTCATATGATGCTTAATGTACCCCAGAATTATAAAAATGTTATGGATATGTTTCCTTGTGGTATGGCAATGTGCTAAACATAGTATACTGTATGTCCAAAGGATTGTGGACACTCCTTAGAATTATAAACATGCACAGTATAATTGGGCAACACCCCTCTGCACCTTAAAAAATGATCAAATAAAGACACTTATCTTATTAATGTGATATCTTGATCTCCTTAGATCTAAATTTTTTGCATATATTTGCAATAATGGAAGATGTGTATTCCAATATAAGAACATATAGAGACATAAACACAAAAATCTAGTGGAGCGAGTTCATATCCATTGTTAATTTCTAAATCAAATGCTAAGTCAACACAATATTAGAGCAATATATACAGTATCTCCTTTGGGGAAGCAGTCAGAATACCGGTGGGCACTCTCAGCCGCTGATATCCCAACACTTACAATCAGACATGGGACTAAAGAAAGGCATTGAAATCTCAATATCTATCATTAGCCCCACTATGGATCCCAACACACTGCAAACCAAATGAAGGTATGGCAGGTATCTTAGCCTCTAGCCACGGGGAGGAGGGTTATGTTTAGGGACACCTGGGGGGACTTAGTGTTAGGCAACCCCCCGGGAGGGTTAGGGTAGGGGAAGGGATGGCTTGGCTAAGGCACCACTAGGGGGGTTAGCGATAGGCACCCCCATGGGAGGGTTAGGTTTAGGTTATGGGAAGGGGAGGTTAGGTTTAGGCAGTTGGTTAGGATTAGGCACCTATAAGGGATGGTTAGTGTTAGGGGGGGGAGAGGGGAGGGTTAGGGTATTTACCTTCACCTGTTGCAATTTTGACCCACCAGGCTGCCACTATCGGTATTTGATCCGGCAGCTATACAGCTGCAGGCATTACATACCGATTCCCTCCTTTGCATAGTTATATTTAATGGCAATGAGATAAATGCTATTTTAACATCAGCAAAACAATGGCCCTCATTCAGAGCCGTACGCTCTGAGCAGAGTGCACGCTCTGAATGAGGGCCGGCCTCCATGAAAATGGAGCGTCCTCCTGGACACTCGTATAGCTGTGGGTCACCACCCACAGTCTATACGAGCATGCATTTTGATGGCCGCGACTGTCGTGACCATCGCGACCATCGAAATTGCGAGCCGGAGCCTGCGGTTGAGGTTTTCAACCGCAAACTCCGGAGTGATTTTGGCTCTATCAGAGCCAAAATCACTGCAACTGACATCACTAGTGATGTCAGTAGGCCGGCTTCTGACGGGAGGCATTCCCGTGGGAACGCCCCCATCAGGGAGGCACGCCCCCGGCACGCCTACCAAAGGGGGCGTGCTGTCAATCAACATCAACAGCACGCCCCCTTTGATCAGACACAACGAGCGAAGGACTTTCCTTCGCTCGTCGCGTCTGGTGCATGCGCACAACGGAGCTCCCTCCGTCGTGCGCATGCTCAGTCCATAACATCGACCCACTTGCGAGCGGACAGCCACTCGCGAGTGGGTCTGAATCAGGCCCAATATATGTATCTTATATACAATGAAGAACAGTGCCTATATGACAAAAAATATGAAAAAGGTTTTTTGTTTATAATAAAATAGGATCCAAATAACAGAGTCCATATAAAAATGAGGTCAAATGTTTACAACTGATGCATCCAAACAGTAATGATGAGGGTGGCTTCCTACCAGAATAAGGGAAAGAGGTGCATATTGAAATTGAGTAGATGATCCGAATCCCTTAGGTAAACCCCAGCTACAGATGGTAACACCGTCTTCTCTTGGTATGGTCAATCTGCTAATCCCCCTCTCTTTAGCCAACTTGATTCAATCAGTCCTCTGATCTTTATCAAGGCATATGACAATTTTTCACCCCTCCAGGTATTTATACACAGTGGATGCAGAAAACCTAATTGCTGAGAGGAGCCTCACTTATTTACAGCAAATCATAATACATACATAGAATAATCAGGAAAAAATACTGTCTAATACATAGTTTATCTATCTAGCAGATTATGGCCCTCATTCAGACCCACTCGCGAGCAGCTGTCCACTCGCAAGTGGGTCGATGGTCTGCACTGCGCATGCGCACGATGGAGGGAGCTCTGTCGTGCGCATGCACGAGACACGATGAGTGAAGGACTTTCCTTCACTAGGGAGGATGCTCCATATTAATGGAGGTTGGCCCTGATTCAGAGCAAGCGCTCTGGTCAGAGCGTCCGGCTCTGAATCAGGGCCTATATTCCTAATGGGATCACTATTTGAAAATATTAAAACTATCTTTAAATTTATAAAAAAAACAGAGCTCCAGTATGTCCGGTCAATAAATAATTCCCCATGGTCTCTTTTCATCTATAAGGAGGGAGTTCTCCTGACTCCTGTGTCTGTAATTGGTGCTTAGCACTGTAAGTCTGCGGCCATTTTAAGAGCTGACAAACATTCTGAATCTGACACATATATAATCATCGCCCTGCATCAGAAGTGGGTCTGCAGCCATCTTGGAGGCTGGCATCCCATGATAATAACGGATGCCAGATGTGCCTCTGTGGCCATTTTTGAACTGGCATATTTAAAATGGCATTGTTGAAACAAATGTATTTAAACAAGCATATTTATAACATTTAATACTTCCTATTATGAATATGTTAATCACACTAAGCCAAGTCATATCTAATACCTTGGTACTTAACCCTTTTAATTTATGTCCCAAAAAAGGGATGAGTTTCCAAACTTAATCTCCACGATTTTGGATAGTGATATTTACTTTTAAAGTTTAGATGAAATTGTCTACTAAAATCATTTCATAGTGGACAAGCAGCCTTAAATTATCAATACAATCCTTCAGACATATACAGTAAAAAATACAATAAGAAGATAAAAAGGAAGATAAAATTTCATACAAGGAATGAATCTAATAAAGACCATATTCATAACAATTTCTGAAGAAGTAATTTCCATTACATATATTAAAAGTCCTCAAGGGTGATAATTCTGCTTTTCCATGGAGTTAATAGAAGATTATCCATACGAGTTATAGTCCCCTGATGAAAAGAAGGTGCTTGACATTGTTGGATACCTCTGTCAAATAGGGTCCTTTTCTGGCAATTATTAACACAATAAGGAGGCGCCACATACCCCAGAAAATAAATTAGTAACCTTTTGTCTCTATATTAATGTGCTAATCCAATAGAAAACAAAAAAATGAAAACTTCTGCTGGACCCATTTAACCTCAAATTACTTGTTTAAACCACATGGTATCAAGGTCTTTAAGAAATAGAGTTATTCTATCTTTGTATTTGCCAGAATTTTCACTGTTTTGGTGAGGATAACATCAGATAGTTATAAACCCTTCAGCTGCTTTAGGTACAAATTGGCAAGTGCTCATTTATTTTTTGCATTGACCCCTTATAATTATTTTCCTTGGCCATTAAGTCACACCTATTGCTAATAGGTGCATTCAACCTAGCATACAGACATACAATCTCCATATTAAAAAATTAGTAGCAGAATGTCTTGCCCTGAAGAGCTCAGTGATGTTCAACCAGGCATTACCATAGGGTGTCACCTTTACAAGTCAGTTTCTCAAATGTTTGCTTATCTAGTGCTGCCTCAGACAGCTGAGAGAGCTGCTACTGTGTAGTAGAAAAGTCTACGATCAACAACAGCTTATCAGCAAAGCATATACTGTATCATGGACAAATCATCTTCCCTCAATTGCAACATTCACCTCCAAGTTGCACACTGACTCTGTAAGCAACATGAAACAAAATCTGTCAAGAGACTTATGGTGTGGGGTTCCAACTAAATAAAAGTCTCAGATCATCTTGTGCAATGCCAGTCACTGAATGGAGTGGTGTAAACTACACAGCCATCAAAATCTGGAGCAGTGGACATATGTTCCTTTGATTGACCAATTATGCATCACCAATCTAACAAATCTGGAGGACCCTCTAGTTTTAGCGAGACAATGCAACTGTACACAATGCAAAGTCATAAAAATAGTTTGGTAAGTAAACACCATTAAACACCTTTGGAAATGCTTACTCTGAACCATGATTATTTATCCACAATTACAGTCTAACCTCACTAATAAATGAATGTGAATCCCTACAATTATGTTCTAAAATGTAGTGGAAAGCCTTTTCACAAGAGGTATTGCTATTGTAACAGCAATGGGGATCTCAATGTTATGTTCATTTTCATAATTTTTGAGTTGAATGTTAAACAAACAAATAGGGCTGTGAAGTTTGGTTGTCCACATATATTTTTTTTTTGCCTTGCAGTGTATCTTATTACTTTTGGATGTATACATTTTAACATAATCATAGATTGGAAATTAAACTTCTGAGAACCTAAGAGAATAGCAGAAAATAATAGGGAAATCAAAGTGCAAATTACCCACATGAAAACATATACACAGTATATTGTAAAAGAATAATTTCGGGCAGGGCTGATGTGATGCAGTCCAAGGGGTAAGCATTGCAAGGGTGGCTGGGCTGGAGAGACTGCTCCTTTTGACATTGCTATTATAATGACAATGCCAGTTTTGGGATATTTTAATTTTAACTAGAACTCATCTTCCATAAAGCCTGAACTGAGGTCATGTATGTGTCTTGAACCACATTTTCCAGGCCCTAGTTGGAATAGGGATCTGCCTGCACAGAGAGTTTGACATTAAATATACCTTTTGGTGAAAACAGCTGTCAAATAGTAGTTGAGTACATTTCCTATTTGAGTGTGGAAGTGTGTACTAAACCATAAAGAAACATTTTGATGAATGCTTCTCAAAGTTCAAAGGTTTCTTCAACCCATAAGAAGAATTGACATATGTGTTTGATTGATGAAGTCTTCTTGATCTCTCTCAGATTTCTCAGAGAATACAGGATGCCTACATGGGGATTTTCAGAATAATATAAAGAACATACCATTTTGTGCCTAACAGCACTTGTGGACAGCTCTTTTTATGTGTTGGAGAGGTGCCCTCTCACCTGCTTGCTTTCCGAGCACATTTACTGCTTTCCTGCACTTGCTTTACCATTGCACCTGTCAAAATTTATGACAGGTAGGCTGACGCAGCCAGCAGAGAAATGTCTTGAGCAGGTCTGGCAGGCACAGGCAAAACTAATGGATGGTCTGGGGGTGTACCAGAACAGCCATTAGCTAGATCACAGATCCAATGGATTTTATATCTATTTTATGTCAATGTCCAAGGCCATCCAGAGAGCAACTGATTTACTAGCTCAGCATAGCCACACCTGAGCATGAGGAGCAACTTCAACTTAGCTTCCAATCTCAACCATTCCTGCTTTCTAATCAATAGTAAATGAAACTTTTTACTGTACATGCATGACGTATGTATTGATGTCATGTCACACACATGCACTCTTTCTCTGTGTGGTGTGCCCCAAGATGAACAGGTCCTCAATGCCAGGAGGAGAACCTGAACTGTGAGACAGTTGACAACCGGCAACTGCCATAACAGAGGTGAAGCGGCCAGTCAGCTACAGTAGTTTTCAGTTAAGCTTATAGATTTCAGGGAGCTTAAGTACATTTTTGATGCTGTAGCCAGGGGAGGGGGATGCATTTCATATAATAGTGTCAAAGTTAGGTAAATAGTGCTAAAGTTAAAATGTCAGGAACTCCAGGATTCCATCATTAGTTTGGCAATTGCATTGACATACTTTAAAATACTTTGATTTAAAGGTACATTTTTAAATATTATTATAAAAATGTAACATCCAGAAAAAATATTTTATAATATAATTTTGTGATATTGTAAAAGGCTGTCTTTTAAAACACCAAACTATTATATTTGATTAAGCTTTCTTTTTGCTTTTTTACGCCCCCAAAATGTAATTTCTATATCAATATAAATATGTAATGTGAGGTCTTTTACATACACTTACATATATATACAATATGATTCTGTTGATAAAGATTAAAAAGACAAGCACCTGATATTGTAATAGTTTAAATTGTGATATAAAAGGTGCTCATGTTATTTGTGTGTACCAAAAGTAAATTATTTAACGCCTATCTGAATTTCCATTGAATAGCTCCTCGATGGACATAGCAGCACCTGGAGCTTGTCAGCTGAAAAACCTTTTAGAGGGGCTCACATAGGCCCATAAGAAAATACAGTAATATTGTGTAGTATTTCTTCCACACAAGTTTTAGTAAAGTGGACAATATGGCTCTTTACCTGATATTGTTGAAATTACAGCATGTAGTGATTTATTCCTGGATGTTCCTGCAGTGTCCCTCTAGTAATCCATACCCATGTAGAGATGGTGGGCTTCAAACCAAATAGAGATGAACCCTCATCGGTATCTTCACAGGTTTTTTATTGGATACTATAACAGGATATAGGGAAACATAGGATATAGAATAAAATGAAAATGTTTATCTTATTAAGAATTCATAAACATCTTGTAGGGAGCATCAGTCCACACAATGGAGAGATTACGTTAGTGGTCCCAATGCATTTCGTCCTAATAGGACTTCCTCAGTGGTAAAAGTGATAAACGTGTGCCTTGTGCCTTTAGTGGCTTATAGACATGGAAAGAACATAGGGAACTATGGAACAGGCTAACTTCTTGTCATATTTAAAAAAACAGGCTGCTATCAATGTCCAAGTTGTGTCTCATGTGGTTACCTGATTCCAGTACACACTTTTAACAACCCAGACTCTGGAAAAATATATAAGATCAAGCAAGTACTCACCTGTTCTACACAATTTGTAGTGTTTCACATAGTCTGTCCATGCAGACTTTATTATGTGGGCCAAACGAGCAGGTCCTTTGAGGAGAGAATCTCCAGAGATCTGCCATTCGGGGTATGCAAGAAGGTAAAAGCATTGATCAACCAGTAGCCTGTCATTTTAAAGCTGCTGGCCACAACCTCGCCAGCCTAAGGTACAAAATAATTTACTACATTCCTGCATCATTAATAGGAGGTAACAGGACGGCCAAACTGTTGTGCTTAGAGACAAAGTGGATTCTGCAGCTTAATACCGTACATCCATTCGGTTTAAATGAAAAAAATATGTGGTGTGCATTGACATAAGCAAGTACAGTATTGGCAGTAGACATTGTGAGAATTAAGATGTGGTTATTTACAGCAGCTAGGGGCATGCTGATTCATACAAATCTGTTTATAATACCTGTTTTATGTCACTAGTAGTTTACACTATGATATAGGTATCTTTAATAGTTGTATGTTATCGTAGCGCTGAATATATTACATATATATATGGCTAGATGGGAATGACCGTGAAGTGGTGGCCAGCTTAACAAATTATTGCAATATTTTGGAACCAACATTCCCTATGTTCAAAGGAGTTGCAGTTTGAAAAGCATGTGAGTGCCGAGTCTGTATGATATTTTTTATGTAGATGGTGTGGTCACATACCAAGGGCACCCCAGATGGTCGAGTGCCGTGGATTGAGCCTGTCGTTTATATATATATATATATATATATATATATATATATAAATATATATATATATATATAATTATACTGTATACATATTAGCTGGAGTACACGGCGTTGCCCAGTTTAAAATGTTCAAATTATTACATTTCTTTATGTGATATCAAGATCCATCCAGTTTAAGGCCCAGAACAGGCTCCCTGGGTCAAAGTTCTGCCCAGCATACACCAATGGGAGGTCTGACTTAGACCTCAACCCACTAATATGTCTTCTG
The DNA here is from genome assembly GCA_031769625.1 of Taudactylus pleione. Taxonomy (NCBI): domain Eukaryota; kingdom Metazoa; phylum Chordata; class Amphibia; order Anura; family Myobatrachidae; genus Taudactylus; species Taudactylus pleione. The sequence continues at coordinate 60,635,404 of JAUIMM010000040.1, forward strand.
GGATCCAATGTTGCCACTCTGTGAAGTTTTTGTCCAAATCCATCCAATGAAAGGCTTAGATCAGGCTACCTGGGTCAAAGTTCTGACCAGCGTTACACCAATATGAGATCTGACCGGTATCATAAACCCCTAAAATCTTGCCATGATCCAACTGGACCACCTTGCATTGGTTTCATCCCAATCGGTGCAGGAGTGTAAAATTGCATAACCAGACAGAACAAACAGACAAATAAATGTTTCAGGTTTTCGCAGGTGCACAGGCCAAGCTGGAATTATCACTGGAGAATAGAAAGAGTTTAAAACTCTCATCTGCCTGATTGTCTTTGCACTGATGCCTGTTAGAGGCCAGTTAGGAGGCCAGAGTGTTGTAGTGTCAGGGATGAACGGCTATGATGGGAGAGTATGGCTGATTGTGGCTGCAAGTCACTGCTTTCTGCAAAACACAAGGGAACTCATTCAGACCCTCTCGCAAGCGGGTCAATGGTGGGGCCCTGCACATGCTGCGCGCGTGCGCAGGCCCCATTGCAAGTGAGAAATTCACTCGCTCCGAGGCTCATTACAAACGGGGCGGCTGTCAATGTTGATCGACAGCTTGCCCCATTTCGTAGGCAGGGACGGGGGTGGCTGGTCAAAAGAAGGTGTTCCTGAAGGAACGCCTGCCATTTGTGGGTGGCCCTACTGACATCACTCGTGATGTCAGTAGTGAGCTTCCTGCTCTATTTGAGCAGGAAGCTCACTGGGGCTTGCGACAGATGAGACCTACCACACGGTTCTCGTCACAAGCCCGATGGTGGCGATAATCACGACAATCACCTGGCCACTCACAAAAGATGTAGATGGTCACCCACAACTTAGCGAGTGGCCAGGAGGCTGGGTTAAAAAAAAAGTGGCCGCCCTGCATCAGAGCGAGTGCTCACTTTTTGAGAGCACCTCTGAATGAGGTCCAAGGTCTGCTGGGACCTTTTATGTTAATTTGTTTATTTGTTTTATATGCCTGTGTGTACAGGACTAAGCCTCAGTAAGCTAAAGTGCAGTGTCTGCTGGTATTAAAAAACACTGCTTTACTGAGTACCTGCCTAACTGTAGTCCGCATTTCTACAACCCATGCTACATTTGGTGGCCCATATGGGGAACTGCACTGCTGTGTCACAGCACAATTGGCAGCCACTTCTAGTGTGACAACGGATCGCACAAGGCAGAATGTTCGGTATACATGAATACAGTTGGTGAACCACAAAAACTGCAGTTACTGTATATTAAGAAAACTGTAACTTGCTGTGCCCTCTAAGAAAAGCTGTTTGTGTGGGTACTTAGTAAAAAAAAAGGAAAGGTGTTTAAGACATATCTAAAACTGATTAGAATGTACACCTGCTAGTATTTGCATGCTGTCTAGTTAAGTTCACCTGTTGTTTGAATAGAGCCAAGCTGACATATTAAGTTTTAATTAACCACTGCATTGCTGGGGAAAAGAAAAAAAAATAATAATTGTATTATCTGCAGTAATTGAGATGAAAAGAAGACTTGACTGAAAATAAATCACAATATAATTTATCAAATTATAAATGGAAATTTAATATCCTGAAACAACAATATGACCAGTCATAGAATATCTCCTATAAGACAATAATAGTAACTACAGAAAATTATTATAAGCTAAATAAATCAATAATACACTACAATGTATAATAAAACCTAAAGGAGGTGGATCCTAAAAAAATGGTATTACAATTATTAAGATTGTATTGTGTGATACTCAAAGAGTGTAATTTTACGTCAATTGATGCAATATATTTGAAGTCCTGTAGCTAGTTCAATAGAACACTTGCAAGGTTCTGTGGATTTCTGTGAATATCCGTAATTCATTTCAACAATTTCAACATTTATTGATAGTGAAATTGTGAATACATTCAATACCTTTTTATGATTCAATGCTGGCATTGTTGAACTAGTTGTTTTTTTTTTTAATCTTGAATTTCATTGTTTTTGTTGATTGGATGAAAATAACTTATTGAAGGCACACTTATATAACCTATATAAAATACTGGTTTAGAGTGCCTTTAAAAAGTATTCACCCCCTTTGCATTTTTCATGTTTTGTTGCCACACAACCTGGAATTAAAATGGATTGTTTGAAGGTGTGCATCATTTCATTCACAGAACATGCCTACAACTGTGAAGTTGTGGGTTTTTTTATATTGTGAATCAAACAACATTTAGGACAACATAACAGAAAACTTCAGCATGCATAACTATTCACCCCCCTCAAGTCAGTACTTTGTCGAGCCAACTTTTCCAGTAATTACTGCTGCAAGTCGCTTTGGATAAGTCTCTATGAGCTTGCCACATCTTGCCCCTGGGATTTTTGCTCATTCCTCAAGGCAAAACTGTTCCAGCTCTTTCATGTTGGATGGTTTCCTCTTGTGAACAGCAATCTTCAAGTCTGACCACAGATTCTCAATTGGATCAAGATCTGGGCTTTGACTAGACCACTCCAACACATATAAATGTTTCCCCTTAAACCAGAGTGTTGCTGTATCAGTAAGCTTCGGCTCATTGTCCTGCTGGAAGGTGAACCTCCGTCCCAGTCTCAAATCACAGGCAGACTGAAACAGGTTTTGCTCAAGAATATCTCTGTATTTAGCACCATCCATCTTTCCCTTGAATTGAATCAGTTTCATAGTCCCTGCTGCTGAAAAACATCCCCACAGCATGATGCTGCCACCACCATGTTTCACTGTGAGGATGGTGTTCTTGGGGTGATGGGATGTGTGCATTTGCGCCAGACATAGCATTTTCCTTGGTGGCTGAAATTAAATTTTAGTCTCACCTGACCAGAGCACCTTCCTCCATACATTTGGGGAGTCGCCCACATGCCTTTTAGTAAACTCAAATCATGTCTTCTTATTTTTATCACTAAGTAATGTTTTTTTTCTGGCCACTCTTCCATAAAGCAAAAAAAGAGGGAAAGGGAGTTGGAGAGGTTCAATGAGCACAATGAGCACAGGATGAAGAGATATCATAGGTGTACAAAATAATATATGATATGAAAAGTCCACAGTGATCAAGATCAAACCCTCTTATCAAAAAGGTTGTAAATAAATAACAACATGGAGGTGCTCCCCTGAGAGTATGAATCAGTAGTAGTAGGGAAAAGGAGAAGAAAGAACTCTCTGGTTGGGGTCACCCTAATTAGCATATACTAATTAGAGTGACCCCAACCAGAGAGTTCTTTCTTCTCCATTTCCCTACTACCACTCTTCCATAAAGCCCAGCTCTATGGAGTGTACGGCTTATTGTGGTCACATGTAAAGATACACCAGTCTCTGCTGTGGAACTCTGCAGCTCCTTCAGGGTTACCTTTGGTCTCTGTGCTGCCTCTCTGATTAATGCCCTCCTTGCCCAGTCTGTGAGTTTTTTTGGGCAGCCCTCTCTTGGCAGGTTTGTTGTGGTACCATGTTCATTCCATTTGATGATGATGGATTTGATGATGCTCCGGGTGATCATCAGAGATTTGGATTTTTTTTTATAACACAAATCAGAATTGTATTTCTCAACAACTTTGTCCCAGACTTGTTTGGAGAGCTCCTTGGTCTTCATGGTGTGATGCCTCTTGCTTAGTGGTGTTGCAGCCTCTGGGGCCTTTCAGAAAAGGTGTTTTTATACTGACAGATCATGTGATACTTAGATTTCACACAGGTGGATTTCATTTCACTAATTATGTGTCTTCTGAAGGTAATTGGTTCCACCAGAAGTTTTGAGTGGCTTCATAGCAAAGGAGTTGATTACATATGCACATTTTTTTTTTATATATTTTTTATAATTTCAGCTCACCAAATTAGACTATTTTGCAAAGATCCATCAAATAAAATTCAGATTAAAAATAAAAATAAATTACAGGTTGTAATGTAACAAAAAAGGTAAAAAGCCAAGGGGGTGAATCCTTTTGCAAGGCACTGTATTAGCTAAACACTTTCATGATTGGGAATCTACTTTTTCTTGGAGGCAGGTAATTAATGACCCTTTATTATTTCTTATTTGATTCATTGCACTCAAGTGTGGACTGACATCTTTTATATGTTAAAATTAACTACACTATTGTGTGTTATTTATGTTATTTTTATGTGTTAACTAACATGAATCATTTTTGAAGTGTTAAGGAAAAACATGTTTCAGACAATAAAGGAAATTGCACATTCTGCTTATCAATATTTAAATTAAGCTAGAATTTGCAAAACCTAGTGATGCCTATGCATAATTTCATCATGTTAAAAGAGGTTGATGGTACACATTGAATGGGATTAAAATGCCAGTGGCTGTTTAGCCTTACAGGATCAAGATACCAACAGGGGCAGGTAAGTACCCTAACCTCCACTGTTCCCCCTTAACTCTCCTTTAGTGGTGCCTAACACTAGCTTTGCTCCTTAGTGCCTAACCCTAACCTACCCACAGGGGTGCCTAACCCTAACCCCCCCTTACCGCTCCCTAAACTTAACCCTCCCTAGGAGAGTGCCTAAACTCTCACTGGGGGTACCTAACTTTAACCTTGCCCCCTAGGGGTGCTTAACCTTAATCTCAACCCCCAAACCTAAGCCCACTAGACTCCCTAATCCTAACCTTCCCCCTCCTCCATGGCTAAAGCTAAGGGTGCCCTGGACTTACCTTCATTATGAATGGTGTCCTCGGTTTTCTGGCATCGGTATTAAGATAGGCATCAGTATTTCGGTGCCTATCATAAATCCCTAGCTGGCATACTGCTGTCAGGATTGTGACTACATCCTGGTACACACTTTCCTTTAAGTCCAATCAAATTTACCACTACTCATATTACTTAAATTACTGGAAGGTGTTATTCCTATATACTAATTATACAGTATTTCTATTAATTCTTAGTTATCCCTGATTGTTGCAATATAATCCAGAGATTAATTGGAAATATTAAAAATAAACAGCCAATGATGATCACGTTGTGCAGCCTCTTTCTGGACATCCATCAAATAGCACAAATTTGCATACAATTGAAATATAAAATGTGAATGAAGAATGAGTAGAAGCACATGGTCAACAAATAAAACAAAGAGTGTTCTTCAAATGAATGTAAGAAACCAGTCATTACTTGATGAAGTTCTTGGGGGAAAAAGTTGTACCCAATGGTAAATATTTCTTCATATAAAGTCTTTTGCTGCTTACTAATAATTATTTCTACTTTAACAGTAATTTCTTTATCCAAAATATCAATACAGCAATGGACAACAAGTTCAACCCTAGCTATGCAAATATAGTATATTTATGGTATCCTAGTAGGATCAAGCAATGTGGAAAGGCCAGTAATGGAGAGCATTCTCATGGTGTACTGTTGCTCCTGTAAGTATGCTTCAACTATATGCTCTTCAGAGAGGGGACTTGACTGATCTTAACATCTGAAAAGTTTTGAATTATAACAACTTCAATATCGAATTATCATTCTATAACAGTCACGTCTCGGGCATTATTTTAGATCAACCTGATTAGTAATAGTACTTTTCACTGCAGATACAGTATATGTGTTTTTATAATGTGGGCTATAACTGAAATATTATAATTATATTTGTCAATAGTTTGAGATTGGTAATTTCCCTACACAGCAAAATAAGATATAATTATGTAGCTCCTTTGAGAATCTGGGTTAAAAGGGATTGATTTTGCTTAGTAAAAAGACTATATAGGAAAGGATGTTAAGTAAACTATGAATTAGACAACTGACATAGGCCCTCATTCAGAGCCGGACGCTCTGAGCAGAGCGCTCGCTCTGAATGAGGGCCGTCCTCCATAAAAATGGAGCGTCCTCTTGGACGCTTGTATAGCTGTGGGTCACGACCCACAGCCTATATGAGCGTGCAGGTTGATGGTTGCGATGGTCTTGACCATCGCGACCATCGCCACTGCGAGCCGGAGCCTGTGGTTCAGTTTCTCAACCGCAAGGCCCGGAGTGATTTTGGCTCTATCAGAGCCAAAATCACTCCCACTGACATCACTAGTGATGTCAGTGGGCCGGCTTCTGACGGTAGGCGTTCCCTTGGGAACGCCCCCGTCTGGGAGGCACGCCCACCAAAGGGGGTGTGCTGTCAATCAACATCGACAGCACGCCCCCTTTGATCAGACACAACGAGTGAAGGAAAGTCCTTCGCTCGTCACGTCTGGTGCATGCGCATGACGGAGCTCCCTCTGTCGTGCGCATGCTCAGTGCAAACCATTGACCCACTTGTGAGCGGACAGCCGCTCGCAAGTGGGTCTGAATCAGGCCCATTGTTTGTAAATGTGTATATGGTAATACATATATATGTATATATATATATATATATATATATATATATACACAGTCAGGTCCATAAATATTGGGACATTGACAGAATTTTCATATTTTGTCCTCTATTCACCACCACAATGGCTTTGAAATGAAACAAACAAGATGTGATTTAACTGCAGACTTTCAGATTTAATTTGAGGTTAATTACATCCATATCAGGTGAATGGTGTAGGAATTACAATGGTTTCTATATGTGCCTCCCACTTTTTAAGGGGCCAAAAGTAATGGGACAAACTAAACAATCCTAAATCTAACTTTCACTTTTTAATACTTTGTTGCAAATCCTTTGCAGGCAATTACAGCCTGAAGTCTGGAATGCATAGACATCACCAGACACTGGGTTTCATCCCTGGTGATGCTCTGCCATGCCTCTACTGCAAATGTCTTCAGTTCCTGCTTGTTCTTGGGGCATTTTCCCTTCAGTTTTGTCTTCATCAAGTGAAATGCATGCTCAATCGGATTCAGGTCTGAGGATTGACTTGGGCATTGCATAACATTCCACTTTTTAGCCTTAAAAAACGCTTTGGTTGCTTTTGCAGTATGCTTCGGGTCACTGTCCATCTGCACTGTGAAGCGCCGTCCAATGAGTTCTGAAGCATTTGACTGAATATGAGCATATGATATCACCAGAAACACTTCAGAATTCATTCTGCTGCTTTTGTCAGCAGTAACATCATCAATAAATACAAGGGAACCAGTTCCATTGGCAGCCATACATGCCCATGCCATGACCATGCTTCACTGATGAGGTGGTATGTTTTGGATCATGAGCAGTTCCTTTCCTTCTCTTCTCTTCCCATCACTCTGGTACAAGTTGATCTTTGTCTCATCTATCCATTGGATGTTGTTCCAGAACTGTAATGGTTTTTTTAGATGTTATTTGGCAAACTCTAATCTGGTCTTCCTGTTTTTGTGGTTCACCAATGGTTTGCATCTCGTGGTGAACCCTCTATATTCACACTTGTGAAGTCTTCCCTTGATTGTTGACTTTGACACATATACATCTACCTCCTGGAGAGTGTTCTTGATATGGCCAACTGTTGTAAATGGGTTTTTCTTCACCAGGGAAATAATTCTTCTGTCATCCACCACAGTTATTTTCCGTGGTCTTCTGGGTCTTTTGGTGTTGCTGAGCTCTCCAGTGCTTTCTTTCTTTTTAAGAATGTTCCAAACAGTTGATTTGGCCACACCTAATGTTTTTGCTATCTCTCTGATGGGTTTGTTTTGATTTTTCAGCCTAATTATGACTTGCTTCACTGATAGTGACAGCTCTTTGGATCTCATATTGAGAGTTGACAGCAACTGATTCCAAATGCAAATGTCACACCTAGAATCAACTCCAGTCATTTTACCCGTTTAATTGATAATGAAATAATGAGGGAATAGCCCACACCAGTCCATGAAATAGCTTTTGAGTTGATAGTCCCATTACTTTTGGCCCCTTAAAAAGTGGGAGGCACATATTGAAACTGTTGTAATTCCGACATCGTTCACCCGATTTGGATGTAATTACCCTCAAATGAAATCTGAAAGTCTGCAGTTAAAGCACATCTTGCTTGTTTCATTTCAAAACCATTGTGGTGGTGAATAGAGGCCAAAATCTGAAAATTCTGTCAATGTCCCAATATTTATGGACCTGACTGGACTGTATATATTGTGACACAGTCCGGTTAGGGGGTCCCTCTCCTGGGTAGAGGACTCCTTCCTTACACACACAGCAGCTTGGAAACAGTACGCCAGACTGGATTCGAGTACAAGCTGGTCGGCACCAGTCTTTATTGTACAATGTCAGAAATAATCATAAAGAAAACAAACATAAATCCTAGCCCTGTTGGGGCACTAACTTCACAAGTGACTTCCCTCACTACAAGAACCTGGCAGTGCCTAATGCCCTCGCCAGCAACAAAAGCACAGCACAGCACTTACAAATAGGTTTTCAGGTGTCTCTGAGCAAACTCCCTGCCTGCTCTCCCAGGTGAGACACTCAGCCCTAAACACACTAGGCTTATATTGGCCACTCTCAGGTGGAAACCTTAACAAGCCTGTTACCAGGTTGCAAGGCCCAAAACCTGGAGGGGCCGTGGGTGGAGCCCTCCCTCTCCTCTCACCCACAACCCCCAGGTCCCAAACCAGCTTTTCAAAAAGCCGAAACTCAAGCCTGCTACACTGCAGACTTTCTCCTGGGGGTTTAAAACACATAAGACAGGAATCTGGGACAAATGTACCTGCCACAGACCACTTTACCAGTGATCTTATCACAATATATATATATATATATATATATAATCAGAATGTTAGGTCAAGATGTATTGTGTATGCATATTGTGAGCTTTCCAGGGATGGGTGTGTTTACAGTGATCCCTATGTATTAAATACATATATAGAAGGGGAAAGAGAGGCTCGAGCTGAGATATGAGCAGAGCATAGAAGAGCACAGGACGAGGATAGAGTTGTCAGTTGGCCCTTCAGTTGGAAAAAACTGCCGTTCTCACTACTGGTGTGTACTGTCTCAGTCACATACCAAGTGTGATTTAGGAGCACGGTCTCTGACTGCATAGTGTGTCACCCGTGTCGGCAGTGAAAGAGTCTGATCCACTGTAAGGGAGCAGTGGTGAATTTGTTTTGGGCATTCCCACTGCAGCGAGCAGGTCTAGAGCCAGAAGGGCTGGTGCCTGTTCCCTTCATGAAGGACTGTGGGGGAGTGGAGGTGGAACCATCCTGTACAATCTAGGAAGATGGAGAGAAGTTCCCTTGGTGACATACAGCGAGGGAACGGAGACTGTGGGAGAGAGGACCCAAAAGCTGCCCAAGGATGGGTGATATTAATTCAGAGGATCCAGTATTGTAGATTGTTCCCCTAGGGTGACAGTATCCATCTGCATTCCCACTAGCAAGAAGGAGAGGTCAGTTAGGATGTCTGTAGTCAGGCTTATTTCTATGTCACTATATTACGAAGGAGACAGATGATAGGAGAATACTCCCTATGGGGCTCAGGCACTACTAAGAAGAGTGTCCATAGACATTAGTAACCCCATATAATAATGTACGCCCGATACCTCTAGCTGGGATATAATCTGATGATGGGGAGTGGAGGTTATCTAGCTTTTATTAGGATTTCTACTGTGAAGCTATACAACAAAGGAGTGCAGGAGCACATATGTAGGGATCACTTGTGGATATATTGGTCATTGGAGAGCAGAGTATTTGAGATATTTTAACTGTATCGGCAAGGTAGTTATTTGTCATTATTAATACAAACTAAGACTATATGGCTATAAAGACAACAGGGAACAAGAAAGGATTCACAATCAGATACAATTATTTCTACTCCTAGCCACCACTTGTACTTTACGGGACTTATATGTGACCTTTCACTTTTCTAGTCACCAACATTTCAGTTAGTTGAGAAAAGGAATTGAACTGACAACTGAGGACTAGGACTACCTTAAGTGTTGTCAGACCAATGGATGTAGTTTGAGAAACACTAAGGTTATCATATAAGTCATACTAGTGACATGTAGTGTTTTGTTAACTGTAATGTATTATTTATATGTGTAATTATTTAAATGTGCACTTTTATGTGTTTAATGTGTTGAAGGTAAAAAGGGTTGTTATATATATATTTCGTTATGTAATGTTTTAATCAATGTAACTATAGGAGATCCGAAGTGAAGAATAAATAGTAAGAATTGTAATATTGGATCCAATACACTGTAGTCACTTGCTGTAATGCATAAAAGTACTAGCTGATTTCAAGCTGGTTGTTCAATATATTACTTAACTCTCAAAGCATCCAGAAGAATAGTTAGAATATTGTAGTCATAACCTGTAAAATAAAACATACATAATAATTAAACAGCAATTAACAATTACCCATATCCATATCCACTCCTAAAACCATTTAAATCCCCATTTGATAAAGGATTAAAGGAGAAAGGTCTCCCCAGCAATCCTCCCATCTATAAATACCAATAGACTAAAGCTGGGGTGGAGGCACTCAAGTTTGACTATAACTAATAAAGGGTTACAATATGGAGGCACTGCTGATATCAGAATAATACTCAGTTATTGTAGCCCAATATCACCATGGAACTTTTCAATGGGAAAGATATGTTCTTATGGTGTAGAGCGAAAGATATAGATCCTCGGTATAGCATGGGGATATGTGGAAATCTAAATGATTTCACTGATGATGAAGTGTTAGAACAAGTAAACGCATTGTATGGGGTACGGCAACCTAGAATATTGGATAGATGGAAATTGAAGTATGGAGAAACCTGTGTTCTATTGGTTTATAATAAAACATGTTTAGAGAGGGATCTTATACCGGCCATGACTGCAGCCCCTCGAATGCCAGGTAGACAGTGGCATGTAGTGTGGCCATCAGAGAGTAGTGAAAATGGGGAAGAGGATGCAGAAGATAGCAATAGGGAGACACAATATATACCTCCTGAGGGAGAAGGTGATCATAATTGGTTAGACCATGAACCTTGTGCTCTAGGAGAAGAAAAAATGGGGTCACAGGTAGAAGCTGTTGAATATATAGTAGTTAGTCACTTTGAAAGGTGGCATTATGATGGTGGTTTTCGCTGACATATGATATTTTTCTGCAATGGTTCCTATACTGGCTGGGGAAGAGACATATGAGGCTTGGAGAGTTCGCTATCCAACATTCACAGGATTGGCAATGCATGGAATATATAAAAAAACAGAGAATAGTGGAAAGATTAAGGGGACTTGCTATGCAGGTGGTACAGGCCACTCATCATTGTAATCCGAATGCTAACTTAAATGATTATTTTGAGGCATTGGATTACTCATATGGGACACTTGAAGATGTAGGGGACCTATTGGCCAGATTAAATGGTACTTATCAAGAGCCTGTGGAAACACCAACATCGTATATTACCGTATTGACAGGTTAATATATAAAATTGTTGAGAAAGATGGTTTTGACATAAAAATGTTGATGAGCAGTGGATGAAGCAAATCCTAAGACAACTGATCCTATAGCTCAGAAGTTAAGATGTACTGTAGTTTGGACCAGACAGCCCCACCTACTTTAAATGAGCTCATCAAAGATGTGAAACTAGGAAGTTCAGATTGAAAATTGGGAAAAATCTATGAAGAAAGTAAAAATGGTAGTTCCCTCTTCTGATAACACCAGTATGGATAGTAGAATAGTACAATTAATAGAAGAACACAATAAAAAGCTAGATCAGTTAATTGCCCTACAATCCAACAGCAAGAATACTGCTATTCTGCCCTCTGGATTAGGTAAGAGAGTAAATAGAAGAAGTGAAACCAGGCCTTTCATAACATGCTATCAATGTGGACAACTAGGGCATCGTTCCTTTGAGTGTAACCAGAAGGGAGGTTTGGACAGGAGTGGTAACTATTTTAGTAGGAAGAGTAATTCACAGTCAGAAAACTCAAAAGGGAGGTCTGTGAGTCCCTCACAGACTCCCAGATAATATATGTAAAAACAAGGGGGAGTGTCCACTGGATATGCACTATGCCAGAGGATATAATGGGTCTGGCTCCATTAATAAAAGCCATTGCCAATGGCCAGGAATGCACTGTCCTACTCTATAGTGGGTCTCAAGTGTCTATCATTTTTGAAAATTGGTATCAGTGCCAATTGTCTGATGTACCCATTTAGCCTCTTAGTGGACTTGCCATTTGGGGACTAAGTGATCAAAAATATCCTTACTTAGGTTATGTAAGCACTACTATAAGGTTTGCCAACACTGAAAACCCAGAAGTTATTCCTATGATTACCCTGGTTTGTCCTAATGCCCTTGAGATCGCGGAGAAATATCAGTCATAGTTGGAACTGATAGTTTATTTTTAATGCTTTAATAAGATGGTGTGATTACAGAAACAAATAGGTCTAGGTGAAGACAATGTTCTGGTCCAGGTTAAAATCTGTAACTGGATTTCTGGAATGAAAAATCATTCCAGTATAATGACTGGGATAGACAGTAACCTCAAATTGTTCCAGGATTTACTCCAACCCTGTTTTATTGAAATCCAGCAATGAAATTCAGTGTTCTCAGAAGAAGAATAGGATTTATGAACATCTTCAGGGGTTGAGCATCATATTAAATTAAATGATGATACTCCTTTCTGTGAGAGATCCCATAGGTTGGCTCCAGCTGATTTTGATGAAGTAAGGTAACAGTTAAAGTTACTGGAAAATCATGCGATAGCTGATTCTGAGAGTCCATATGCATCCCCCATCATGGTGGGCAGAAAAAAATTGAGAAATAAGACTGTGCATTGACTATTGAACTTTAAATAATCGCACTCTCCTGGACCCGTATACGGGTCCAAAGGTGGATGGGGCATTGGACTGTCTACAAGGCAGTCTCTGGTTTTCCATGTTAGACCTGCAATGTGGATATTATCAGATACCCATGAGTAAAGAGGACCATCACAAAACAGCTATTATTTGTCCAATTGGATTTTTCGAATTCCTAAAAATGCCAAAAGGTATCAAGGGTGCCCCCACTATGTTTCAATGAACTATGGAAAACACCAGTGGAGATATGTGATATCACAAAGTGTTGGTCTATTTAGATAACATTATTGTGTTTGGAAAGATGCTGGAGGAACACAATGTATGACTTTTGAAAGTATTGGATAGATTGAAAACCAGAGGATTGAAATTATCCATTAACAAATGCAAGTTTTGTCAACCTACTGTGAATTACTTAGGAAATGTTGTCAGTAGACAGGGCATTTCTACTGACCCTGATAAAGTACAGGCTGTACATACATGGCCTTGATCCCTCAATCTTATAGATTTAAGATATTTTTGGGGATTTTGCAGATATTATAGAAAGTTTGTTCCACAGTATTCCAAGATAGCCAAACCATTAACAGAGTTAACCAAAGGGTATCCCCCTAATTGAAAAATCTCTTGTAATAACAACAATATAAAAAACTCAGGAGTTTATTTCAAACCATTGGAGCCATTTGGAGATCGGTGGATGAAGAAGTGTGATGATGCATTCAGATAATTGAAGCAACTTTTGACTGGAGCCCCTATATTAGCATATACAAATCCTAATCTACCTTATGAAGTGCATGTAGATGCATCCTATGAGGGACTGGGAGGCATATTATCATCAAGCCCATATATTAGCTTAGTAGGGGACTCTCTGCTAGTGAACAACACTATCCAGTACATAAGTTAGAGTTTTTGGCTCTGAAATGGGCAATAGTAGAGAAATGTCATGACTATTTGGGGTCAATTTCTCCATTCACACGGATAGAAATCCCCTCACATATGTCAGCACCTTTTTTAAGTTGGATGCCACTGGTCATCGTTGGCTTGCTGCCTTGTCAAACTACCAGTTTAGTTTGAGGTATAAACCATGAGTGAATAATGTTGATGCTGTTGCCCTTTCACAAAAACCCAATCCTAAATGTTTGTCTGTCGAAGATGAGTGGATTGAATTCCCTGCTTCTTCTATACAAGAGATATGTCATAAAATATATTGCATTACCACTAGTGAGCAAGAAGTTATTATTGCATTTGGAGCATCTGAGAATGCTTTACCATTAATGTATTGCTGGTTGACCATAACTGAATTGGGAGTTTTGGAGATCTTGCATAAAGGAGAGATGGTAAAAGAACAAAGGAGAGATCCTGACATTAGTCAAATTATTATTATATTAGAGGGAAAGCCCCTTCAAACCATCCCAAAAGAATGAGCTGAAATAGTTAAAGCATTATTCTTTCAACAATCCAAGCTTATACTAAAACATAATATTTTGTATCAAAAGACAAAATTATCATCTGAAAAATGTAAATATCAAATTGTTTTGCCATATAAATATAGAGAGATGGTCTTAATGGCATTGCATGATCAACATGGACATTTGGGATATGAAAAGTCTCAAGGGTTAGTTGTGGACAAATTTTATTGGCCATTTATGAATTACAATATTGAGACCTATTGTAAAACTTGTGGAAATAGTTTATTAAGAAATATGTTGCATACCCATTATGTGCCTATGGTCAATATAACAAGCACAGGCCCTACGAACCTCATTTGAACTGATTTTTTATCACTAGAAGGACCTAATGGAAGAGAGAACTAAATTTTGGTAATAACAGATCATTTTACCCATTACTCTCAGGCGTATTTAACTCGGGATCAGAAATCCCTTAAGGTGGGCAAAACACTTTGGGAAAAAAACTTAATTCATTATGGATTACCTGCCCGTATTCAATCTGACCAAGGCAGGGATTTCGAGAGTAGATTTATTAAAGAATTGTGTGTGTTTTGTGGAATTAAGAAGTCGTGTACAACCCCATATCACCACAAGGGGATCCACAACCAGAAAGGTTTAAGAAGACACTATTGAATATGTTGGGAACTTTAGATTTAAAACAGAAACATAATTGGAGTCATCATATTTGTCATTTAGTCCATGCTTATGATTGTACCAAAAATGAGGCTACTGGATACTCACCTTATTCTCTTCTGTTTAGAAGAGAGGCACGATTACTAATTGATGTAAGTTTGGGGACTGTAATGTCAACTTCCTCACCCCAATCACATACTAAGTATATATTGAAATTACAAAAAGTATTAAAGGAAGCGTATCACACTGCTCAAAGCATGGCATAATAGCTTAAAAAGAAAGATAAAAAAAATATTTGTTTCTAATGTAAAGGAACACATATTGCTTCCAGGAGATGAGGTTCTCCTAAATGTTGAATTAACACCCTATCAGAAGTTAGCTAAATGATAGCAAGAAAAACCCTTCATAGTAGTAAAACAGCTATCTCACCTTCCAGTCTATCAACTAAAACCTAAAATACAGTATGGACCTATACTGACTTATCATCGGCAACACCTATTGCCTATAAGTCAAGGAATGCAGTTTGAAGAACAAGAATGGATTGACTCATCTGTGAAAACTAAAAGTTACAAGAATAAAATCAATGTAGTGAAAAATAAGGACAAGTTTAGGAAATCTACTGTGAAATCCTATGACAATCTCAATATGAATGATGATATGGTTGAGTTTGATGGATATATCTACTCTGAGAATGGCCCAGATATTGTACACGAGCATAACTCTATTGAGGATGTATATGACCCTGTATGTAAAACTCCGGTAGATGAGTTAATAACCGCATCTGAGGAGTTAGTAGATGATTCACAATCCCATGATTCTTCCCCCGGTTTAACTTTTGAAATAAACAGGGAATCATTGGGAGGTAATGTGGGAGAGGATAGAAAGAGCCGTCCTGTACCCTTCCTGTAACTCGAATTAAACAAAAGTGTGAGCCTCCAATGATCCTTACCTATGACCAATTGTGAGTTCCAAGTACTATTTAGAGGATGGACCATCCCCATATAATATTCACTTGGCCTTATTTTGGGTATAGAGGGGATGATGGTGATTTGTAATCAATTTATAAACAAACTTTAAAACTCATTAAATCACCAGGGAGAGAGTGTAGCACCTTTCAGAATCTGGGTTAAAAGGGATAGACTACTGTATATAGGAAGGGTTGTTAAGTAAACTATGAAATAGACTGATATTGTTTGTAAATGTGTATATGTTTATATATATATATATATATATATATATATATTAGGGATGTGCAGGCTCGGTTCTACTCGGTTCCATTCATTTTTTTTTACCGAATCTTATTGGGTATCAGCTGTCACGAGTTTTGGATTGACACTAAGATTCGGTAAAAAAATCTGAATGGATCCGAGTAGAACCGAGCCTGCACATCCCTAATATATATATATATATATATATATATATATATATATATAGTGAGAACAAAGTAGGTGGCACTGGAGGGCTTAAATGCAAAATAGAAGGTTTTTACTCCAACGTTTCAGGGCATATACAGCCCTTTGGTCATGGTTGGTTATATACATGTGTGTGTGTGTGTATATATATATATATATATATATATATATATATATATTATCAGAATGTTAGTTTAAGATGTATTGGGTATGTATATTGTAAGCTTTCCAGGGATGGGTATGTTTACAGTGATCCCTATGTATTAAATACATGTTTAGAAGGGGAAACAGAGGCTCGAGCTGAGATACGAGATCGAGAGACACAATGTTTATATGTGTAATTATTTAAATGTGAACTTTTATGTGTTTAATATTTTGAAGGTACAAATGGTTGTTATATATATATATATATATATATATATATATATATATATATATATATAGTGATGTAATGTTTTAATTAATGTAGCTATAGGAGATCTGAAGTGAAGAAGAAATAGTAAGAATTGTAATATTGTAATCAGTAGACTGTAGTCACTTGCTGTAATGCATAAAAGTACTAACTAATTTCAAGCTGGTTGTTCGATATATTACTTACCTCTCAATGCATCCAGAGGAATAGTTAGGATATTGTAGTCATAACCTGTAAAAGAAAACATACATAATAATTAAACTTCAATAAACAATTACCCATATCCACTCCTAAAACCATTTTATAAAGGATAAAAGGAAAAAGGTCTCCCCAGCAATCCTCCCATCTACAAATACCAGTATACTAAATCTGGGTTGGAGGCACTCGAGTTTGATTATAACCAATAAAGGGTTACATTTATAAATGATTTAACCTTTGGAGCTCTAGTTTAGAACACTATCATCACACCATAAATAAATGTGTAAATTTTCCTTTTAGCCAGCAGTCACTGCAGAATTTTGCAAGTTAATAGTTGGCATAAAACTTTTCAAGGAAAACCATCAAATTCTGGAAAACCCAGCTAACAATATTTTATTTCTATAACTAAGAATATATGAGAGTTTTGTAATGGTGCACAATAATTTACTGTATGTACCTTCTAACATTATGAGACCACCACTACTCAAAACTGTTGAGTTATTTGCATTGCTGCCATATTTAAACTAGTCTATTTGTCAAGGACAAGATGAAGGATGATTCATAGGTCAACATGACTTTCCTACTGTTTAGCAGTCTATTGACTGTACTCTGTTTCTGACATAACTACTGTACACATAACAGTATAAAATGTATAGCTAATGGACCTTCAGTACCTGGAATATTAGCTTCTACCCAATGTTTTACTTTGCTGACATTTCTCCCTTTGAGTTACCAACATCCCCTTAGACATTGTTTTTCATAAAATAATAGGCAATTTAACATCCACTCTGATTTCATAATCACCAAAGACTCTTACATGTCAGACCTACTGTAAATATAGGCAATTGAGTATTTACATGCATGAAATGAATTATACTGTGAAATGATTTGCTTAATTAATACGTGAGACATATATACATGGAACTTTGTTCTATATGCTTGTTATACATCATTCATTCTGTATGTTGTATGTTTTGTAACCTGAATAAAGATAGTTGGTATTTTGTTTAATGCCTGTATAAGGTCATAGCTCACTGTGTTAACTTCAAAACATACTTTTAATCTTACACAGTATTCTTTATTAGAAATTTAAATGATGACTTCAGATATTTCCACTTACACAGTATGATCATTATAATCTGATTTTGCACAAACTCTGTAAAGCTTTTTAATTGCTAATAGGTTTATATAGAATTATTCATCTCAATAAATTAAAATTTTCTAAAAAATACAACAGTAGTTCCATGTTATAATCACCAGCTAAATAAGAATAATCATTATGGTCATACTTGTAAAAAAAATGTTTTCGTGTTGGTGATCTTAACTGACCTTTCCATTATTGCAATCAGTCATCAATGGAATACTTGCCAGACTCGGACATCAAGACATTGTGTAACAGGGAAAATATTCAAGTAACAATGATGTCTATTCATCTTACAATGCCACTGACAGTATAGGGCATGCATAGTAACTAATTTAAGAATTAAAGTGGACATTCACATAAAAAGTTTTAATGATTCAAATGAATAACATCAACTGTGACTTAATATCTTCTTATTTAATATGCATTCATGCGGTTGACAAATATAGCCACTTCAGTGCTGAATAAATAGATATAAGTAATAAGTTACTTTTAGAGATACATTACTAACTGTAAAATTAGACAGCAACATTTTCTAACAATCTTTCAATTCCTCAGCCTAATGTCTGTCTAAATATAGATTGATATTAAAATGTCTGCATTTGAGGATTACAGCTGCAATTTCAATTTACTTTGTACTGTAGTATATTAATATACTTTCCAAAATGTAATATATTTATGTACATTTACTATGTTTTGCAATTATATATTATGATTTATCTGCAAGTGATTAATGCTGATATGAAAATGGGGCATATATACAGTACTATATTTTAACTTTAATAGAAATGCAAATAGACAGGCATACAAAGGACTTGTTAAATTAAAAAATGGATTTATTATAAAAAAATCAGTCCTCTGTTGGACATTTCACAAGACATTGCACAGTTGAATAGACCATTATTTTCTAATTAATCTATATATTTTTATTTAAAAATTAACTGTCCATTTCTACTAGTTGTTTTATACATTATAGCATCCAGACAGGTGTTTACATTTACATTATTTATAATAATGCATCTTTAATGGAAAGCATTAAGCTTGAGATTAAAATATATAATAATGATGACAATTTTGTATATGTATATATATATATATATAATAATAATACAAAATAAAAAGAAAGCAGAATGAAAAGGGTTAGAGATATTATTATCTAGCTAGCTATTGAGAAGCTTGAGTGTTTACATAAATATACTCAAAACATAATATCTTTTGAATAGATTTCATGCATCACTGATAAACATTATTCTTTATTAGACCACAAAGCCAACAATGTTTTAGACTTAGTCAGGTAGAAAAAATAGAACTTCAAGTCTAAACTTATAAAAATGTCAATTTGTTATGGCCCTATTTTAATTTTAATAAATCATCTGCGAAAATAGAAGAGATACAGTAGTCTCCAAGTCTGTATTAGAGTAGAAATGCTGCTTAACCAATTAAAAATATAATATACTTCAGATACTTCATCTGGAAACAGGGAAGATATGTTGAATTAAGATTTTCTGGAAATTTAGCTCTTAAAATCCTTTGTTATAGTTAAATTATAAAATGAATCACAATTGGTTAAGTACTCATTTTTTTAAATGAAATTTCATTCCCTTTAGCTAATATAGCTAGTAGTGATTAAAAAACTGTTGGAGCAGCTGCTGACCCAGGGGCACAGCAACACCCTTTAAAACACAAGGTTAAACTGTACAGACAAATTAAAGCCAATGCTCCCAATGTAGGTAAAATAATTGAGTATAAATGAAAATGTAAACAAATAATAGCTAACTATAAAAAATCTAATCCATAGATGTAAAATTACATAATTGTTAACCGTTAAATAAAACAAAGTCTGTATAAACATAAATAGCAGTTAATATAAAACAGCTACACAAGCATATATATTGCTAAATGTATCAAATAATTATGCAATAAATTGATATTAATGGTTTAAAAATGTTACAAGGCAAGTTCAAGATGCACTATATTAATTGCATATCATTCCACAATATTATTTGCTGAAATTGTATACCACACCAAACACTACTCCAGCTGGGCGCTAATAAATCTGTTAGACTCTATCAAATTGAATGAATAGCAACATACACCTATGGGGTTGTGTGACCCCACTGGACAAGACTAAACCACCCCTAATCAATAACAAAACTAAGTAATTATGTATGGTGTTCACTTCTAATAGCACTGAGTAATTTAACTTTTTGCTACTAGTCATACATCATTGATTTTTACAAAGATATATGTTTTTTATTACCCTCAAGTAGAATGAAATTATCTTCTGGAAGAATACAATTCAGATTACCATTGACTTTTGTATAATTTCAGAAAATATTAAGTAATCATGTAAATATACAAGTCAAAAACTTGACGTGACAGAAAACCCAAGAGGCCAATATACTATGAAAAATGAAAAGAAGGTAAATATATGGTTTGCAGTGTTTTAACTCAGGAGTACCATAGTTAGAATCCAGAGATGTACATTTAGAAATGTATTTAATTTTTATATTTATTTAATTTATATTTGATTTCTGTAATACATAGAATCTAAATATTTGTCAGTAACTATATTTTTGATGAGTTTCCAATATACATTGTACATTTAGTTGTTTAATGTCTGTTTATATGAGTCTGCATTTCTTTGCTAAATGCACACAGTAATGACTAATTGTAACACCTTTGGAAACAGGTTTGAACTTAATGGCTTATCAACATGAACTTAAGTGAAAATGGGCAGGTATCAATAGAGGGATCTCTGATTTGGGGAGATCCATTCTCTTTTATAAAGTCTCTTTAATCAGAAGCAAAATGCATTAGTGGTATCTGCCATTCATATTTTGCCGGACATCTAAAACTTACCAAGGACTTAATTTATCTACCAAGCAGAAACTGTGCTATACTACATCGGGACAGAGGCCCTCATTCAGAGGCGGTCGCAAGAAGCGATCACTCTCTCTGAATGAGGGTGGTCGCTTCTTTTTTTAGTGCAGCCTCTTTGTCGCTAGCTAAGCTGGGGGTTACCACCCACAGCTTAGCAACCGACCAGGGTGATGGTCATGATGGTCAAGATCATCGCGACCATCGGGGCTTGCATTGGACTAAGGTTGGGTCTCAGCACCCACAAGCCCCAGGGAGCTTCCTGCTCTGATCGAGCAGGAAGCTCCCCACTGACATCACTGCTGATGTCAGTGCGGATGCCCACAAAACAGCAGGCATTTGCTTGGGATTGCCTCTATTTGTGTAGCCACCCTTACGCCCTGCCTACAAACTGGGGTGAGCTGTCGATCAACATCCCTAGCCGGCCCTTTTATAGTGAGCTCTGGGGCTTGTGCACGCAGAGTGTGGCCACTGCGCATGCGCAGGGCCTTAACATCGACCCGGTTGTGAGCGCTCAGCACTTGCAACCGGGCTTGAATGAGACCCAGAGTCTGCATCTTAAGACAAAAGCAGCCAGTACTTAGGTGGTCACAAGCTGACTAAATTGCAGCCTGGAGAACTGTGACCATCTGAGGAATTGGGTTTATGCCCTAAAGTTGGGACTCTGTACTTTGCGGTTGTCAAACACCACCCACACAACGTGTCTGTCTATGACACTTCCACAAAGGTCTGGTAAAGGAGGACAGTATTTATTTCTTTGGAATCACAATAAGGGTATAGAACAGACTTTTTTAATCATTTTTGATTTTGGTTCTCTAATGAGGACTTTTTTATATGAACTGGTCATTGCAAATTGTAAACACAAAATTTTATATTTTATTTGTTATTAAATGTTGATATTTACTGCATTATGTATATAATATATACTATTTAAATACATGATTACATAAAAATATTTTCATTTTTTATAGTATATTGGCCTCTTGGGTTTTCTGTCTTGTTAAGTTTTTGACTTGTATATTTAAAATTATGAGCGCCACACCATACATAATTATTTAGTATTTGCTGAAATTACACATAGTCAATGGACTTGTAATCTGAATAGTATTCCTCCAGAAGTTTATGTAATTCTGCTTTAGAGGTAATAAAAAACATATATCTTTGGAAAAATCAATAATGTATGACAAATAACAAAAAGTTATATCACTCAATGCTATTTGAAGTGAATGAAACATGATAGTGATCAGAATTTTTTTAAATCATCAACTTACTATTAGCAACCAGGCTGTAGTAATGGCTTGAAGTTAATAGCTGGCAGGTGCTCCTAGAGTTTATGAGCACCTAATGTGCCTAATGACACTAAGGTTAGTGGGGAGCTGAAGTGTAGTAAGCTGCCAACAGCTACATCTGCAAGGGATTGCTGAGGCAGGGAAAACTTTGACTGCTCAGCTATGCAAGTAGCTGGGAATGAAATAAACCACTGCCAGTTTGATCATGAGTAAAACTGTGTGCAGAACTGTGGGTGATGTTGTTGAAGAAGCAGAACAGACAGCCCAGCAGTAATAACAAAGGAGGCTCTCTAGTGTTCTCCAGAGTGTGAAGGTTGGAGTCTGATAATTCAATTTATAAATTGCCAATAATATAGTCACCATTAATGCATTTAATTTTCTCTTGGATAATTTATTCTAAAGATTGTATAGAAACAGGAAGGTGTTGTATTTAAGGTAGAAACTTCCTATCAATTAGATTATACATTATACAGCACATGTATTCAAAGTCTATCCTAAATAACTGTAAGTTAATATTAATGCTGCTTTGTAACCTTTAATAAAAAGTATGCACAATAATCAAATTATATTATAGGCAAGAAAATATTAAAGAAATGAATACATACTGCAGAGAAAAGCAGTACACAAATAGAACTAACAATGGTGCATATGTTTTGATCTCATACACCAATAAGATGTACATTTTCTATTTCATAATTGTTGTGGACAAACATCCACTCATTTACACATACATAATCTAACTTTGAATATTTGTTGATAACTGAAATCCAATAGATGTCTCATCTATAGATATCTAATATCAAATAACACCATATAAATAAAATAAAAAGGGGATGGGAAGGTAGTGTAATGTTCCTGCAAGACTGATTAAGGAAACTCTGGGTCAACTATTTAATTGAGCCCCTCCAGACGGATCCATTGTGAATCTTTCATGCAGAGTCTCTTAAACCTATCTCTTTCTCTAGTAGTATAAGATATACATTCTGATCCCCATAGTTTCAGTCCAAAAGGATCACCACTAAGTGTATCCATAAAATATGAGAAACACCATGGTAAATGATCTTGCTGATGATATTCCAACAATGCTCAAGGAAGCATTGCTTCTGTGGTTGTCACATTGTGGCCAAACCCCGCTCCCACCTACCGAGTGCTGGGGTCCTGGTGACCATAGCGTAGGGGATGTAGAGTCCCCGGCACCCGCTTCTAGTGTCCCAGCTGCTAGCATGTGCTCTTTTCCCCCCTTGGTGGCTGTAGTGCAGGCAACCATAGCTCCCCTAGGGCTGTGCGCAGTTACCTGCAAGGACATTTAAAGAGACAAACATGCCAAATGTAAAATCACATTTGGTGCAATAATTGAACTCCTCCCTACTGTATAAAGGGGAGTTATTTGGTACTAGGCAGGTGCCAGAGCAAAATGTCCCTAACCATACACCAGCATTCTCAATGAATACTTCTGCTAATTTTTTACTTTGACTTGTTTGTGACTGGATTCTGTCTCCTTTCTGGTACTGCTTGGTATTCGGGTTTTAACCTTTGGCTTTCCTCTTTGACCTGTTTTCTGTCTGCACCCTGCTACCATCTTGTCTGATTGGTTATTGTCGACTACATGGTACCAAGTCTGAGGGCATCAACATGCTTGTCAGATACAGTCTAGTCAAAACCTCCTTGTGGGGGTCCCTTGTGAATACCACCAGCATGTTAGACTCTGCATCTAGGTCTTGTTAGTCCCAAAGTATGTTCTAGCATCCTTTATCTGTCCATGAGTTGTGATAGAATACTCTTGACCAAAATATGGGTACTGCTGGTAATCTTTCAGTTTGAGATCTGCTGGGAAACCTCCTAGCCAGAGTCAAGAAGCAAGAACAAGACCAGGCCCAGATTATATAGTGCCTACAGACACTTATGCAACAAGTTGGTGTGGCTCAGCCAGCTATGGTACAACAAGCACCACCTTCTGTGGTGGCTTTTCAAACTGTATGGGCATCTTCACCATTATGGATTAAAAATCCCTCGAAATATAGTGGGGATCCCAAAGGTTGTTGAGGATTTCTAAATCAGTGCTCAATTCAGTTTGAGGTCTAGGCAGCAAATTTCCCTTCCGAGAGGACAAAGGTGGCTTATATTATCTCTATGTTTAGACAAGCTTTGGCATGGACTTCTCCATTATTGGAAATAAATGACCCTCTCAATATTAAGAACTGTGATTTCCTTGCAGAATTCTGGAAGGTCATTGATGAGCCTGAGTAAATATTCTGCAGTTGAAGCAAGGCAATCAATCTGCTGGACAATATGTTGTGCAATTATGAACCCTTGTCTCAATGTTAGGGTGGAACAATGAAGCCTTGGTTGCCGCATTTATACAAGGTCTGTCGAGCAAATCAAGGATGTATTGGCATCCAGAGAATTACCAGCATCTTTGGATGACCTGACATCTTTGTGTATCTGGGTGGACATACATACAAGAGAGAGGTCATGAGAGAGGGAACAGTCTCAGTGCTTCAGCTTCAAGCTCACCCCACATTTCATATCTCTGGTTGAGTCTCCAGATGAGCACATGTAGATTGGGAAGGCTCATCTTCCTGTTGTGGAAAGGAGATTCAAGAATGTCTGTACTCTGGGGAATCATGTCACCACCAGCTGTTCCGAGCGTCCGGTAATGAGAAGCACTAACTGATCGAGGAGTGGTTAAGTTAGGCTCATTTAATCACACCCCAAAAGAGGGCAGTCCTTCCCAGTTTTTGATTGATTGTTAATAGAAAAGACCCCAGATACTCTCAAGTCTACTTGGATGCTGCGCCAACAGCAACTTCATTATAGCAAAGAATGTTCCAGAGTTAGGAATTCCTAGTGTGCTGCTATAGATGCCAGTCTATCCTTGTAGTGGATGGGAATAATCTTCCCATGGCTACCATCTACTCCTGGATGACAGTAGTAACCATGCAAGTGGGCGCTCTGCATATGGAGTTGATATCATTCTACATACACCTATCAGCCTACAGTCCTATAATCCTGGGTTTTCCATGGTTATGCAAGCATGCTCCCACATTAGATTGTAGTAAGGCCCAAATCCTGTTGTTGGAAGTTCAGTGTCATAATATGTGCTTACCAAATATTGGACCTCCACATCATGTCATCCAGAGTTTGTCCATCTCTCCAGAGGACCCTATACCAGCTCTATACCAGTCCTTCAGGGATGTTTTCAGGAAGAAGGCCACTGAAACACTCCAAGCTCATTGGGAATGGGACTGCTATATAGAATTACTGCCGGGGAATATGCCTCCTTAAAGAAAATTGTTTTTCCTCTTGCTTCTTGAGGCCCAAGCAGTATGCGAATATATCAAGAAGAACCTTGAGTATTGGTTCATCAGAGAGACAAAATCACCCACAGGAGCTGGTCAATTATTGGTTAAGAAGAAAGATGGAGGGCTGACACCATGTATTGATTATCATGGTCTGAACACCATCACCATAAAAGATCGATATCACACTACCACTAATCTCAGAACTCTTTGACTGAATAAAATAGGTGAAGATTTTTTTCAAAATTATATCTCCCTAGGGCCTATAACCTAATCAGGATCTAAGACGGGGATGAGTGGAAGTTGGCCTTCAATATGCGGGATGGTCATTATGAATACTTGGACATAACTTTTGTTTTAAGCAATGCATCTGCTTTTTTCCAAAAGTACATGAATAACATCTTTCAAGACCTGTTGTACAAGTACGTAGTGCTGTATCTGGACGACATCCAATTCTCTTCTAAGGACATAGTGAGTCATTGTAAGCATGTATGTGAAGTGCTATCATGACTTTGTGGTGACCAGCTCTTCTCTTAATAAGAGAAGTGCTCTTTTGAACTAAAGAATCTGGCATTCCTATGGTACATAATTTCAGGCTCTAGTCTCCAAATGGATCCTGAGAAGTGTCAAATGTCAACTAGCCCTGTCCGGTGGGATTATATGCTATACAATGTTTCCTGGGCTTCTATAACTTTTACTGGCAGTTCATCAGGAACTATTTATCTGTTGCAGCTCCCATCATAGCTCTCACTAAGAAGGGTCAATACACTATGGTGTGTCCTCCTAAGGAAGAAGAGGAATTTGACCACTTAAAGCAGTATTTCACCTCAGATCCCATCCTGAGGCTACACAATTGTGACCAACCTTTATTTCTAGAGTTTGACACCTCTATGGTCAGGGCAGGGGTGGTGCTTTAACAGATGGACAAGGAGGGAGAGTGGTACTCTTGTGGTTTCTTTTCCAGCAAGTTTTCAGCTCCAGATAAAACTATGCCATAGGGGATAAAGAATTGCTAGCCATCAAACTGGCCCTGCAGAAATTGCAACAACTGTTAAAGGGACAAAATTCCCTGTAACAGTTCACACTAACCACAAGAACCTTACTTACCTCAAGATCGCCAAGTGTCTGAACTTTGTCACTCCAGGTGGTCACTGTTCTACACCTGCTTTAATCTGGTGATCACCTACCGGCCAGGCAGCAATAACATCAAAGTGGACGCATTGTCTTTGGTATTCATTTCTGGGGTGGAGGACAAAGTTTGAGAGGATAAGCCCACTCTGAACCCAGCCTGTTTTGAAGCAATAACCACTGAGGTCAAAATTCCTCCAGGGAAGAAATTCGTAGCACCTGAGCTCTATGCTACAATGGGTAAATGGTTCATGCTTCACTGGTCATGTGGGTGTGAAAATAACTCTGGAGCTAATCCTTATGGATTGTTGTTGGTTGATGGTCCTTCAGGATGTTAAGGATTTTGAGGCAGTCTATTCTACCTGTGGTCAACACAAGGTTCCATCTTACTCTCCTTTGGGTCCTCTGCATCCATTTCTCATACTTGACCGTCCATGGACCCATATTTCCATAAACGTTCTCACCAATCTGCCATCATGTCAAGACTTCAATGCCATCTGGGTGGTAGTGGACAGGTTCTCTAAGGTGGCTCACTTCATTCCATTTAAAGGCCTACCCTCAGATATAAAGTTGGAGAAGTGTTTCATAACGGAGATCTTCTGGTTGCATAGGCTCCATAAGGACTCCTTTTCAGATGTGGGGTGCAATTTGCCTCCAGATTCTGAAGTGCATTAAGTGTTTTGGGGTTAACCTGAGCTTTTCAGCCAGCATCTCTCCCTCTCCCCCACCCCCCTCCTCCCCCTGAGCGCATATCTTTTCTTTCAGGAGGTGGGTGGAGGGCGGGAACCTTCATCTGCATTTTTGGAGAGCCATGCAGCACTGCAGGAGGTCTGTTCCTGAAGGCCTTCAGAGCCGGAAAGTGTATGGCCAGTGACCATGGAGGATTCTGCCCTGTGCAGTGGCACCAGCTGCACCACCCTCTCTATGGATCTGTTTTCATCAGAAGACCATTCTCAGAGTAATGGTCAAATCTAGCAAGTGAACCAGGATTTGGAGAAATTCTTGCAATTGTACATGTTGGAAAGTCAAGATCATTGGGTCTCCTTATTGCCATTGGCTGAATTTGCTCATAACAATCTGTTTTATGAGACATTGGGTCAATTTCCATTATTCATCTAGTATGGTCTGCACCCTCTATTACTGGAATTGCCAGCCCTTCAGTTGGTATCACTCCCAGTTGTCTATGACATGGTGAGGCGGTTCCTAAATATCAGGAGAGAGCTAAAAAAATTGTGGAGAGTCTCTTCCAGGTATAAGGTGTTTGCAGACAGGAAGATGAAAACGGTTCCTTTACTAAGTTCTAGTTGTCAAGCAAACATCTTCGACTGAAGGTGACCACAATGAAGTTCACTCTCAGGCTCATTTGGTCATTCCAGATCCTCCAAGTGATCAACCCAGTGGGCATACCATCTGAGGCTTCCTGGCACACTTAGGATACCAAATGTCTTCCACATTTCTCTCTTGAAACAATGGTTCTGAATTGGTATTGCCACCCTGTGACCCTCCTTTAGCTATTCCAATGGAACATTAGGAAGAGTATGAGGTGAACAAATTTTGACTCAGACACTTTTCGATATACAGTGCAATTCCTTGTGAACTGGAAAATATATGTTCCTGAGGAATGCTATTGGGTGAAGGCCTCAGATATCCATGTACCTCAACTTCAACAAAAATGTAATCAGAGGTTCATTGGCAAGCCATATCTGGAGTGTTTGGTGCCCATTCCTAGAGGAGGAGGTAAAGTCACAGTGCTGCTGAATCTGGCTCCCACTCACCAGGTCCACCAGCACTGGGGTACTGGTCAGTGTAGAGCAGTAGGTGGGGATTCTGTTGGTATATGATATATGGTTTAATGCCCACAGTTTCAGTGCAAATGGATATCCATTATGTGTGTCCATAAAATATCAGGGACACTGTGGGAAATGGTCTTGCTAATGATATTCCAGCACAGCTCAAGGAAGCATTGCTTCTGTGGGTGTCACAGCGCAGCTGAACACGGCACCCACTTACCAGGCCTGGCAGCTCAGTGGTCCTGGTCGGTGTAGGGCAGTGGTTTAGGAGGATTCCCCGGCCCTTGCTTCTAATGTCCCAGTTCCCAGCATGCATTCTCTTCCCTCCTCAGCAGCTGTAGCGCAGGTGGCTTTGGTTGCCTTTGTGGTGTGAGTGTTGACCTGCAAGGAAATTTAAAAAGACAGAAGAACCAAAAGTGACACTATTTTTGGCAATAGAATTGAACTCCTGCCTATGAAAGGGAGTCTTTGGGCACTAGGCAGGTGCCAGAGTATAGGCTCCCAAATCATACTCCAGCTTTCCCAGTGATTACTTATGCTCATTTGTAACCTAAGCTTTGTTTGTGACCTGATTCCATCTCCTCTCTGCTACTGCTCTTGGTATTGTGGTTTCGACCTTGGCTTTCCTCTGTGACCTGTTTTATGTCTGCTCTTTGATTCCATCTTGTCCATTTGGTTCTGAACCAGCTTGTCGACTACATGGTATGCCGGCATTGTACTCTGCTCTGATCCAGAGATTACCTGCACCTGTACATGGAACCAAGTCACAGGGCTGCAACCTGCATGTCAGATGTCAGGATCCCTGGTGACAACTGCTGGAATGCTAGTTGTGACAGTGTGAGAGTGGTATGGCCATGTATTGGAGTCCATAGTATCACTGGAAAAGATAGGCTGCATAAGTGGTCTCAAATGTTGGGAGTGCTATACCAAAGCATTATAATCAATACTCATACACCACAAATCACACACACAACAGCTACCTTTTCAGAGAAGGAGGGAAGAATTCAATTACTTTCCTAATCTAGGGAAGTTCCAAAAATAAGAAGATACACAGATTTAGAGACTCAAAAGGAGGAGGGATTAACTGGAAAAAGTGGAAACCTATGACCTTATTAACAGCCTCATAATGTATTCAATCTGTTCTCACATAATCTTAGTGAGGCTAAGATCTGGCTACTCTCTAAAGGAATGAAATTTGCTATCCCCTTTAAATTATTTATTGAATTGAACCGATATGTTTGAGCACTACTGTAAGTCACAAATAACACTTTGGTCATAAGAAAATTAAAGCTGATAAAATTACAGGTACCCCTATTCTTCTAGATGAAGGAATTTTTTTACCATTCTCAATATTTACAGTTGATTAGGATGTCCTTGGGGACCAGTTTTTCCCCAATCTATATATGGGTAGGGTGGAGGAAGAGCTCATTTTGGGTGATGGCCCTTGTAGGACACCTGGTCTTCTATGGCCATTACATAGTTGATCTCTTTTTTATTTGGGATGGTGATGATAGATTTATTTACAACTTTATTTTGTACTTAAATTCCAATTCTTATACGTCACATTTACAAACACATTTCAACAGTCTCTCATACATTACATGGATATAACTCTGGAGGCCAGATTAAATCATACACATAATGGTAATAGGTAGACACCAATACTTGTATAGATTATTTTAGTAATCACCATTAAAATTGGTTGTCTAATATTCTGTACAACTACATCAGCTCCATCAACTAAAATGCAATTGCTGCTCACTCAAGATCTCTGCCTCTGCCAAGCCTTTGAGGAATGATAACTGATTCTTAAGGCACACGCTATGTCTGAAATTTAGGTTGTAGACAGAAGTCTTCATATAGCTATGCTGTGAGATCGGTATGAATGACCGCCAGTTCAAATCCTGATGCCGGAAAACCGGCAGCAGTGAAGATCCAAACAAGCTAAGTAACTAACTATCCCTAATCTTTTGCCACCTAACACACCTTTAGGGGTGCCTAACCCTATCATCCCCCTAGTGCCTAAACCTAGCCACCCTCATAAGTGCCAAAACCTAACCTCCTCCCATTAGCCTGAACCTAACCCTCCCGTGGGGGGGGTGCCTATCCCTAAGTCCCCACCAGGAGCACTTAACCTAAACCTCCCCCCCGCAGCTGTACATACCCGCTGCCCAGCTAACCTTCATTCGGTATGCTGGGTGTTGGGCTCCCGGCTTAGGGATAATGATAGGCATCAGAATTTCAATGCCTATCATTAGTCCCCTGTCGTGATTGTACAGTCGATAAGCCGTCAGTCAGCATTTTGACCATCGCCTTCCTGACTGCATATCCTATGCTGGATGATTTTACAAATTCCAATGTGACTGCATTCCAAAACAAATCCTTAATTAAAAAGAAAAACAAACATATACACCTTCCATTGTCATTTGTTTTTACAGTTAGCAAATATTTTAGCTACAATTATCAAGAGCAAATATCCTTTACTCCTATTGAACCCCTACTTAACAACAAACCTTCAATTATTTTTAGAAAAGTGAGGATTTTGCTAAATTATTTCACAGTCTGTTGGAAACTAGCTTCCCAAAAACCACTTATTGACATAACCTTTTAAAACCATGTGGTAGGTAACTATTTGAGATGCTTTTCATATCAGTTCATGAAGAATAAGGCTAAATTTTGCTTTTCCACAGTGAGCAAAGAAACATCAATTTACTATGTTTGTGAACTGTGAGCTTATTTAGTCAATCTGCTTCACTGTGACTGTGGAATGCAATATGTGGACCATACCATTCTGCCAATGAATTAATGCTTTCTTGAGCATTGCCAGAATATCCACAAGATCATCTCCCATAGTGTCCCTAGTCATTGACACAACATACATAATAGAGACCCCTCTGGACTAAAATTTGGGGATTAGAACATATATCTATATCATGTACTACCAAAAGAGTAGATAGGTTAAGAGACTCTGCATGAGAGAGGTACACTGGATCCATGTGATGAACACTCTCCATCCAGAGGAGCTCAATCAAATAGGGGACCTAGAGGTCCTTTAATGATTCCTGCAGGACCCTTATAACAATTCCCCACCTAATTATTACTTATCTGGTGTTATTAGATATTAAATATCTGTAGCTGAAGTAAATATTATATTTGAGTTATCTACATATATTCAAAGTTTGATTATTTATTTGGAGGTGAGTGGATGTTGGGCCACAACTATTATCTCTCAGAAAATGTACATATTATTGGTGTATGAGATCAAAACACTGTATTCACCATTGTTAGATCTTTATGTGTACTGCTATCTCTGTAATATTTATTAATTTCTTGAATATTTTCTTACCTATAGTATCATTCTATCATTGTGCATCCTGCAAAATAATAGCCTCTTTATGGTTATAGAGATAGATATGTATGTATGATCATCTACACACATATATTTGTTAGCTTGAAGATTTTAGAATTAATTATTTAGTGGTAACAACTCTTTCCTAAATCCATTATTTAATGTATATATATTACTGAAAAATAGTACCCTACACATTTAGTTTATAGATTGTATGATATAATATATAAACAAAAAAAATGAAATGGGCACTCACCAATTAGAAGAAAGAGTATATTTGGTTACTCACAAATCACATATTATCAGTCAACGTTTTGGTCCAAAAAGGGCCTTTGTCAAGACAAAGCAATCACCACAGAGCTACCATCAAAGAGACCCATAACCCACAACCCATGCAGCCGACTGAAACAACCATATCAATTAATGGGGACCCACCCTCAATCAAAACTGGAAGTGGGATGCTGAAAAGCTCACACACAATCCCAAATGTAAACAAATAGCTAATCACAATCACAATGACTAATGGGCTTACCATGTGTGCTGCTATACACTGGTGCAAATCTCCACAATCACATCAGGTCCAGCGTGTGTAGTGCATGTAGATCATACCACCACCAACCTGAAAAATCATGTGCTCCACGCCATAAGATGCATAACCACCAGAAATTGTGCCATGGGATGGCTCCAGCACAAACCAAGCACGCTATTGCCAGACCAACGTAGTCATAGCAACAGTTGGTGCACATATGAATGCCAAACAGACAAAATAGGAATTTACAAACTAAATGGAGCTGTATCTGTCAAGAATATTTACAACCAGCTAGTATAATCGGCTCACAGGTAGAAAATCACACCCACTGTGTATTTAACTAATGTAACCCATAAATACTAAATCCAATGTACACAAATAATAAAGAAACACAAATGAGCAAATAAATACATTAAAAAAGTAAAATAAATGAATAGAAATAATGAAATCTATACACATACTACAAAAACTGTAGTTACTAGTGATAATATAAATACAATATAAAAAATACACAACATAAAGGTACCAACATTGCTAGCTTTACCGCAGAAAAAATCTGAAAGAGACTATTATCTTCACTGCAAAAATATATTTTAAGGGTGATACTCACTAAGGTCACATGGGGCCACAGTATCAAGCCTAAATATCCATTTGACCTCACATTATTTCAAAAGAAGCTCTCTATCACCACCACGGATAGGATTTGGTATGTGATCTATTAACATTGCATTTCAATGCTGCTTTTGAGTGTCCCACAGAGGCAAAATCTTGGCTACTGCCTTGTCTGAGCTCTTAGACTGTAGAGCTGCCTGTTATGTCAAACAGAGATTAGCCATGAGATCTCTAAAGGATCTTGTTGTCATCCTACCAAAATAGAGACCGCATGGACACATCAGTATATACACAACAATACCAAGGGTACATTGTAAATTGTGGCGGATTGCTATCTTCTTTCTACTATGTGGTTGAGCAAATTCAGTCCCTGTCAGCATGGAGAGTCAGTTAATACAGTCATTACACTTGTTACAACCAGGGCGATGGCCTGGAAGCCAATGTGGCTTTGCTTCCCTTGGTTGTTTCATAGGCTGCACCAGGAGTTGACGTAGATTAGGACCACGGCAATATGCCATCATAGGTGGTTGTTTACTAATTCCATCCAGAGTTGGGTCAGAGTTGATAATCAACCAATGTTTTTTGATGGCCTTGCTAGTTGCATTGGCTGCAAGATCATAAGTGGATGGATATATAATTCTAGAAGAGTCAACTCTCTTCTTCATGGTGATGTGTAAATGTCTGTGCCATGCTTTAGCGAGGCACCTTTCAATTACTGACAGTGAGTACCCTCTTAATAGGAATCTATCCTGCATCTCTATTAGCTGTAATTCAGCTTGATCCTGAGAGGTATTGTTATGTAGGACACAAATCAACTGTGATATGGGTAAAGATTCCTTGAGACTACTTGCATGGTGACTCGTTGCTTGGAGTAGTGAATTCCAATCTGTAGTTTTGCGGTATAAGGTAGAACTCAATCCAGTGCCCTTGCATGAATTTGTTACATCTAAAAAATTGATGGACTGTTTGTCTAAACAAGCAGTAAAGCATATAGGACTTTCCAGAGAATTGAGGACTGTGATCATCTCAAAAAACTCAACATCCATCCCATTCAAAATTAGGAACAGGTCATCTATGTATCTCTTATAGAAAATTATCTTAGCGCCAAATTGACCCAAGATCCGATGTTGTTCTTGTTGATATATGTAAAGATTGGCATAAGATGGGGCCAAATTGGACCCCATTGCTCTGCCAGACATCTGGACAAAGTGGTCACCACAATAGCAGAAACGGTTAGAACCCAGTTCACAAAAAAACTCAATCAGGGGCCCAAAATGTGTACCAGTACTTAGAATAGTTCTAACTGTGTCTATCGCTGCCTGGTGTGGTATCACGGTGTAAAGTGACGCCACATCCATCGTGGCTAACCAAATATCATCCATAAGGTTGTTTAATATCAAAACTTATCGAGAAAATATGTGGTGTCATGTAAAAAACTCTCCATTGCTACAACATGTTGTTGGAAGAACCCATCAATAAAGAGAGCTAATGGTTGTAGCACCAAACCCTGTTGCAGAGATAATAGGTCCACTGGGCAGGTCAACCAGAGACTTGTGGATCTTTGGTAGTATGTATATAATTGGGCACACTGGGTGTGGCACTTTGAGATAAGATTCTACCCCTTCATCAATCCACACATGTTGTACCACCCGGTCGACTACCATATCAACCTTACGTTTGACATCCAGCATCGGGTTATTGGCCAATTTGGCATATGTTTGTACATCATTTAATTGGCGGTGTACCACTTTGTCATAAGTGTGCCAGTCTTGAATGACAACTGCTCCTCCTTTGTCAGCTTGTCGTATCGCCACCGAATCATCATTCATAAGACCATGAAATGCTTGCTTATGTGGCATGGTTAAATTATTATCTTCTTTATTAATTTGACAAGAAGACATCTCATGTTCAACCAGCTGTAAATACATCTTAATGCTAGTGTTATTAGACTGGGGGTCAAATAGACTGGGATTTTTAAATTTACTAAAGGTGGACATGTCCATAGAATTAGCAAAGTACTCATGCAGATGCAGTTTGCGCACAAATTTATAATGGTCAACAGACCAATTGAAATTATTATGCTGCACCACTGTCGAAGCTGGTTTAGTGGCTGAGACAGAATCAGTGTAAAATTAGTTTGGAGCGACACCATCTTGCGTATGGAAACCAGACTCCATCTTAAAAATAAGAATCTGCATGACACCATTTTAAGTTACAACTCACGAGCTAAGTACAGATGGCAATGTTTTTGGTACTGGGGACAACCTTGCATTGAGAAATACCAAAACAACTAGAGAAACAGCCTCCTAAGAAAAGTAAATAGAAAATACAATACACCAGGAACTGTGGGTGTTTTTGCATGTAAAGGGAGAGACCCCACGTGTGGACAGGTGTAGCTGTGGCAATTGTAATATAGCCCAGACACTTGAATTTGACTGAATGAACAATGGTAAGAAATCTGCACTTTTAAACTCACTGTAAGACAGGCTGGCACCAGCATGGTTGGGGGTCTCCACCCTGTTTGAGAGTGAATCTCAATACTAATAAAACATTGCATTGCAGTTTAAAAAATGATTTATATATATAATCCATCATAAATAGAATCACATGCATAAACACCACATTACGCACAGTTGCGCTGTTAACATGATGCACATTAGCAAATGCACAATACCCTGCATGCGAACACTGTTTATTAGCTGCATGCGTGCACATCTGCCCCAAATCAGATAAACCTAACTAGCGTCTTTTCCCAAACCCCTAATACTTACACAATGCACACCCACATAAAAGGTTCCATAGCTTTAAAGTATAAGATTCAAGTTTTATCCATTTATTACAAATGCTGTAAAATAAAGGCTATTTTGGTATCTAAGGTTTAATACATGATAAGTAAGCTGTGTTTGATCTGCATACTGATCTGCACTTTCTCAATAGCTTTCCGGTATCATCAGTGTAAAGATCGCAACATGCATTCTCAACTTATGGACCGTAGAGAAATAAAGCACCAAAATGTATTTTGTGAAACCAACAGCCTAGATTTGCATGCAGGGGAAATAGAAGAGAAAATAGGCTGTCGGAGGCTGATCTGTGTCCATATGAATCAACCTGTTAAATGTCCAGCAACAAACCTCTCTATTGTGTTGTCTATTTCTGTAAGGCTATAAATGTGTGTGTTGTGACCCCAGTCTGGAATCTTCTTGCTGATTGCTGATTGACGGAGGTTTCTTGCTGATGCCGGTATCTGGTCCAGAGCGCGTGCGTATTTATAACTGTACCTTGGGTCTGTATAACTTCTTTGTGCTAAATTGTACTTTGATCACAGCGTGTAACTATCTGTATTTTACTTGAATAATACTTTGTGCTTTGGAAACACATGTTCAAGGGCTAAAGTCTTTATTTTATTGTATGACTGCGTATGCAAATAGCATCAATTTTAGAGGTTTATAGGCAGGGTTTAGAAGGTATAGGTAGGAGAGAATAGAGGTTCAAATTCAGTATCCTTAGTGGGTACAAATGAAAGGCCCAATGAGAGAACTTCCCATTCAGCAGTGGAAAGGTATAGATAGATGTAAATGGGTTCTAATTCTTGTGTCACCCCTTCCTTGCCTTCTGGTATTCACAACCATGTCTGCTTTGATATCTGGGGGATTTCTTAGACCTGGCCCCTGACCTCTGCCTAAAAAAGAGGAGCCACTATGTGGCCTTTGGCTGTTGGATTGTGAGGAAGATGTTTCAAAATGAATGGGGGACCTAAACTGTGGGAACCCTACACTACGTCAGGGGAAATTCTCACCCCTCAGCCACCTGTACACTTTATGATTAATTTAATCTGAATTAACTGTCGCTCATTTCTTACACTTAAACGTAATTAAGTCCCTTTGATAGCAATTGATCTGATCCTGAAACTTCCCTAGCCGACTCTTAGAGGTGTTAATTGTTCCATTATTGAGGTGGCTAGTATTAAACAGTTTGATCTCTTCCTGCACTTTGGTCAGTTCCATCCCCACTTCATTGATGACTAGTAATATTTAGTCTAGTGAGCATTTATTTAACAGTCCACTACCATTTGGTGCAGAATGCGAAATTGCTGCGTCCACTGGTGGGGTGTTGCTCACTCTGAACCCACAAGGTATTCTCTTATTACAGTAGTAATCTGAAAGGAACTGACCATGCAAGGCCAGATCTATTTCTTGTTTTTTGAACCACAATAATTTGTGATATAAATCCATACTTGATTCGTCTGGTAATTTAGCAAATTCATTATGGTCAAACAAGACCTTATCTACATCATCATCTGTCAAAGAGACAAACATGTTCTGCGCCAACTCAAATGCTGCTTCATCCAACATATATGCATAATCATTGGCCATGTTAACAAACACAGTGTAGACACAGATCCACCCAACCAGTGCAAAAAGCAATCATAAAAAAATATGCAAACAGATAGAAAATTATATATTGAAGAGATACATATGCTTAATTGAATTTAACACTGTATGAACAATCACTTGGGTGCATAAATATGGCTGTCCTTTGTGTGTGCTAGCAGTGGTGGGACACAGCTGAGGTAGCGTGCATTAACAGCGACTGGGGTCTGGCATATGAAGTAGGCATTAGTGGCAGTGGAGACCTTGCTTATTTGCAGGCATTAGCAGGACCCGGAGGCGGTGCTGGTGTTAGCAACAGCAAGAACCTGGCAAAGCTTGGCTGGTGGCAGGCCTGCATCCAAGAGTATCCAGTCCCTGCCAGACATTCTGCATTGTTGCCTTTTTTGAAATTCACACAAGCTCTATCGTGCATGTCCTAATGATTTGCTTATTCATTAGATCATTTGTGATAACAGACAGAAGCAGGCTCGGATCAAAAAGATCCATGATGCCTTCATCTGTGTGTAAAAAAACAAACCGATGCACAGACAGGATCAGTGAGATCTGTCTGTCCTGCTGTGTTAAAAAATAGTATCCGGTTAAAGGGTTCCCCTAACTGTTGCATTACCCCCCCATTAGAAATGATCCAGTGCTGGTTATGTCAAAAACAGGGGACCCCTATGCTTTTTGTCCCGTTTTTCCATAATTGGGATTGGCTCAGAGCTAAGTGCTTGTTGCACTAAAAACAGGGGCACCCTATGTTGTTTGTCCCCTGTATTTTGGCAAAAAGAAACTGGCTGTGAAAAATGCACCAGTGCTGATTGTTCTTAATACAGGGGATTCCTACATTTTTTGTCCCCTGTATTTAGCACAAGCAGTACTGAGTCTCCAAAGCCCGGGGTAGGTTGAGCATTGGGGTGGGGGGCACGCTGCTTTATTTTTTCTTAAATACTTTTATTCATTTTTTACACAGATGCATGGATAAATCCCACTGATCTGTCCATTCATCTGTGTCTTTTACCACAGGAGATTGTCACACGGATTGCACTGAATCATGTGGGCACCTGTGTTTTGATGCATGCAGGGATACAAGGTGAGATAGTGAGTGTGCATGTATGTGTTAATGAACTTGCACTTTCATGTGTGTGATGTCTTTTAATTTTTTTTTTTTTTATTTAATTTGCAATGGAACTACAGGTACCAATGGCCCTGTAATGCCATGCATGTTGGTACATGTGGTTCTCCAAGTACCAGCATGCTTGGGAGGCTTGCTGGGACCTGTAGTTCTCATGCATAAGTCAATATGACAGTATCTCTTTTGCACTACTCTATACACTATCAACCAGGCACCCACCATTTCAGTGGTTCTGGGGATATCCCTTGGCTATCAGTCTACGACTGGAGTGCCCTGGAGAGGGTGACCCCTTTATTGAGGTGTCCCAATATCCCCAGGGATCCCAGGCCTTTGCTTAATAGCAGTCAGGGGTAATGCTTTGGACAGTAAAAGGGTTCCCCTGGCTGTGGCATTACTCCCCCACTAGAAAGGGTCTGGTGCTGGATATGGTTAATACAGGGGACCCGTGTACTTTTTGTCCCCTATATTTCCAAAATCAGGACTGGCTCAGCTGAGACCAGTGCTGGTTGCACTATATACAGGAGACCCCTTCGTCTTTTGTTCCCTGTATTTTTACGACCAGGACAAGCTCTGAAAATACGGTGCTGGTAGTGCTAAATACAGGGGACCCCTATGTAATTTCTTCCCTGTATTTTCACAACCAGGACTGGCTGTGAAAATCCCAGGGCTGGTTGTGCTTTAGAGAGGGGGGACAAACCAGGGAACCATCAGCACCAGTGACCATCTCTGTCCGCTCACTGCTGCCCCTGTGCACTGCCCTGCTGCTGCCACTGCAGCGCACCTCCGCTGCTGCCTCTGTGCACTGTCCACATACCTGCAGCCTGTCCCCACTGCCGTTTCTCTCACTGCACCCCCGAAACACCTCCTGTGTGCTGTCCCTCCACCACCAGTGCTAGTGTACCATTTTGTTCCCCTTCTCCCCTGCAGGAGGCACACTTCTCTGTTCTCATTCCTGATGATTAATAAATTATAAAAAAGTAATGAATGAAATTTCATAGACAAAAAAAGCTATGGTTTCACATGTCCCATTAATGCTTCTTAGACATGATCTGAAATTTCACAAAGCCTACTGAATTCTGACACTCAAACTTAAAAAAACAATTAATTTCCAATCATTAAGGCTGATGTCTTAGTGGACATGCTCCTTGCACAATACAGATATTGTATACCATCACACCCTGTGCTGTGAGGTCAAACTGGAACCCTACCACTTCAATAGGGATCCCAGACCATTTGCCAGCCCTCTGTGAAGTTTTCTTCCATCCAGTGGAAATCCAAGAATAGGGTCTTTGGGTCAAAGTTCTGCCCAGCATACACCATCTGGATGTCTGACCAGGACCTCAACTCCCTAGTATGTCTTCTAGGATTCAATGTTACCACTCAGTAAAGTTTTCATCCAAATCTATCCAGTGGAAGACCTAGAAAATGCTCCCAGGATCAAATTTCAGCCCAGTATACACAAACAGGAGGACTGACGGGGCCCCTAACTCCCTAAAAACTGGTAAGGATCCAATTAGACCAGCTAGCATTTGTTGTGTTCCAATCAGTGCAGGGGTGTATCTTCAAATTATTACATTTTATTATGTGATGTCATCCAATCCCTATTGTGGGCTTTCCATACAGTGAAAAGCCCACAACAGGCTCCCTTGTTCAAAGTTCTTCCAGGTGTACTCCACCTTGAGGTACAATGGGACCACAACCACACCATTTTAGGCATCCCAAACCAATTGCCACCACTCTTTGAAGTATTTTTCCAAATCCATCCAGTGAAAGACCCAGGACACGTTCCCTGGGTCAAAGTTCTTCCCAGCATACACCAATGGGAGGTCTGACTGGGGCCTCAACCCCCTAGTATGTCTTCTGGAGTCCAATGATATTCTGCAAAGTTGTTATCCAAATCCATCCAGTGGAAGGCTTAGAACAGATCAAAGTTCTGTCCAGCATACACCAACAGTGTAGGTCTGACCATGACCCTAAACCCCGTAAAACTTGGTCATGATCCAACTGCACCACCTCACATTAGTTTCATCCCAATCATTACAGAGGTGTATATTAAAATTATTAAGTTTTCTTATGTGATGTCGGCCAAATTCATCCACTGGAAGGCCCAGACACGATCCTTTGGCCAAAGTTCTGTCCAGCACACTCCGCATTGAGGTCCATCTGGAATGCCAACCACTCCATTAGGTATCTCAAGTCAATTGCGACCCCTCTGTGAAGTTTTCTTCCAAATCCATAAAGTGGAAGGCCCAGAACAGGCTCCCCAGGTCAAAGTTTTGCCTAGAGTACACCAATGGGAGGTCCGTCCGGGATCCTAACCCCCATATAACCTGGCTAGAATCCAACTGCATCAACTCACCTTGGTTTCATCCCAATCATTGCAGGGGTGAACGAATGCATAACTGGACAGACAAACAAACAAACAAACAAACAGACCAATTAATTTATACAGAATATAAGGATATCCAATAATTTTAATGTATTATTGCACATTTTAAAAATAAGTGAACTATGTACCATATAATTCTTAGTGTTTCTATTTCTGAGAAGGAACATGTAAATTATTCCAAAATACATAGGAGTCCAGGGGAGAAATGTATTAGCCTGCAAGCTAGCATCACTGTGGAAAAACATGCGAGTATGACTGTATTTTTAAAGCAGCAAACATGTTAAAGGATAAACCAAGCTGGTTTAGAATGTAAAATGCTTGCTGCTTTAAAAATATGGGCATATATGTATTTCCTTAGTGGCACTTTGTCACAGGTTATTAGATTTTACCCCAGATGTTTCATTGACTGCTCTTCCTGTCCCAGCTCTGCCCACTTGGCTCACTATGGAAGGCATCATAACACAGTATTATTAGGGACAGTTTATATTATAGCAGCAAGTTAGGATGAGAGCTGGAAGGCTTTAATGAGGTAGTGAGTCATGAGAACCCATTTGAGTGATTGTAGAGATGTGGAGAGTCTGATGGGGAGAGGGAGAGAGTTCCAAAGGTGCGGAGCAGCACGGGTAAAATCTTGGAGGCAAAAATGAGTAATTAGTTGGCATGAATGATGGCATGCATTATTTATATGAAGAGGATGGACTAGAGATTAAAGGGAGATTAGATCAGAGATATACATGGGAGAATATTGGGAGAGAGCATTGTATGCACTTTTTGTTTGGAACAACCTCCCTGCCGATTTCCTTCAATACCTGTGTGCAAGTGTACCTAGAATAATTTATACTGTTTCAAGGGCAAAGGGTGGTCACTCCAAATATTGATTTGATTTAGATGTTCTCTTCTGTTCACTTTGCATTTTGTTAACTGATAATAATAAAATATTAACACTTCTATACTAGACATACTAAATATAACTTTATATTACTTTTAAATAAACCTACCAAGAATTATTGCTCATAAACAATTAGCCCACAAGAAAATGAATCATTGTCCACTTTTGTGACAAAGAATTAGGGGTATATTTACTAAGCATCGGTTTTACGTTTTTTGTGGATTCCCGGCAGGTTTGCATTCTGCTGATTTTCTAAATCCAAAGCTGTTAGGAATTTTCTGAATATTCAGAGTGTAGCTACATTTAGACAATCGGACCACCAGTCATTAGAAGTATAAAAAAATCAAAAGAACCTGCCCAAAATACAATGAAAAAAATGTGAAAACAATTGACTAGAAATTAAGAAGCCTGAATGTATTCCAAAAAATATTATATTAGTCATCTCTTAATCAAGAAGCGTATGAGAAGGGACATAATAAGTTGTAATAATGTGGCATGTGGCTACAGGCAATATGGCTGAAATATGGCTTTGCATTGTACACTACTAATATGATAATGCAGGACTTCACATGCCAAGGAGGCAGTAGAACAGTATGATTAGCAGCTTCATGAGGTACTGCAGAGCTTATGCAGGCTTCTGTGGTTGGTTGATCCTCAAATACTGTGTCTTATAGTAAGGTCATACAGATGTTCCACCTCAATCATAACAACTTAATAAACCTATATGACCTCATCAGGGATTATTTACAGACAAATAAAGCAAAGCCACAAGCCATATTAAACCTGCACAAGCTGCTGGCTGTTTTTTTTTCACTGATTTTTTATAGTCAGTGGCATGTAGAGTGATGGGCAAAACACAGCCAATGTTCTCCAGCCATCTCACTTAGGTCTAAGCAGCCATGAAGACCCTCTATTATACCTTTATCTAATTGTCAAGTCAGGTTTCACAGTGGCATTAGCTAAAGGTAGCTTTCTATAATCTTACTATAATGCCTAATGTCCTAGAACTATAGACTGCACACACATTGGAATTAGACTACCTAAGAATAGGGCTTCCATTTAGATCTATTGGTGCCATGCCTATTCAATAAATGAGTAGGTGGTGTGTGATGCAATAGAAAAAATCATAAGTGGTTAGCTGGCTATCCTAGCTCATCACATAGTATTCAATATGCAGACATCCCTCCATGTTAAGTATAAAACAAAACAAATTCCAAAGTCATGGCTACTGATAATTTAACCCTTTTTTGATAAATTCCTCAAAAACTGACACATATATATGTATGTTAATAATTTTCTGTTTCCATATGCCAGTTGTTTCTGGCTATGGCTGTTTCTCCTGACTTCTGAATCCATTGTTGATTCCTCACACTCCTGTTATGCATAAGTAAAATGAGGCCCATAAATCCACTAGAGCAAAAAGAGTGCATTATTTGGACTTTTAAAATCTAGGTTCATGTGTCTATATAAGTCTGGTGGTGTATTGTTAAATAGTCATTTGAAATTCTTAGATATTGTAATCTGCTGCTGTCAACTGCATAATCTGGCATTCCACCAAAC
Organism: Taudactylus pleione; assembly: GCA_031769625.1. Classification (NCBI taxonomy): domain Eukaryota; kingdom Metazoa; phylum Chordata; class Amphibia; order Anura; family Myobatrachidae; genus Taudactylus; species Taudactylus pleione. The sequence continues at coordinate 60,678,507 of JAUIMM010000040.1, forward strand.
ACCTTCCTCAGGTTTGCAATATACAGCAAAGAGGAAGGGGGTCCTGTTACCATCCAGTGACTCTAAGGACACAAAAAGTGGGAGGCAGGTGAGGCAGAAACTATTTCACCTCTAAGTATACCATCCATAATGAATGCTCAATGAAACTAGACATGTGTGCAGACACCCATGTTTTTGGTTTTGCTAAAATCACTCAGTGTTTTGGATCTGTATTTCTTTGAAAAATGAGAAAAACTGATTAAATCATGTAATTTGGTCTTGTTTTTGTTCCTACAAATTTATCAACCACAATAACATTCATTTTAAAGCTCAGTTTTAGTTTTTTTACCCATATTTGCCAAAAGGTGCAACAAGCTGATAGGCTAAACTAAGAAACAGAGGAGCAGCACAAACACATTGTTGTTTAAAAAAGAATATAGCACATCTATGAAAAATAGTGGCACTGTAATGGCAGACAGGATGGCAGTTTAATGTAAACTATACAATGCTAAAGAATATTTTCAATAATCAATAACTATATCAAGGGCCAGCACCGATAAATGGTTCTGGAGTACTATTTAGTTGAAGCCAGGTAAAGCATGTATTTATTTATTAATTAATTGATTATCATTAATATTTTTACTATAACAAAGTATATTGGAAAATGGAAAATAAAACAATACCAAAAAACAAGCATCCAAAATTCATATTAGATTGATTCATCAGCTTTTAAGACAGTATCAGCTGAACTATATGGTTTTATGATACTTGTATTAATCTGCTAAGAAACTGCTGTAAATGAGGCCTATATGCCTGGATAATAAGCTAGCAAAGGATGGAATTGCAAGATACAAAAGAACATGATCACTCCTGTAAAGTACAGAAAAGCCCATATTGAAAAGTGGTGCATGATAAAATTGTCCCACCCACCCTTATATTGTATATTAAAAATGATGTGCACAGTTTAATAAATCAAGCACTTCAGCAACAGGGAGCTCTACTTTTGTGGCTGAGGTGCTTGGTTTGTTTGGGCACCCACAAAACATGGTTCCAATTGGTTTAGGGTTGCTAAAAGTGTTGTTATTAATCATGTCTAACATTTAAAGATGTCTTTATCATCCTCACTCTCACTCTCATCAATGTTGTTAATATTATCATTATACTGTATTAACTCATCCCCACTGTAATCCACTATTATAGAAGTCTCTGCTTTTTGTTGTAATTGGCGGCAAAGGTCTTCCTCATATAATTTGTACTTCATTTTTATGAACATCAGCTTTTCTACATTTTTAGGAAGTAACCTCTTACACTGATTGCTCTCAAGGTTCACACTTGGGGGTGTACAGCTTAAGTGAAACAAAGCTAGTTTGTACAAGGGGCTCCAAATTAACTTTTTTTCTCCCAGTATTCAAAGGTACTGTGTGATATGTTAATTTGTACATTGTCATTGTCACTATTCTATTTTTGCTTACTGTGTCATTAATCATCATTATTATTATGCTGTATCAGTCTGGTAGAGGTGTCACTAGTTTTGGGCAATGCTTTTAAGCCTGACCAAATGTAATAATTGTATTTCACTCTGTTGCACTATGATGACTCATGCCCTTAACCAGTAGGGCCTCTTGGTAAATGTCAATTTTATCCTGTCAGCAGCATTTGTCAGAGAAAATGAAGCAGGAGACATTGTTGTTTTATATTTGTAAGAATTGATTCGGGTGCAGATGATGGGAGGATACACCACAATAATTGTCACTTACACTGAAACGATAACATGCTATGCAAATATTTTTGTTTTTGTTTTTTAGACAAACAGCACTGACAATTGTTTCAAGCATTTGGAGAAACAGTTATTTGTGAGAATTGTTCTATGGTGCATAATATGACTGATATCACTGAATAGACCTTCACTTATACCTGGAAAAATAACACACTATTTAAATTATTTGGAAATAATATATTTATTTTTTTAGACACAGACCACACTGGAGGAACAGGTGTCTGAGGGAATTGTTTTGGCATGCAGATGATGGGGACACCAAAACACTGAACATTAATAAATGCTGTGTCATTTGTCTGAACGAACATTCTGTTAAAATGCAGTACACAATATAATTTTAAAATTACGTTAGAAAATACTGCAGTTTCTTAATGTTTTAGACAACAGGGAAAACAATATTTTGTTTTATATATATATATATATATATATATATATATTTAAACTCTAAACCTAAACTTAACAAACTCCTCCTAACTTAATGGCACACTAATGGTGCCCTTTTTGGATTTCGTGTGCACTGAGATTTCTGCAGCCAGTCACACAAACAGCACATCATTACTAACTACAGTATTCACCACCCATCAAAGTTAAAATGAATGTTTCACACTGACATGGTCTTGGTGGGCTGTCTTTCACCCTCGGAGGTTAACTCCACCTCCTGTGCTTCCTCTCATCCTTCAGGCTCCCTCTCCTCCTTCCTACTCATTCTCCACTCCCACTCCATACTGACACAGGATACAGGATACAATGGACTGACAAGATATATAAACACAAAAAAAATTAAATAAACTAACACAAATACTACACTCCACACAAGCACACACAAAAACACTTGCAAGACAGAAATAATAATGAAGCCACAGACAAAATATAGGAAAAACATTAAAATGAAACAAAACTACACTAAAATAGACAAGACATCTTTCAAAAAATGTTTTTCATCACAAACTCCAAAATCCCCTCTACAATAACCACCATCCACCACATTAAACATTTTCAACATATTATCATGTTTTGGGGACTTTTACTGTATGTGAGGTCAAAATAGCATATTATATGTTTAAACTTTAAACCAATAGAAAAGCAATAGAAATGTTAGTTATTTTTGGGCAGTTTTCATTGGATGTCCATAGGTTTCTATCAGAATTACAGTTCAAGTTGATGTCAGATTCTATTAGAAATGCAAACTTCAACAGACTTTTAGACAGTAGAAAAATCAGATTTCATCAACAATAGATATTGGTTTGTTAGTATATACTGCTTTTTTAAAAGTGTAGTCCACTGGCAGTGTCCATCAGTTTGCATTTGACAGCAAAATTGACGCTTAGAGAATTTAGCCATTAGGCTTATTTAAAGAAAATACTTTGTTAAAGTTGAGGCAAAAATTCTCAGTGTTTCAGTAAAAGCCAAAGTGAATAAATTGTCTTAAGCAAAGTAGAGCTCATATGGCAATAAATCTTATTATATATAATTATCTATTCTGCTTTCAATGACAGACCAAATTAATAACTTTCAAACAATTGCAGTTTATATTATCACATATTAATTGAGCAATGTATTTTATAGGAATTTATATATTAATCTTGTCTGAAAAGTAAAGGAAGATGTAATCCATTTCACTCTAAGTGGGAAATTTCTTAAGAATCGTGTTGGCGCGAATTAGTGATTTTCAGTGATAAATGCATGAGTTTGCAAATCTTGAATTAACTAAAGGACAACATGCATGATTATCGCATATCAAACATAACTTTGCATTCCAAATCACGGCAGATCACAATCGGACCATCATATGTTTTTATTGTCATCAATGCAAATCATGAATTTACTAAGAATCCTGTTGATAACAAGACCAATCTCACACCAAAATTGCAACGCAATACTTGAAATTAATAAACTATCAAATCAGTGGTGTGTTTTCTTGTGCAAATCATTTCAATTAGGACAGTCTCAAGTCTCAACTGCAGCATTATCTTGGATTCCAACATGACTCAGACAGGCTTTTCTGTCATGTGAGCACAGGCACTTCTTTTATTTCACATTCACTCATTTTGAGCAGAGCATTAGTGTCATGTACATGGATATCCTGCACTAATTCTGGAAGAATAATGTTAGACAGTGGCTACTCCTATTTTAGACATTCCTGCTGAAATGGGTATCTGCCCCCAGACTTCCTTTCATTCTGTGCCTCAGGGGCCACTTTCTGTTTGATATGACATTTGATGTCACTGAAGCATTTTCTGCAGACAAGAACACTGCACTTCTGCAAGCCCAAACAGTTCACCTGGCCAGAATCTTGTTCCAAATTATGAACTTTTTGTGTAGGCATAGAAAGCCAAACAAAACAACATAGTTTTCCAAAACCCTTCTCACCAGGGCCACATTCGCTTCAAAGGAGAACCATACATTGCTGCCACTCTTGGTCATTACCGATAATCATCATACTCAGCCTCTGACTTTACAAAGACCGCTGCACAGACACCAAATCATGCTCCACCTCAGACTCTAAGACCAACCAATCCCCTGGCCTCCTCATAGCACTGTCCTCCTCCATCACCACAAAAAACACTAATCACAGAGAATTAAAAGAAAATACTAATCCACCTTCAACACCACTTCTCACACTTGTCACAAACACACAACATACATACACAATAACAGAATATAACACTCTGTTACATGCACATAGTTTTCACCATAAGTCTTGCAAATATAGTCTACCATTCTCTCAATTCGTTAGGGTGAGGATAGTATGTAGTTATCCTATAGTAGCCGAAAAAATTATTGATGAGATTATGAACAAGTTTAGGGACAAGGGCTATGAGTGGAACTCTATGCTAAAAGCTAAGGAACGTGCATTGGCTATTCCACGTCAACAGTTATTCAGTAAGAGCACTAAAAATAGAGAAGTATGTTGGTTACCATGGGTTAGTCACATTAAACCCTATAAGCAATATTGTTAGACACACTGCTAAGCAACTAGGGCCGATTGTGTAATCTGACGATTCTTTGAATTTATGGAATAATGATATTATTCCATCTTACATCAGGAAATGCACTATCAAGGATTGGGTAATGAGAAAAGACATTACTGGTATGAGGCATGCTCAGAGTGCACAAACACAATTTTTGTCACCAAAGCTCGGTTGTTACAGGTGTTTAGAATGTCAACCTTGTCGATATATGCAGAGTGGCACCAGTTTTATTTATCCACATAGTGGCAAGCAAATTGTAAGCTGAGTTACGTAGGGAAGACTAAGAGAACTCTATGGGAAAAGATGGCTATGCACCGTTCTGCTATTAAACAGGCATTAGAGAGTGGAATGAGTGATCAGCAGGTAGCTCAGCATTTTTACATGCATGCCATAATTTGTCAGCATTAGGACACATTTGTATTGATCACATACCTTATGCCATGCTTACCACACTCTCAAATTGTTGCGCTGCAAGGTGCATTGGATCCATAGATTGGGCATATTATCACCCAAAGGGTTAAATGAATGTCTGGGTTTACATTGTTTTCTGTAGTATGTTGAATGATCTAATGTTCATTAGTCATGAGGTCTGATTTCTTTAGTGTAAAATTGGGCTTTTTTACATCTGATGTCAGTATTGCCTATTTGTTCTTTGTGTGTTATGTAGATACAACTAGGATAGAGAAAGTATTAAAACTATCAGAATAGCTGCATTATTCATATGTATATTGTTATATTTATCTGTACCCAGTATATGGTTTTAGGGGTTGTTTAGGGATTTTATGTATTGTATCATTGTGGGTTTTCACTTTTCTTAACTGTATTGTGCAAAATTATTTATGTTGTTAATTTGTGCAGCTGAGCTAATGAGAACAGTGCTATGATGTCACTAGTGGGTGTCCTCAGTGGGAACAAGAGGATGGCTGAACACATGGGGGATGGTTAATAATAACAGAAGAGTTATTTGTATATTGGGTGGGTATCCTGATGATGAGATAATAACGTTTTAAAAAGTTGATAATACTTTTGCAAGCAATAGTGCATGATTTGTGATTGGCACCTTCTACATGCTATAAATATAATATATATATATATATATATACACATACACTCACTGCCCTTGACTTGCTACCTACTTTACATCTAAAATTGATTCCATGCATCAGGACATCATATCTTGCCAGTTTACACCTCCTCCTTTCCTGAATCACCCATCCATTGTACTGACTCTGACATCCTTCTCCCCTGTATCTGAAGAGGAAGTCATGGCCCTCATCTGGTCCTCCCCCCCTTATACCTCCCCCTTGACCCTATATCTTCATGTCTCCTCTGCTACTTATCTCTTTGTGCCTGATCCCATCTTGCCCACCTCCTCAATCTCTGCCCCTTCTACATTCAAACATGCCCTTCTCTCCCCCATTTTTTAAAAAAAACTACCATTGACCCTAACACTCTCTCCAACTACCATTCCATTTATCTCTTCCCTTTTGCCTCCAAGATCCTTGGGCATATTGTCTAAAACCACCTTACCACCTTTCTCTCCTCCCACTCCCTCCTTGACCCTTTTCTGTCTGGCTTCCATACTTCTCCCTCTCCTTGAAACCACATATCCAAAGCCTCTCACAGTTCTGTCATTTCCATCTCAAAAATATTTCCAAGATTAGAACCTTTCTCACCCAAGATGCTACTAAAACCCTCATACTCAATACTCATCTCCAGATTGGACTACTGTAACCTCCTTCTATCTGGTATCCCCAACTCCTATCTCTTTCCTCTCCAGTCTGTCCTCAATGCTGCTGCTCAGTTCATCTTCTTCTCCAAATGCTCTACATCTCCCTCCCCTCTCCTAAAAGCCCTGCACTGGCTCCTTTTCCCTTTTAGAACTGATTTCAAGGTCCTCACACTTGCTTAAAGAGCCCTCATCTGTAACACTTGGTTGCTTACGCTCTGTTGCATATCTAGGTGTTATGGTCACTAATGTAGAATTGTATATTATCCATGTCCTTGTCCTATATTGTTTTGTACTTTAAGTCGCTGGTCTAATTATTTGTTTATGTACTATGTAAGGAGCTGCGGAACACTTGTGGCACCATATAAAGGATAATAATAATAATAATAATAATATACAGTATAGTAATAATTGAATAAGGAAGCAAGTTACATATTTGAGCTCCCATTTTCCTGGATGACTAAAAGGAAAACTACTGTGCACATCTGCAGTCACTGAGTGATTGCTACAAGTTAATTAGGAAGAGAATTCCAGTGACAGGCTAAGAAAAATATGTGTGAATTAAATTTAGCCATTTTAACCATGGCTTTAAATTGTGGACAATATCTTATGTGAATAAAAATTAAAATCCAGGTATACCAGATAATAGACTCCATATTTTGTATTAGTACCAAAAATGTGACAATAAATCTCATTAGTCAAACATATACATAAGAGTTAAGTCTGTCTAGCTTGTTTTGCAAGATGATAATTAATCAGTAGTGATTGATGGGACATCTTCTGTGTAAACATAGATTTATTAAAGTGAAAAAATGGCTGCCCAGTAATTAAGGTAAAAGTTATACAAAATTTTGAAAACAAAATTTAATACTATCTTACTGGATATAAAAAAAATATTAACAGTTTCAGATTGAGAAATATCCATTTATGCTAAGATACAATGTAGTTCCTGCCAGTAGTTGAAGCAAGTGTGTTGCACACCTTAAACAGTGGCACATTACCATAGGAACACCATGCAGAGGGCACAATCTGGTGCATTCTCCTTTTTTTGGAGGCACTGAATTGTTGTAATACTATAAATGAATGATGCTTTATCTGTTCATCATTGAATTATTTGAGGAGTCTTTAGGGATTTGAATGTAATTACCTTATTACATGGGAGACACTTTGTATCAGCAAGAGTCACTTGCAGGTTTATAAAGATACTTACTTGTCACTTGGTTCATAACTGTATATTGGAGCATTTTAATTATTTTCTTTAAATTTATATAATGCCAATGCTCTCATAGTTACAAACAATTGATACATATTAAAACATTTTCCTAGTTAATGGCAAATCAGCATACAAAATTACATGTTTATTAATTTTGTGTGTTTCCAGGATCATATTTGTTCACCATGATAAATACAGTGCCTTGCAGAAGTATTCACCCCCCCTTTGGCTTTTTACCTTTTTTGTTACAACCTGTCATATTTGTTTTTTATCTGCATTTTATGTGATGGATCTGCACAAAATAGTCTAATTTGGTGAAGTGAAATGAGAAGAAAAATATAAAAAATAATCTTTATAAATAAAATTCTGACAATTGGCATGTGCATATGTAATCGCCCCCTTTGCTATGAATCCCCTCAAAAGTTCTGGTGCAGCCAATTACCTTCAGAAGTCACATAATTAGTGAAATGAAGTCCACCTGTGCGAAATCTAAGTTTCACATGATCTGTCAGTATAAACACACCTTTTCTGAAAGGCCCCAGAGGCTGCAACACCACTAAGCAAGAGGCATCACACCATGAAGACCAAGGAGCTCTCCAAACAAGTCAGGGGCAAAGTCGTTGAGAAGTACAATTCTGCATTGGGTTATAAAAAAAAATTAAAATATTTGATGATCCCCCAGAGCACCATCAAATCCATCATCGTCAAATGGAAAGAACATGGTACCACTACAAACCTGCCAAGAGAGGGCCACCCACCAAAACTCACAGACCGGGCAAGGAGGGCATTAATTAGAGAGGCAGCACAGAGACCAAAGGTAACCCTGAAGGTGATGCAGAGTTCCACAGCAGAGACTGGTGTATCTATGCATGTGACCACATTAAGCTGTACACTTCATAGAGCTGGGCTTTATGGAAGAGTGGCCAGAAAAAAGCCATTACTTAGTAATAAAAATAAGAAGACACTATTTGAGTTTGCCAAAAGGCATGTGGGCAACTCCCCAAATGTATTGAGGAAGGTGCTCTGGTCAGATGAGAGTAAAATAAAAATTTTTGGCCACCAAGGAAAATGCTATGTCTGGCGTAAAGCCAACACATCCCATCACCCCAAGAACACGATCCCCACAGTGAAATATGGTGTTGGCAGCATCATGCTGTGGGGATGTTTTTCAGCAGCAGGGACTGAGAAACTGATTTGAGTCGAGGGAAAGATGGATTGTGCTAAATACAGGGATATTCTTGAGAAAAACCTGTTTCAGTCTGCCTGTGATTTGAGACTGGGATGGAGGTTCACCTTCCACAAGGACAATGACCCAAAGCATACTGCTAAAGCAACACTCGAGTGGTTTAAGGGGAAACTTTTAAATGTGCTGGAATGGCCTAGTCAAAGCCCAGATTTCAATCCAATTAAGAATCTGTGGTCAGACTTGAAGATTGCTGTTCACAAGCAGAAACCATCCAACATGAAGTAGCTGGAGCGACTTGCAGCTGTAATTGCCGCAAAAGGTGGCTCGAAAAAGTACTGACTTTAGGGGGGTGTACAGTCATGCATGCTGAATTTTCTGTTATGTTGTCCTAAATGTTGTTTGATTCACACTATAAAAAAAAAAATCTTACAGTTGTAGCCATGTTTTGTGAATAAAATGATGCACACCTTCAAACAATCCATTTTAATTCCAGGTTGTGAGGCAAGAAAACATGAAAAATGCAAAGGGGGTGAATGCTTTTGCAAGGCACTGTATGTACTCAATAACTCTGAATTGATTAGTTTTAAAACCAATCTAGTATTCTAGACTTGGGGTTCAAGTTCCATTTTTGTGGAAATTAAATTAATAAGAAAAAATAAAAATGCAAAAAAGGAATACTATTTTAATGATTTACTTTTGGGAAAAATGCTTTATTTAAAAAAATATATATTTTTTCTTAATATATTCCCTTCGATGATAGAATTAAGATGATTGTGGCATTATAATTCACACTCCTGTGTTCTATACCTAAAATACATTTTTAATATGTGCTGAACACAGTCAAGTGTTTAATATTTGCCCTGACAGGCTAAAAGTAGCCAACATCCCCTGACTATACACATGACAACATATAAAGAATTGTAGGTCCACCTTGCAATAGAGCTAACAAAGTAATTTCTACAGTAAGTGGCATTAATTATTTCTAGTTTTGTTACTGGAAAATAAAGGGAGCTCCACACCAGTCTTACCCCCTATTTTTCAATTCCAGCCTAGGCTCAGAGGCCTATAGCTGGTAAAAAAAAACATGTCTACTTTTAAAGCTTTTGAAATAAACAAAGCCTGCACAGATAATAGTGACCTGTGCAGTGCTCTAAATCCAGCACAGATTGACATCAGATTTGTGGCAGACTAGGGGGTAGAAATCCAACAAGTATTGACAATGGATTACATTTTCTAGGTAAAACCGATGTATAGTAAATACTGTTCATTTTTAGACTGCAATCAACCATTTATGCCTGTCAATTGCAAATTGACACCAAAATTGATGCTTAGTAAATTTACCACAATAAGTGCAAAAATACTGTTAACTGTGGTGGGATAGATCAAAGCAGCAATGTAATTCCCCACAATTTTAGATTGCACCCCTGACTAAAGTGATAAGAAACAGCTCTTTGTCACTATCAGGATTGTGGCCCTGGAAGACATTACACAGAAGTAAGAACACTTCCTTGAGCAGAGGTCAACAAGACAAAGTGTGCCATCTTGTATCCTCAAAAGGTTAAAGAAGCTTAGAATACTCTTTGAGAAGTGCATTGAGCAGTCCCATAGAGCAGCACTAACACACAGGTAAATAATATTTTTATTTAGGTCAGACAGCTTTAGCATAAATCAAATGCCTTTTTGTCCCATATGGTGCCCACACTTTAAATCTGGTTGTAACTGTTTATTTTAAAAGCTCAGCAAATCCCATTGTTTTCTTTGGAAATTTACTGACAATACACACTCTTGTCAGCCTTTACCCAAATATGGACAATTGTCCAGAAAAATATCAAACCACACTGAAATTATTGTCATAAACCAGGTGGGAAAACATGATCAAAAGCACTGAGACAGTAATGTACTGTACCATGCTATTTCAATAGTATTATGGTGTGACCTTCTTATCAACATCCAACACGTGAGAAAACTGTTGCAGTAAACCTCATGCAGCAAGATATAGCTGTCAACTTGCTAAATAAAGAAAGAGATTCCCTCACATGGTGCAGAAACAGCAGCATTTGTAATGTACAGACAACTGCAAATGAAATGTGCAAGCAGTTGAATTTGAAGTGTTTGAAAAAAACAAAGCTTTAGAAAAACACAAAAAGGGAACTTTGGCTATGAGGCTCCAGATACGTTTATTGGTGTTGCACTTCAGAAAATAGAAGCCTTTTATTCATGCAGTAGTAAATGCAATGGACTCCTAACTTAAATAGAGCTTCAAGACCCTAAAGGTTAATTACCAATTTAAAGTGCTCCTCAACTTTTCCGATATGGCAAATTTAGATATGCTAGCGCAGAATCAAACATTGAGCACTGCTGTAGCAGCCAGATATTAATATCAGGTTACTTGCAGTTGGAATGCAAATACTCCCACATTGCCACCAAAAACATTATATTTACAGTATTGAACTCTGGACTTTCCTGCATGAGAAGAAGATGACATATATTTACTCCAATACAGTATGTAGGTAGCTCTGAGAATCTCTGCTATTCTTCCTGTTGCAGTGGCTGCTACTAAGAGAAGCTTCTCTAAACTCGAACTAATTAAAACATTCCTGTGATCTACAGTACTATGAAAAAAATCTCAGTGAACTTTCCAATATTAGTGCTAATCATGTGGTCTCACAACAGATAGTCATATGATGATGTGATAGATTACTTTGCTATAAGAACTTGTGTGTGTGTAAGGCTTTAGAACAAGACTACATTTAATCATAATTAAGTATTGCACTCATGAAACACACTAGTTTTGATGTTTCTAATTTGCTTTGCATTTTGCACAATACCTTTTATTATATGATTTAGATTATTGTTACTTATATTATAGTTAAATTTCTGTGTTTAGTTCCTTGATATTAAGTTTTTTGCATGAATTTGACTACATTGGCTGCACCAGCTAAATTCTTGCCAGGGTCATTATATTGGTCAGGGCCATCTGTGCATAAAAGGCGGTAAGAATTTGATCTTGTGTTTCTTTGTAGGCATTTTATATTCTGTCAACAACAGGCATTGTTATTATTTATGAACTAATAGGACTCAGAGTGCATTTGACATGAAAGAGTAGAAATGTGTATTCGAATGCGCAAAAGATAATATTGTAATGTAAAAAATTAAATAGCAGTTTACTATTTCTCTAGAAAAATGTTCTCATTGCCAATGTGCATTGATTAAAGCTGTATACAACACCAAAAATTAATTTGCTGCATACAGAAAATCAAAGATATTTAAAAAAGTAATTCTTGTTGAACTTCTTCAATTTGCAAGATTTGATTTGCTTCTCATCATGTCATCGATTAGCTATCTTCGATTTACAATCTCTATGGGGGCAGGAGGCAGCACAACACATTAAGACAGAGGTTGCAGTCCATGTTTTAGGGATATCCATGCTTGAGTACAGGTGACTTAATTAATACCTCAATCCATTTGATTTAACCATCTGGACTCAAGCTTGGATATCCCTAAAATGTGGACTGTAATGGCGGACTTTGGGAACTTCTGCAGTAAGACAAATCTTGTAACATTGTTTAACAGTTAAAGTTTATGGGGGAGATTCAATTTGCTCTGATAAATTATGGGGCAGTGAAAAAGGGAGGTAGCCCTGGCTTTATCGCCCAAGGCTGTTCAATTAAGCTCCCTTTTCCCCCCAATACCTGTGTTAATGCCCATTAAATGAATGTGTCAACGGGCATTAACACTGGTTATTGGGCATTAACACACTGAATCAATGAAAAAGTAATGGATTTGTGCATCAACTGGCTGTTATCACTAAGATAAGAGAATAGTCATAAGAGAATAGTCATTGGGGATTTCTTTTCAGGTCTCATGTGACCCGAAAAAAATTCCCATTAAGTGGGGCTAATTGAATAGCCCACTGCAATCAACTAGCCCTCAATCAATGACCGTGGCTAAATGAATCTTGCAAATAAGGTTTATTTGAATTCAAATTGCCTATAGTGTTAGCTGCGTGGGATTAGCATTAGGTTTTGGGGGCAAGGTTAGGCATCCCTACGGTTGAGGGTTATGGTCAGGCACCTGGTGGATTAGGTTTAGGCACTAAGGGGGGAGGGTTAGGGTTAGGCATGGTTAGGGGGAAGGGTAAGTATACTTACCCAATCCCTATTGGGATACCAACCATCAGGATGCCGCTGTTGGTATTGTGACAGGACACTTCCCAACAGCTGGCATTACATACCCATTCCCTTTCTATTTGATATATCAGTTCTATACAAGCTTTTCCCAAAATGATGCAGATTCAACAAACATGAAAGTCATACATTATAAAGCTATAATTTTTGCTAATTGTACATTTAAAGAGAGTGGTCTAAAATGTGTGCTGCTGTATTAATGCTTTGTGCATTAATATTTGTCTGCCACAGCCAGCCATAGCCATAACCATAGTGGGTTTAGATTTTCCTGTGGATTTAATACAAACACTAAGCAATGATATCTGAGAACTTAACATTTTTACTTTTAATGTCAGTGGGTTCAGCTTCATTCAAAAAATAAACCTTTTGTATATAAACCTCACCCACATCGACATAAGAATGGATAACAACACAAGATGCACAACTATCATATTCATTTTAATTTTTGTTATCCATCTGGGTATCATGTTTAGATTTTTCTCCTTAAAGATATTAAAATATATTTTTGGATATTTTACAAGGGCCAACAATCTCAACTTTGTTCCCTATTAACTTCTACTGAAGCTGTGTGCACATTTTACACAATTGGCCATATTATAAATGATAATGAAATAATATTTCCAAATTAATGACTTTCATCTTGCATTGGTAACTGACTTTGTAAGAATGTTTGGATTTTATTTGATTAAGAATATTAACAACTGTCAAATGTTTGAATTACTTTTTTTTTAAATTCTGTAAGTTGGATGAGGATATATCAGCACTTTAATTGTTTCTTTAGCACTGGTGCTTTCGTATCTTTTGTTTGGACACCAATCAATGGTTTAACAAAAAAATACTTTAGATGAGGTAGTAAGTAATTTTACCCCTCAGTATTTTGGTGATGACAAGCACAGAAAAATATATTTTGGATTTGTTACAGTATTGAATGAAATAAAAAAGAGTGATATGAAGATTTGGGTAGTTTTACAAATAAAAAAATAAATACACAAATCTATTGGACTCCAAGGGGTAAATTTACTAAGAATCATGTCTGTTTGAAATGTCAATCACAGGTGTTTGGCCATTTTTTGACCACTCGCAAACTTACTAAAGCAAACTCGTATGAGAATTCATGAAACTCTCTGCATGGGCGAAAACACAAATAGAAATAAATACAGTACACCATTGGCCAAACTTGCAGGTACTTTCCATAGACATGGAAACTTATCAAGAATTTTGATTATAATCACAGGTGCAATTTTAGCAAGCTCGGACAAAATAAAAGTTCTAAATAGACTGCATCATGAGCTGCATATTTAGCAGAAACAAACACAGATCAGTGTGATATATGTATGTGTGTTTTTGGATCTAATAAACTTATACTATGTACAGTGTGTATCCTATCTTTTTTTATACAGAGGGGGTACTGGTGCCAGCCACCTGCTGGTTCTTGAAGTTCCAAAAGTACCAAAGGGCAGGCATGCTGAAATATGTAGTCCCACTGTAAAAAAACAATATTATACATCTATTATTATCATTATTGCCACTGCACCCACTGGCTAGGGATGTAGTGAAGAGCCCTGGGCTTCATCCCAGACTTGGGTTGCTCAGGAGAAAGAAGACCTCTCTAGTCCCCACCACTCCTGGGATCCCTGACCTGTGCTGACTAGTTTGGGGTGTTAATGCTTTGGCCAGGTGAGCCAGTGAAAGGGTCTCCTGGTTGTGCCATTACACTCCAACTAGTTTGAGCCTGGTGCTGGTTTTAAAAATACAGGGAACCTCACACAATTTTTTTCACATATTTTTTAAACAAGGACAAGCTCATACAGCCCATTGCGGGTTCATAAAAAAATATGGGGGATCCTACAAATTTTGGTTCTCATATTTTTAGAACCAAGACTGGCTTTCAATGCCCAGGGCTGGTTATGCTCTTGGGGGGATCCCCAAGTAATGTTTTTAGCAGAATACACACATGCAGTGAGTTTCATTTGATTTTCATTCAATTTTGAATTTGGAGATTTACTAAAGGCATAATTGAAGGTAAAATCAAACATAAAACCAAATTTCACTCAAAATTGAACATTGGAAAAACATTGGTACTTTTACATAGACCAGCACACAAATCACTTATTTATTATTGTTCGATTTGAAATCGAGCACAAAATCGAACTTCAAATCAAACATCAAATCCCCAAATGAATAGCCCTGCTTTATGCTTTCGATTTTAGCATGTGCAGGTCAGATTGACACAGATACATGCATACATCAGTGAGATGCATGCATGTACTGTATCTTACTGTAAAAAGCTTAGAAAGAGTTACATTTAAAAAAAAATTATGTGGGGTCCCCCCTACAACAAAACCATCCCTGGACTTTTCATAGCCAGTCCTGGTTGTGTAAGTCCAAGGAAAAATTGCATAGGATTCCCCCTATACTCAGGATAACCAGCTCTGTTCTGGTCCTGGTTCTGGAATTACAGGGGAAAAATATGTAGGGTACACCTGTAACTTCTGCAACCAGAACCGGACCCTTTCCAGTAGGGTGAGTAATGTCACAGTCAGGAAAACCCTGTCACCGGGTTTTCCAGCCAAAACATTACACCTGAATCAGGGATACCTGGGGAGTTGGGGACCCCCAAATAAAGGGGACCCCTCTCCAGGGCACCCCAGGCCTTGGATGATAGCCCGGGGTTATTCCCATCACCCCTGGGTGGTGGGTGGTTGGTTGACAGTGTAAGCGTAGTGTAAAAAAAGATAAGTGTAACCATTGTCTTTACACTAGAGCTGCAGGTCCCAGCAAGCCTCTGCCACATGCTGGTACTTGGAGAACCACAAGTAACAGCATGCAGGGCATTAAGGACCCACTGGTACCTGTAGTTAACCTGTAAATAATTGTTTAAATAAACACAATACACACACACCATGACTTATTGCTTTAATACATACATACAGATGCAGACATACTCACCTACATTACCTGGACTGGTTCACTTCTCCCTGTAGGTATTCTAGGTCTTTGTAAAATAAAAAAATGAGAAACATAACCCATGAACTAGGTAACAACCATGATGGTTGTTACCTCCCGAATAAAGCACTTAGACGCGGCTTCTCCCTTTGTAGAGCCATATCTGAGAATTCATTGGCTGAGAGAGGTCAGCCCCCGCCCCTCTCAGCCAATAGTGAGCCACACTCTGCAGTTCCCACCATTGACATAAATGGAGGGAGCCGTTCATTGGCTGAGAGAGGCGGGGGCTGATCTCTTTCAGATAATTAATGCTCACACACAGCTGTACAAAGGGAGAAGCTGCATCCGAGCTCTTTATTTGAAAGGTTGCGTGGGTCACGTTTCTCATTTTTTTTTAAATGTTACCAAAACCATGGATACCTACGGGGAGAGGAGGACCAGTCCAGGTAATGTAGGTGAGTATGTGTGAGTGTGTACGTTTGTATTAAACACAATACACACACCATGATAGTATAGTTTTATTTAAACATTTCTTTAAGGTAAACTACAGGTACCAGCGAGCTCTTAATGCCCCACATGTGGGTACTTGTGGTTCTCCAAGTACCAGCATTTGGGGGAGGCTTGCTGGGACCTACAGTTTTACATTAAAGACAATGTTTACACTAATCATTTTTTACACTACTACTTAACTCCATCAACCTGCCACCCACCACCCAAGGGTGGCAAGGATAGTCCCAGGCTATCAGCATAGGCCTAGGGATGCCCTGGAGAGGAGGACCCCTTTATTGGGTGGGTCTCCAACTCCCCAGGCCTGAGCTGACTAGCAGTTAGGGGTACTTTTTCAACTGGGGAACCCTATGATTGGGTTTCCCTGGCTGTGACATTATCCCCCCCCCCGCTAGAAAGAGCCCGGTTCTGGTTGTGGAAGTTACAGGGGAACCCTACACATTTGTTTCCTCTGTAATTCCAGAAGCTGGATCAGAGCCTGGTGCTGGTTGTACTAAATACTGTGGAACCCTACATCATTTTTTCCCTGTATTACTGTACACAACCAGGACTGGCAATGCAAACTCCAGGGCTGGTTGTGTATTTAGGAAAGGACCCCACATAATTTTTTTTTAATAAATGTAACACTTAAACATTTTACAGTTAGATACATGCATGCATCTCACTGATGTATGCATGTATCTGTGTGAAAACGAACTGCTCATGCTGAAAATGAAAGCATGAAGCAGTTCTGTTCAGTCGAGTGTTTGAAGTTCGATTTGAAGTGGGATTTGCTGTTCGATTTGTATATGAACATGCAAAAATGAACAGCAAATCACTGTTCAAAAACAAACCAAATAGATTTCGATTTAGAAAAGGCTTCTAAAATCTAATTTTTGTAAATGTGGGATTTGAACTTTCAATTTGATTTGATTCGAGGTGAGCTAAATTGAACATCAAAACAAAAGTAAAAACAAACTTTGACAAATGTACCCTTTAGAGGGGTTGTAAAACAAACTTTGATAAATATACCCTTTAGAGGGAGGGGTTGTAAGACAGTAAACAAATTACATTTGTTAATGCTTGCTGATTTGATTCTGTACATTCCAATTGACATTGCAATTGGCATCACTGTAATGGAATGTTTTTTTCTTTTAGTTTGGCCAAATCCTTACCGATTTGTGAATCACTAAAATTCTACCAAATTTGATTGGCTAAATTGTTATTTACAGTTCTAATTACTACTTCTACCTTTACTAGATTGTTAGCTCCTAGGAGCAGGGTCCTCCTCCCCACTGTCTCACAGCCTTCTTCTCTAGCACTTCTATGACAGCCTTCACCTTCAGAGCTGTACTGTGTATGGAGAATTGTGTTGCTAATTGTTACTTGTATTCTGTTTATATCAGGGGTTGAGCGGGTTCGGATTTCTGAAATCTGAACCCCCCTGAGCCCCCCCGTTCTGAGGCCAATCCAAGTCAGGCTCGACTTTTCCCGCCTGAATCAGATCTGAAATCGAGGCAAAACGTCATCCCACCTTCCAGGTCTCGCGGGGTTTGGATTCTATATAAGGTACCTGCGTTGGCACCATTTTCTCACTCGGCTGTGGACAGTGAAGAGGGAGGGTGGGAGTTAGGGCTGGCTGGGCTGTGTAGTGTAGTGTAGTGTAGTGTTGTGCTGTGCTGTACTGCTGTTGTCCATAGGGGCTGTGTCCACTCCTCCAAAGTCCATAGGGGCTGGCTGTGTTGTGCTGTGCTGCTGTTGTCCATAGGGGCTGTGTGCACTCCTCCAAAGTCCATAGGGGCTGGCTGTGTTGTGCTGTGCAGTCAGTTGTCCATGGGGGCTGTGTCCACTCCAAAGTCCTGTGCAGTGTCCTAGTCCTAAAGGGGTGCTGTAGTGTTGTCCAGGGGGTGCTCTGTCCATCTGGGGTGCTCCCCCCAAGTGCAAAAAAATAAATATTTTTTCTGTGTATGTGAATTGTGTGCGCAGTAACCACACGTGCATCAAAAAAGTACCGCCAAGCGTGTACCTGTGTCATACGTAAAGGGCCAGCTGGCTTGATTGTTACAGGGTGCTGTAACCCCCAAAGTGCACTGCAAACCAATAAAAAAATATTTTCTGTGTTTGTGAATTGTGTGCACTGAGGCTGCACGTGCATCAACAAAGGAGCAGTGCCAAGCATGCACCTGTGTCCCATAATTAAAGTGCCAGCTGGCTTGTCCCTTAAAGGGTGGTGTAACCCTCAAAGTGCGCTCCACAAAAATTAAAAAAATCACCTTTTTTTTTCTGTATTTGTGAATTGTGTGGGCTGTAGCTACACCTGCATCCTCAAAGCAGCAGCGCCAAGCATGCATCTGTCTGTTAAAGGGTGGTGTAACCCCCAAAGTGCACTCCAACAAAAATAAAACATTTTCTTCTGTGTTTGTGAATTGTCTGCACTGTATGTGTGTCCTCAAAGCAGCAGCGACAAGCGTGCGTCTGTCTGTTAAAGGGTGGTGTAACCCTCAAACTGCACTCCACAAAGAATAAAAAATTCTTCTGGTTTTTTTCTGTCTTTGTGAATTGTGTGGGCTGTAGCTGCACATGCATCAACAAAGGAGCAGCGCCAAGCGTGCGCCTGTATCCCACAAGTAAAGAGCCAGCAGGCTCATTTCTTAAAGGGTGGTGTAACCCACAAAGTGCACTAGTCTCCAACAAAAATAAAAAATTATTTTCTTTGTTTGTGTGTGCATTAGCCACATATATATATATCAATATAACATAAATGGAGGACCATACTTTCTCCGATAAAAAAAAAATAGGCAAAGATCATGAACTACTTCATCCTAGTGCTGAAGCTGCTGTCATGACATAGATGATAACATGCCATCAATGTCGTCTGCCAAGGCCGATGCCCAATGTCATAGTAGAGAGTATATACAATCCCAAATGACAAAGTTCAGGAAAATGACCTTAAAAAAACATTTAAATCATCAGAGGAGAAACGTAAACTTGCCAGTATGCCATTTACGACACGGAGTGGCAAGGAACGGCTAAGGTCTTTCCCTATGTTCATGACTAGTGGTTCAGCTTAACATGACGATGGAAGCCCTCCTCCCACTAAAAAAATCAAACGAGTTAAGCTGGCAAATGTACAGCGAAGAACTGTGTGTTCTAAGAAGATATCACAAATCCCCAAGGAGAGTCCAAGTGTGGTGGCGGTTGCAATGCCTGACCTTCCCAACACTTGATGGGAAAAGGTGGCTCTTTCCACCATTTGCATGCCCCCTGCAAGTGCTGAAAGGAGCACCCACAGTACACTTGCTGATATGCAAATTGAAGATGTTACTGTTGAAGTACAACAGGATGAGGATACTGGTGTAACTGGCGCTGAGGAGGAATTTGACAAGGAGGATTCTGATGGTGATGTGGTTTGTTCAAATCAGTCTCCAGTTGAGACAGTTGTTGTCCGTGGGATGAAAAAGCCCATCATGGTCATGCCTGGGCAGAAGACCAAACATTGCACCTCTTTGGTCAGGCAATATTTCTATCCAAATCTGGACAACAACTGTCTTGCCATATGTACCATATGTAAAGGTGAAATAAGTAGGAGTAGGGATGTTAACCACCTGGGAACATCCTCCCTTATACGGCACCTGCAGCACATTCATAAAAGACCGTAAGCAGTCCAGGGACACCTAAATCCCGTTGTCCTGTTGTATCCAAGCACCTGCAAACCACACAGTCAACTCCCTCCTCATCAATTTCCTCCTTAGTCAGGATCAAAAGAAGTCCTGCAGGCCATGTCACTGGCATGACTGACTCTCCTATCCAGGATACCTCCGGTGGATCCTCATTGCTATGCCTACTGCTGCCGCTGCTGCTGTTGCTGCTACTGGGAGTCATTCATCATCCCAGAGGGGAAGTAGGAACACCACTACTTTTACTAAACAATTGACCCTCCAACAGTCCTTAGTGTGGAGGATGAAGTACGACAGCAGTCATACTGAAGCAAAACGTATAACTGAGGCCTTGACTGCTATGTCGGTGTTAGACGTGCATCCGATATCCACCATTAGTGCAGTGGGATTTAGAAAATTGATGGGGGTAGTGTGTCCCCGGTTCCAAATCCCATCTAGATTCCACTTCTCTAGGCAGGCGATACCGAGACTGTACAAAAACGTCAGAAAAAAGGGACCTCAATGTCCAGAAAAATGCGGTTCTACCCAATGTCCACTTAACCACGGACAAGTGGAACAGAGCAAACTATGGACTATATGACTATGACAGCCCACTGGGTAGATGTATCACCTTATGCAGCAACAACAGCAACGTCACCAGTAGCAGCATCTCAGAAACGCCAGCTTGTTCCAAGGCAGGCTATGCTGTGTATCACCGGTTTCCGTAAGAGGCACACTGCCGACAACCTCTTAGAGAAACTGAGGGAAATCATCGCCCAGTGGCTTACCCCACTTAGACTCTCCTGGGGATTTGTGATATCTGACAATGCCACCAATATTGTACGGGCATTACATCTGGGCAAATTCCAGCATGTCCCATGTTATGCTCACACAATAAACTTGGGGGTGCAGAATTTTCTGAAAAGTGACAGGGGCGTGCAGGAGACACTTTGGGTGGCCCAAAAAATATCTGGCCACTTTTGCCATTCAGCGACTGTGTGCCGAAGACTGGAGCACCAGCAAACACTCTTGAACCTGCCCCGCCATCACCTGAAGCAAGAGGTTGTGATGCAGTGAAACTGAACCCTCTATATGCTTCAGAGGATGGAGGAGCAGCAAAAGGCCATTCAAGCCTATACATCCACCTATGACATAGGCAAAGGAGGGGGTATGCACCTGACTCAAGCGCAGTGGAGAATGATTTCCATGTTGTGCAAGGTTCTCCAGCCCTTCGAACTTGCCACAAGTAAAGTCAGTTCAGACACTGCCAGCTTGAGTAAGGTCAATCCCCTCATCAGGCTTCTGCAGAAGCAGCTGGAGAAAGTGAAGGAAGAGCTAAGATGGAGCAATTCTGCTTGGCATGTGGGACTTGTGGATGAAGCCCTTCATTCGCTTTGCCAGGATTCCAGGGTGGTCAATCTGTTGAAATCAGACCACTACATTTTGGCCACCGTGCTCGATCCTAGGTTTAAAGCCTATGTGGTGTTTCTCTTCCCAGCCGACACAAGCCTGCAGAGGTGCAAAGACATGCTGGTGAAGACACTGTCAGCTGAAGCGGAACGTGACACGTCAACAGCTCTTTCTTCATTTTCTCCCGCAACTGGGGCTGCCAGGAAAAAACGTAGGTATCCTAAGCAACCCACTGGCGGTGATGCAGGGCAGGCAGGACCAAGTTTGGACATCAGTCCAGACTGAAGGACCTGGCAACAATTTGTAACATGTCTATTGTCACTGCATATGATACTGTCAGCATTGACAGAATGGTGGAGGCTTACATCAGTGACAGCATCCAAGTAGGCATGTCAGACAGTCCGTACCTGTACTTGGAGGAAAAAGAGGCAATTTGGAGGCCCCTGTACAAACTGGCTCTATTTTACCTGAGTTGCCCCCCCTCCAGTGTGTACTCCGAAAGAGTGTTTAGTGCAGCCGGGAACCTTGTCAGCGAAAGGCGTAGGAGGATGCTTCCAAAATGTGGAGAAGATGATGTTTATAAAAATGAATTATCAACTCTTCCAGGGAGACCAGCCTCCAGAACGTACAGATGGACCTGTGGTGGTGGATTCCAGTGGGGACGAATTAATACTCTGTGAGGATGAGGATGTACACAACACTGAAGAGGGTGAGGAATCGGTGGATGAGGAGGATGAGGATGACATCTTGCCTCCGTAGAGCCAGTTTGTGCAGGGACAGATTGATTGCCAGCTTGTTTTGTGGGGGCCCAAACGAACCAATCATTTCAGCCACAGTCGTGTGGCAAACCCTGGCGCTGAAATGATTGGTTTGTTAAAGTGTGCATGTCCTATTTATACAACATAAGGGTGGGTGGGAGGGCCCAAGGACAATTCCATCTTTCACCTCTTTTTTTTCTTTGCATTATGTACTGTTTGGGGCCTAGTTTTTCAAACTGCCATCCTGTCTGCCACTGCAGTGTCACTCCTAGATGGGCCACGTGTTTGTGCCGCTCACTCGTGTCGCTTAGCATAGTCATCCAGCTACCTCGGTGCAACCTTTTGGACATAAAAACACTATTGTGAGGTGTGAGGTGTTCAGAATAGACAGGAAATGAGTAGAAATTAAGGTTATTGATGTTAATAATAGCATAGGAGCAGAAAAACCCACAAATTCAGTGATTTTAGCTGTTTTTATGCTTTTTTTAAACAAAATACAGATCCAAAACACAAAACCCAGAACACAAAACACGGAAGGGTGGTTTTGGCAAAACCAATCCAGATCCAAAACACGAAGAAAGATCCAGATCCAAAACACAAAAAGTGGCCGGTGCACACCCCTAGTTTATATTTTGGTTACTGTATTGTAATGTAATGTTCTGTGTACCCTTTACTGTATGTATGGTGCTGCGGACCACTTGTGGTGCCCTATAAATAAAATGTAATAATAATATTACTAATATTTCTACAAAGCTTCTGCATATAACTTCACTATTAGAAGTATAGGTCTAGGTTATATAAAAACAGACATAGTTTAATTCAAATACTATTATTTTTTAGATTTTATTTTTATAATTTGAAAGGCATAAATATTTATAGATCCTGTACATTTTCAAAACAAGGAGTAGGGTACCATGGGGAATGGAGACCCACAAAAATTACTATAGTAAACATACTGCAAAACAAAAATAGTCAATAACCAATTTTATATAATACAGACACATACAGATATGGCCTCTTGTATCTTTGTCACTTGTGCGGCAAATCACACCATGCATAGTGCAAGTCATACACTTTCGAATGGGTATGGGCACTGTGTTCGAATCCACTACTCCATAGGATTGCATGGTGCAAATGCAGTGTATGGCATGGAATAATGTGGTGCATGCGGCCATGGTTAATCACTTGACATGATGCATGCACACGTTTGCAGTGCAATTGGCAAAGATGCATGAGGACAGATCTATAAATCAGACCAAGAGGGTTCACCCCGTCATCCCAGGGGTGTCTTAATAAGGGAAGGGGATATAGGAGATCTAAGCAGTGAAAAAAAGGTATTGGTAATTTTTGTCCTTACTGCTAGTAAAATATGTCCTAACAGGTAACAGTCAAACTTGTGGACTAAAAAAGATACTAGTGTAGCAGAGCCAGGGCCAAGTAAAGGCAATTCTCATGGCAGATGACATAAAATGTCATACCTATACCCAGAATGGATATGTAAATGCACAAATCCTAAAATCATAAATTATGTCACCAACTAAATTACACTGCCCTAGTTAGATAAAAAATGGGAAAAAATAAGTGCTCCTTCTCTGAGGTATAGGGAATAGTTACTTTTATAATCCACAGCCGTCAAATCTTCTTAAATAAATGTCAATAATAAAAACAGTGAAAATTGATTTCTTATAATTTCATCATAAATAAATGTTTTATTTGTTTCAGTACACTTCAGTAACACCCCTTCAGTTTCATACAGCACCTCAAATAATATTAATATGGCATTTACCATCGTGAAATACTGTCACACTTATTTTCAACAAAGTAGTTAACATATATATATATATATATATATATATATATATATATATATATAGATACATATATATAGATACAAGTAAGATGGGAGCATACCAGAAGCAACCTTTTCAGAAAGGCACAGTGTTAAAGCATTAGGGTTTAAATGCTACCCCAAAAGTAGATCACCTTCCCTGCAGAATGACAGGTCCCTCTTAAGGTGGCAGATACTGGTAGCTTCCACAGATAACAAAGGTATTTCAGCCAACAGCCTTTGTTAAGGTATGTCTATGTGTCATAGTTCCCAATATATAGGGGTGTTTGAAGTGCTTCTGCCGCTCCCATAAGCTTATGGCATGAGGCAGTTTATTTAGAAATATTTACTTTTACTGGAAAGTATAGCCTAATCTCATGAGATAAGGAACTGCTCCTGTGTAACTAAGCATGTTTAATCACACTCTCTGAACTTATTTCTGGAATGCAAGCCACTTCCGCCGGAAGTGAGGTGATCATCCTCCAGTCTACAGCAGTGCGTTCCACCCGCTTTAGCGCACAGCACTTCCGCCGGAAGGCTCCTACCTCTATTGTGCGTTACACTCATTTCAGCGCTCATTAATACATCCAGAATGGATCTATGTTCAGTGCACATGCTCGCTTTAAAAGATGGCGGGCGCACTGGTTACTATGGTGACCCTTTTAGTTTATATCCCAATTGGTTTAAAAGGATAGGAAGTAATTAAATACATCAGAGATACTTATGCTCCTTTCATGGTTCTAAATGTGTTGTTTTCATGTAATTCTATCATAAGGTATACCACTGTCTATTTTGCCAGTAAATGCCTCAATATACAGTCAGGTCCATAAATATTGGGACATTGACAGAATTTTCTGATTTTGGCCTCTATACACCACCACAATGGTTTTGAAATGAAACAAACAAGATGTGCTTTAACTGCAGACTTTCAGATTTAATTTGAGGGTAATTACATCCAAATCGGGTGAATGGTGTAGGAATTACAACAGTTTCAATATGTGCCTCCCACTTTTTAAGGGACCAAAAGTAATGGGACTATCAACTAAAAAGCTATTTCATGGACAGGTGTGAGCTATTTCCTCATTATTTCATTATCAATTAAGCAGGTAAAAGGTCTGGAGTTGATTCTAGGTGTGACATTTGCATTTGGAATCAGTTGCCATCAACTCTCAATATGAGATCCAAGGAGCTGCCACTATCAGTGAAGCAAGCCATCATTAGGCTGAAAAATCAAAACAAACCCATCAGAGAGATAGCAAAAACATTAGGTGTGGCCAAATCAACTGTTTGGAACATTCTTAAAAAGAAAGAATGCACCGGAGAGCTCAGCAACACCAAA
Source organism: Taudactylus pleione (assembly GCA_031769625.1). Taxonomy (NCBI): domain Eukaryota; kingdom Metazoa; phylum Chordata; class Amphibia; order Anura; family Myobatrachidae; genus Taudactylus; species Taudactylus pleione. The sequence continues at coordinate 60,703,973 of JAUIMM010000040.1, forward strand.
AGATGCAGAAGACCACGGAAAACAACTGTGGTGGATGACAGAAGAATTATTTCCCTGGTGAAGAAAAACCCCTTCACAACATTTGGCCAAATCAAGAACACTCTCCAGGAGGTAGGTGTATATGTGTCAAAGTCAACAATCAAGAGAAGACTTCACAAGAGTGACTATATAGGGTTCACCACAAGATGCACACCATTGGTGAGCCACAAAAACAGGAAGACCAGATTAGAGTTTGCCAAACATTTAAAAAAGCCATTAAAATTCTGGAACAACATCCTATGGACAGATGAGACAAAGATCAACTTGTACCAGAGTGAAGGGAAGAGAAGAGAAGGAAAGGAACTGCTCATGATCCTCATCAGTGAAGCATGGTGGTGGTAGTGTCATGGCGTGAGCATGTATGGCTGCCAATGGAACTGGTTCCCTTGTATTTATTGATGATGTGACTGCTGACAAATGCAGCAGAATGAATTCTGAAGTTTTTTGGGCTATACTATATGCTCATATTCAGTCAAATAATTCAGAACTCATTGGACGGTGCTTCACAGTGCAGATGGACAATGACCCGAAGCATACTGCATAAGCAACCAAGGCGTTTTTTAAGGCTAAAAAGTGGAATGTTATGCAATGGCCAAGTCAATCCTCTGACCTGAATCCGATTGAGCATGCATTTCACTTGATGAAGACAAAACTGAAGGGAAAATGCCCCAAGAACAAGCAGGATCTGAAGACATTTGCAGTAGAGGCCTGGCAGAGCATCACCAGGTATGAAACCCAGTGTCTGGTGATGTCTATGCATTCCAGACTTCAGGCTGTAATTGCTTGCAAAGGATTTGCAACAAAGTATTAAAAAGTGAAAGTTAGATTTAAGATTGTTTAGTTTGTCCAATTACTTTTGGCCCCTTAAAAAGTGGGAGGCACATATAGAAACCATTGTAATTTCAAAACCGTTCAACTGATTTGGATTTAATTACCATCAAATTAAATCTGAAAGTCTGCAGTTAAAGCACATCTTGTTTGTTTCATTTCAAAGCCATTGTGGTGGTGAATAGAGGCCAAAATATGAAAATTCTGTCAATGTCCCAATATTTATGGACCTGACTGTATATAAACCTATATGTTCTATAAAAAATGGGGGGACCTATATAGGTTTTAGTGGTGCATATTGCACAGACTTCCATTTAAAGTGCTGATCAATATAAATACAATAAACAACAATATAAAGTGCTAAAAATATTATGCTAAAAATATTATAGGTCTAGTATATTACACAGATGTATCTTTAAAGTGCTTGTAAATATAAATACAATAAAAACAATATACAATTTTAAAATGAATCCAAATAATACATGAGAGGTTAGGAACTGACATTTAAAAGAGGCACAACATAAAAATACAGTTTTGTATGCCCTGTCTACCTTACTACATGAGTCTCTAAACTCCCTGGGGGACAGCTAGCAGCAAATGTCTTCTCATATGGAATTGTAGAGTACACAGGGATATATATTCACAATTCTGAGGTAAGGAAACCATTTCAACTCAAAGACATTATTTAGGCCATATGTCATAAGAGTTTTTATTTCATATATTAACTTCATTTCTGTTTTTGCTAAAGTGGTTTCTATCTCCGTTAATCGCCAATTGTTTTCAACTTTTGTAATACCTATAATTGATTTTATGCCTCCAATGGACAGTTATGTTTCTCTTTAAAATGTTGTGATAGGAAGTGGTTCTCAAAGCCTTTTTTAATATTTTGCAAATGCTCTGTCCATCTATCTCTCAATACCTTGTAGTTCTCCCTACATACTGTAATCCACAATGACATTCTATCACATATATGCAATTTGTTGTGTTACAAATAATGAACTCATTTATCTTAAAAACTTTCTTTGTGGATGCTGAGCAAAACTCTTCCATTTTTGATGGTTGATTAGTATGGGACTTACAGATGCTACATACTGCACATCTGTGAAACCTTTTGTTCATATTCTGACCATCTTTTTTGCCCGGTATAGCACATTTAACTAGACAGTTTTAAAAATGTGGTGCTCTTCTATATGTATATTTCGGATTAGGGGGAATGATCTTATTTAAAATTAGATCTTGCTTTAAAATAAACCAGTTATTTCTAAAACTATGTTCCACAGTCTTGTATTGATGATCGTAGGTGGTACAAACTTATATAGGCAGTGGGTTACCCTTTATTTTGTCTTTTTTATATTCCAAAAGGGTATCCAGGGGTACACCTTTGAAGCCTTCTATTGTTGTTTCAATGCCTACAGCATCGTAACCTTTCTCTACAAATTTATTTTTTAACTCTTGTGCTTGGATTTAAAAAATTGAGGTTTCCATACAATTTTTATGTAAACATTGGATCTGACCCTTAGGGATATTTCTCAACCAAGTTTGGTGATGGTGGCTCTTACTACTGATATATGAATTGCTATCTATAGGTTTTATGTAATTTTTAGTAGCCAATTTATCTTGAATTTTATAAATAGTGAGGTATAAAAAGTTGATCTCTTGTTTGTGTATGGAGAAGGTAAGTGAAATATTAAAATCATTAGTATTAGATTTTCACAAAACTCTTTTAAACTATCCTCCAGTCCACTCCATATAGAAAATATCATCAATAAAACATATGCATACTAGTAAAAACTCAGGTGTGAGCAGAGATCCAACTTAAGTGCCAACCGTATTGCTATTTTCTGGCTTAGCATGGCTCTAACAGCCTCGTAACTGGCACTTTGATCATAGAATGCCGGTTCGCACCACTAAACAACCAGCTTAAAGCACGGTACTGGCATTCTCCAACTTAAGTGGTTCTGGTTGGAATTTTCTTGGGGCCATTAAACATTACTCTGAATTGAATCGCCCCCATAGAGAGTGAAATTTTATGTATAGTCAGAGCTGGACAGGATTAGATTCATAGGTTTTATTTTTACATTTGCTGAAAATAAAAATAGCTGATGCTATTTGTACCATAAACCCTGGACTGGCGTATCAATATTTGAGCAGCTGTAATTAAGTGCACTCATCTACCCCAGGAGACAGCATCCGTACCCCAATTTTGCCACAATATATAGATACCTTTTTATAATATATACAAACATACTACTTCCTCAAATAAGAATGGAAAATAAATACGGCGGACAACTGTGCAACAGGAGCAGCAAAGTGGGAAATGACCAAGGGTGATCACCAACCCCCAAAATAGATATCAATCAAATACAAAAAGTGGACAAACCCAACCTCTGCACATCCAAACAATGAATAAATATGCACTAGACAAGATATACAATGTGAATAAAAAAATATGCACTTAAGCAAAATATACAATAAAGAACAAATACCAAACTTGTGGTCATTATCTTCCTGCAGAAAAAGAATGTTCAATGTGGTACATGGTGTAATGGTTCTTCTTATAAGGAATCTTATAGACAATGAGAGAAAAAAGAAAAAAACAAATTAGTGTAGTAGTTCATTACAGAGTCTTCCATATAAAATAATGAGACATGAGTTCTTCCCCTGAGTGTAAAAAGTAGGCATACCACACTCACGTTAGGGTGTTACGGATTCCTCATATAAAGGTATCTTTGACTGACTGGGAAGTTATTGTCACCAATGTGCGATATATCCAATAATAGTGCTCACCCATGTGGAGTAGGAAATATGGTATATAAAGATGGGCATACCCCAACTCACACTTAAAATGGGTGCATATGAAATGCATTGGTGGCAGCAGGATACAAGGGTACCTTTTGGATTTGGACATCAGTGACCTGTTGAGGATTAGTCCGGACCTATCATCCACTCCAGGTCATTATTATTCCATCTATGTCTCATTTACCCACTGGTTACCCAGTTCATTTATGTTTTTAAATAAGAAATAAAATTATTGAATGGTTTGTGAGGGCCAGTTTCATCCTACTCTATATTGGTACTACCCTTCTCCTATTTGGGAAACGAGGAAGAGATACCACATAGACTACAGAGGAACAGGACCAGCTGACTCTAAAGATACCTTTACAAGCATATGCACCCATTTTAAGTGTGAGTTGAGGTATGCCGATCTTTATATACCATATTTCCTACTCCACATGGGTGAGCACTATTATTGGATAAATCGCACATTGGTGACAATAACTTCCCAGTCAGTCAAAGATACCTTTATATGAGGAATCCATAACACTCTTATGTGAGTGCAGTACATCTACTTTTTACACTCAGGGGAAGAAGTCATGTCTCATTATTTTATATGGAAGACTCTGTTATGAACTACTACACTATTTTGTTTTTTTCTTTTTTCTCTCGTTGTCTGTAAGATTCCTTATAAGAAGAACAGTTACACCATGTACCATGTTGAACATTCTTTTTCTGAATTAAGATAATGACCACAAGTTTGGTATTCGTTCTTTATTGTATATTTTGCTTAAGTGCATATTTCTTTATTCACATTGTACATCTTGCCTAGTGCATATTTATTCATTGTTTGGATGCACAGAGGTTGGGTTTGTCCACTTCCTCAAATAAATTTACTGCTCCCTGTAAAAATACTGCTCGCTTAAATAAATATACTGCTCCTGAAATAAATGTATTGTCCCCTGAAATAAATATACTGCTGTTTTTTATATATTATTCTTCTCTTTGCTATGTATTAATAAGGGAGGCAAGACATTGTATAGGAATCATATAGAAAGTAGAATGTAAGCTCTTCTCATGAGCAGGGCCCTCTTACCCCTTATGCTTTTCCTTCCTGTAATATTACTCATGGAACCTAACCAACCCTCCTTCACTTCTGCCACCCTGCCGCTTATCTGAGTGTCATGACCACTGTTGCAGCAATGTTTATATACAATGTATAAACATTGTTAATTGTTAATTTGTCCTGCATTGTGTAAGTCACAGTTCTCTTTTTTGACTCAATTGTTTATGTACTTTGTTAGGTGCTGTGGAACACTTGTGACACTATATAAATGAGGGATATATATAAACTGGGAGTTGATGTACACTTTGCAGGATAGCTGGAGGCTTAATTAAAAATCAGACGCTTCCCACTTAAAAATTGGGAGGGTAGGCAGGCTTGCCTTACATGAATGAACTGTGGCTCCATTATTAACTATTCTCATCTGTTTTCTTTCTCTTTACCTCTTTTTTTTGTCATAGTAACATAAATTCTAATCCTGTATAAAGACTGTTTTCTTCTTTAAAAAAAATTATGGACAAAAAATAGCTGAAGTACTTTCAAACAATTGTAGATCTTCTACCTTTATTTTTTTATTTTCACCTATTGTCCAGATTGAGTAACTATTAAAGAACAACATTTTCTGGCATGCGTGAAAAGTGGTGCTTTAAAGCATCCCATCATCTTCTCAGTAAAATAGGCAAATATAACAGATAGTGGACATTCCTTGTAGGGCCATGAGTGTGCCTGATCTTGCACCAACTTGCATGTAGATGATGTGGACACCAAAGAGTGACAGGAAATAGCTCTGTAAATAATAGTTTTACTCTAAGCAGTATATATTTTTTTCAAATCTGATTTATTGATTTTCAAAGAAGAAACAATAATGGTATATACCAAAATATCAATAAAAATGACAATCTTAACATACAGAGAAATAATATACCCTGTTCATGCAACAATACATCACAATGAAGGTATCTTAGTAAAATGGATACATCTCAAACAAAGTGTCTGCAGCCAGTAAATTTAAATAAATGTAAGTAATATTGTGAAGATAGATTTATGACATACAAACATCCTTACTGAAAATGTGAGATGATCACCATCACTTATTTGGAGAAATGAACATATTTGAAAAGACATGTGATTCTAACACCTGCTCCATCAGAAGTCAACAGTTTGTCAATATGTGGCATTTATAATATTGATGCAGTACCCATTAGCACAAATAAAATATAAAGATATACAAGGAAAAACAAGGATAAAGAACCAAACTCAAAAAACAAAGGAAGGAAAGGAAGGGGAGGAGGAATTTTATCATGTAGTGTAGCATGATGCATCTTTAACCAAGCAATTCTCGAATCGACCCTAGAAAACAAAATTACCCAGGTCAGAAGAAGAATGTATTAGATAAGCAGAAATCATGGTTGAGCCAGTATTTGTCTGTGTAATACCCATTCTGTGGTTTCAATATTTTAAATATTTGGTCTTGGGTATTCAGATCCAGTTTGTCCATATATAGACCCCACTTTCTATATTATTACTATAACAACCTTTATCGAATTTTGGAAGTGTAGATTTTCTGTCGATGAACATGAGTTGGACCATTTGCCATTTTACTTAATTTAACAATGGAATAGAATTGAATATCCAATTATTAAAAAAAAAAATTTAAACTGACCAACATACTAAAGATGGGGATTGATGATTTTTTTTGTGGGGTCCTAGATTCCACCCTGAGAGTTTTGCACATAAACAAACCAGAGGGGCTGGTTGAAGATTTACTTTGTTACAGAAGTGTTTACTTTGTTACAGAAGTGTTTAATCTTACTATACTCGCAGACAAAATTATAAAAGGAGGAGGTTTAAGATCCTCATTGTAGAGTCATAATATTTATTTAATTGGGTGGATGTGGAAAGGCTCAGTAGGTATTTTTGCTATTGTAAAAGAAATTTATCTCAGCTAGATTTACAAAGAATAGTAGTTAGTTCCAAATATACAGTATATTTATCTAATTTGGTATGGGGAATGATGACAAAATTTGAACACCTTATGTAAGGTATCTGGTTCTGTAGTGGCATGCCAAATTGATGACAAGGAAGAGATATAATGCAGGAGATGATATTTGCCTTGGCAGTCAGAAAACTGCAGTAGATTACCTCCAGGATTGAAGATTCTGGAAGTATCAGCCAATCTTTTATCATGCCAAAGGAGGAAATTAGTATTAGAGAAAGAAGGGAGGAATGATGGATTTCCCCAAAGAGGGATACAATAGGTCATCCTGAGGTTTCTCCAAAATTGTTTTTTAAGAGATATCCATGAATAGTGTCATAAAATAAGGGTTATGTAAAATATGTATGGGGATATCTGAAGATTTGCAGTTTCAGAGAGTGCCAGAAAAAATAAATCTTTGTCAAGCTTTGATTCTGTAAAGATATCACTGTTCAGCAACCAGTCAACAGCATATCTATAGAATTTGGTACTCCCAAAACACCAGTTTATCTGGATGCCATAAGTTTTTCCAAGGTGATTTTTATTTTTTTTTGTTCACCAAATGAACCATGCCATGGTTCTCCTCAATACTATAATATCTCACATTGATTGGCAACATTTGCATCAAATAAAATATTTTCAGAAATTGATACTCCTAAGGATTTCAACTCATCCCATAATCGAAAGTTGGAGAAGTTTCCAATTTTCCAACAAAATTATAATCTATGTAATTGTTGGTGAGAAAATTTCCTCAAAAGATTTACAGAGGTTATCTGTAATCTGGTAGGGATTGTGGAGTTAGTTAGCTAAGGGTTAATAAGATGGAGTAGCTCAGACTTGGTAAAGTTAATACAGTATCCCACTTTGGTCCCAAAGGCAGAAATTATTCTTAAAATGTCAGGTATAAAAAAGTTGGTATCATAGACAAACAACAACATGTTGTCTGCAAACAGGGCTAATTTTAGTTCAACATCACCAATTCTGAAGGCATGAAAAATTGAAGAGGCTTGTAATGCAATTGCCAAGGTTTTCAGAGCTACCACGAGTAATAGGGGGGAAAGAAGGCAACCTTGCCTTGTTCCTTTATATATTGTTATCAGGGATAATAGAAATCCATAACAGGAAACTTGAATCTGAGGATGAGAAAAGAGCAATTTTAGGGTATTTACAAATCACTCAGGAAAATGAAAATGTAGAAGAGTCTGAAATAAATAAAATACCTGTTTGGTGTCTAAATAAAGAATCAAATTTGATGGGAAGAAGTAAAAGAAGTAGAGGAATGGATAGCTGAGGTGACCCGTCTGACATTGACTTCAGAGTAATGTCCCCAGATAAAGCTTGTTTGATCACGGTGAATTATTTGTGGGAGCAAGACTTTCATACTTGCTAGAATTTTAGTTAGCTCTTTTTAGTCTAGATTCAATAATGAAAAGCTTTGGTAAGAATCCGGGAGGGAAAGATCTTTGCTTGGCTTAGGTAACACTTTTAATATTGCTGAATTAAAATGTAAGGGTAATGATTTTGAGTAAAGCAGGGCATTAAAGACCTGCACCAATGTTTCACCTAATCTGGACAAGATGAGCTAATAGAATTTGCCACTTAGACCATCTGGTCCTATAGCCTTTGCTCCTTTGAGATGTTGCACAGCACACTTTACTTCCTCAATTTTTATTGGAGTTGTGAGAGACTGAGCCATCTCAGGAGTGATTAGTAATCTGAAGAGTAAGGGAAAGTTGAGTTTCTGGGAGTCAGAGGAGAGGTAGAACTTGATTAGAAGTTAGCATAGAATTTACCTCCACTATTTTAGCATTAGAGGAAGTAAAAGAGTCTAAAGGAGCTTTTAACAGATAAGTCACCATAAGGGGGTGGGAACCTTTAATAAGATTTGTAAGAAGGTGACCAGTTTTATTGCCAGACTAATAGAATCGAAAATTAATCAAGAAAATTAACTGATCCCACATTCCCTTCATAAATTCAGCAAAAAGAGTTTTTGCAATTAAGTATACATTTCTCATGTGGGGAGTGGGATGATATTTATAATGGATCTCCAATCGTCCCTGTCAGTAGACTTTCAAGTACTCAGCTGAGAAAAATCTTATTATTAGCAATGTGAAAAATGATATCACCTCAAAGGACCGATTTTTCTGCCATCCAAAATAATAGAGGTCAGAATCCAAATGTTCATGATTATTGTTCTTATATTCCTCCCAGGTGTTCTCCAACCTATTTAACTCTGCATTCTGGTTTGATCAAAATGCAATATATAGCACCTATCCTTGTGTATCAATGCCTATTTCCATATAGATTGTAAGCTTGTGGGCAGGGCCTTCCTACCTATATATCTGTCTGTTAATACCCAGTTTAGTTCTATTTATGTTTCCAATTGTAAAGCGCAACAGAATATGCTGCGCTATATAAGAAACTGTTAATAAATAAAATAAATAAAATTAATAGAGTTGGATAAGTAGGAAGGAAATTCCCATAGTCTAATAGGGCCGCTAACATCTGGATTATGTAGAGCTATTGAATCTAAATTGTGACCAAACAATGAGATTGTTTCAATCTGGGGATCTGTAATGTTAAGAAATAAAGCATGTGACACTAAAATGTAATCAATTCTGGAGAGTGAATGATTTGTATCTGATTCGGATCGGATTCGATGTGTATTCCCGATCAGTGGGATGCAATGCTCTCCAGATTAAAACAGATTGGAGCCTTTCAGTAGTGAGGGTGACATGTTAAGGGTGTCCCTGTTTCCAGCTTGCTACTTTGTTTCCACCCAAGGATACTCCCTACTACACTGTAACCCTGATTGTTACAATCCGCTCACCACTCTCTGTGATACACTACATCTCCATTGACTGCTATACACCCGCCCTCCACTGCTGCACCTGCCTGACAATGGAGATAGACTCCCAGTAGCTGCCACTCAGTCTGTCAGCACAGGTTAACAGCTCGTACTGGTGCCAGACCAGGATTATTACCGTACTAGGGAGACACTAAGGAGGCTTTCCAGTTGTCACATTACTACAAGGTGAGCAGACACACACACTCTATAGGCCCAAAGAATATACCTATCAGCCGGCCACTGTGACTTTATATTTGGTATCATGCCTACCAGGAGTTATCCATAGAAGATTCTGGATCACTTTTCACATCTAGTGCTCTGCATTTGGATCCATTTTTTAGGGGGGAACAACAATATAACATATCAAGAGAGCTCGGGGTGCACCCCATTTGCTACTTGCAACACAGGTTGATATGTAACATTTCAATTTTTCCCTGACACTCAATATTGCTCTGGACTTCCTCATTTAGAGATACTGATTTAGTCCATATCTACCTATGAGTTCATTCTCGGCCATAGATCCAATGAATTAGGTTTGTCCATTGTCCCTCACTGTTCTATATCCACTATATACTGGTCATTTGTAGTTGTATTTCAGTTCTTTTAATAATTTTCTATCTGTGTTAGCATATCAGAGAGTTTTTCTGTGTAATACTATGTACTAACTATATTTATATTGGATTATGCATATATGCACTTTTTACATGTCACATATTTAGAACTTGTTATTGTGTACAAGTGAACCAATTTCTTTATTATATGCAATAAATGTTTTTTATTTACCTGTTTTAAATATCATTGGTTCGGGCTAGACAATTGGCACTATTATTTTTTACTTCCTGACCCATAATTTAGGAACAGAAGGGGGGTGGTTGTAATAATGCTGTGATCTATTTAGAAATTCTGCGGACATTAAATTAATATCTCTGCATAGAAAAAGAGAAATTGTGAGCAAATGGTTGAGGGTCAGTAATAATTTTTGAAAAAGGGTCTAGAATACACATTTGTTGCATAAATATTACAGAAGAGCAATGGATGACCTTTGATCTTAAGCAATATAACCACATAACTTTGCCTTCAGGGTCTATAACAGTTTTGAAGATTTCCATCAGGATATGGCACTTAATCAATATAATGACACTGCAAGTCTTTGAATTAAATGAGCTAGAAGCCACAACCTTCCTATTTAGCATATTAAGTGTTGTGATTTCTGTTGGAGCAAGATGCATTGCCTGGATGAATGCTATATTTAAGTTCTGCTTATTTCGATAAAGAATCTATTTCCTTCTATTTGCAGGGGAGTTAAAGCCACCCACATTCCAAGACCCTAATTTTAGTTCAGGCATCACCAACAGTAAGTAGAAATATATAAAGGCATGTCATAAGAATTTGTACAAACATATTATAAAAAAATGGAGTTAGGAAGGGGGAAAAAGAAGGAAAGAAGGGAAAGCAAAGAGATAAGATAGAAGCAGATATATTAGTCTTAGTCACAAAACACATTTTAGTAAAACTATATGAGGAGAAAGTACAATGGTGACATAGCACTTCCAGGAAACCTATTCAATTTAAACAACATAGCAGTTGACAAAGTCATCCGACAAATGTGGAGAATGCAATCTACCATAAGCAGTGTTTTCATCCTCTAATGGCTAAAATCCTCCATGCTGTATATCACAAAGAATTTATACAGGGCACCACAATATAAAGCTTTTTGGAAAAAATAATGGAAACCAGCTTCAAAACCTTTCATGCAGTAAACCAGAGGTTCCAAAACTCTGGCATTACAGTCCACATTTTAAGGATGGCCATGCTTGGCCACAGGTGCTTAACTAGAACCTCAGTCAATTGATTTAACGATCTGGATTCAAGCATGGATATCCTAAAACCCTGAACTGTAATGGTAGATTTCGGGAACCTCTGCAACAAATTCTGAAGATAATTAATCCCTCCAAACATGACAAAAGTGAATGTAATATACTTGCAAAATCCAAGAAAAAATTCTGCATGTACTGTAGCAGGTTTTTTTTTTATCCACAGATTTACCTCCTTAGTAAATGTAACCACCACAATTATTATTGTGTAGCAAAAGAAGATCAAGTTAAGAAGTAATATTGAAAGTTTCAAGAAATTGTTTTTAATATAAATTATCCAATTATATTTTATAAATAATATATATTTTATAAATATATATAGATTTGTATGGGATCTACATGAGTCCTTACAGAGATGAAGATAATAGCACTTAATGAGTTGTTTTCACACTTGTCAATGAAACAAGTAATTAACCAACCTGCAAGTGGAGAACTTTCCATTGAGGACTATAAATATGAATAGTGAACTTGTACTTATTATCCTTCACAAAATCTTGTGAGGACAAAATGTGATAGCAGTAAGAGGATTTAAACTATACAGAGAGTTAAAGCGATTAGTTTTGCCAGCAATGCACAGATTATCATCAGTGGCATATACATTTATACTAATTCTAAAGGTGGGTACACACTATACAGATATATCTGCAGATCGAGTGATCTGCAGATATATCTGCAGATAAAGGTTGTTTGTACATACTGAACAACCATCATCTGTGCCTTTCTTCAGGTCCTAGTGACCAGGGGGCATGTCCCGGTGGGTGTATCCCACCCCTCTACCCGTTCTTACCGCTGTCTGCAGACCACTCGTACACACCTGCTGATGGACAGATCTGTCTGATGTTATGTCAAAGTTAAGTCCTTCATTCATCTATCTCTATGACAGAAAATAGATTTTGTTTATGTGTTACTTATTTGAGAGATGTACAAAATAAAGCTGTAGCACTTTAATTTTTGTGTGTTTCATTTTAGCATCTAAATACATCCTTCTAAAAATGCAGCTCTTGCCATCCTAATATAGTAGCAAATACTTTAGTCTCAGCTGCTGGGTGCTATGCCATGTTCCTGTGAGTGGGTGCATCTCACATGCTACACCCACCCTCAAACAGGTGCAGCCATGCCAAACATGCTGTGGTCCCACAGGATGTTGCTGTATCTGGGCCCAGAATTTCTCTTGGCATCCCTGGAGGTGACAGGCAGAAGCAGTAGGAAATGGGCTTAGTGGTGGGGTAGCAAGGTCATGGAGGGAGGAAGGTGGTTGAGAGAGGGGGAACAGGAAAGGCAGGCAAAAGAAGCAGATGGTTAGAAAGCAGACTGATGAGAGGAAAAAGGGGGGTCAGCAAGTTGAAAAGACAAGAGGGGGAGGATATGGGTGGATAAAGTAGAGGATAATGTGGACATTGAATATGGGGGTGTTTGAAAAAAAGGGTGTTCATGCTGTGGATGAGGCAACAAGTGAGATGAAAACTGGAGATGAGGCTGTGTGATGTAGAGACAGTGTGGATAAAAGTTGTTAAATGTTCAAAAATACAGGTAAAATAACAGTGATGCTAATGTATGAGCACAGCTCTGAAAGTGAAATATAAAGAGAGGTATGTGAGTAGTGGGATAAGGAATTAGCTAATAAAATAATTATTAAAGTGGATTGATGTGATGCAATGAAAAAAGTCAATACAGTACAAAAAGGATTTTCTGTAGTTTTGAAGGCAAAAATTACAATGTACAGAGCCGATCCAGTCTGAGGTGTTTTGAACAACAAAGAACAATCAACAAGAGCAGTATGCAGATAGGTAAGTACTTGCAATGTCCAAGCAGCGACTGCAGTAAGGATTTTCCTGGATATGCATACAGCAGTAGATGGTGAATTTGGTAACTCACATAAGTATGTTGCTTGATATCATTCAGAAAGTGTTCTGGTTTTGAGGATGTTTTTCCTCAGTTTATCTCTGGTGTATCTCTGTCTTAGTTATCAAATTGTAATTACATTTATAATATAATACTTTGAATCTAAAATTGACCAAGGCAGCCACAGGCTATGCAGCCTTACTGATCACTAATAACTAAATTTACAACATGTGTTATTGTGCTCACTGATTGGGACCCCACGCCACTTCCTGTGCTCAACACACACTACATTTGGATGCAATAAAGTCTAAGATAAACAATTTGTGAGAAGGGGGAGACCATCACAGATTCACAATAAATTCCTAACTTCCTTTATAAAAATTGCTCCTAATATAAAAGTCATGACAATTTACCTAAAATAAATGTCCGAAGCTGTGCTTTGCAATCAATATAACTGCATCTGATTGGAGCAGTAGTGACAATTTACCTAAAATAAATGTCCAAAGCTGGATATGGATCTGTGCTTTTGCAAGCAGAAACAGTGCTGTTGCCTGATGTTAGGCCAACTGCTGCGACAGTGATCATTAGTTCTGGCACTTGCCCCATCCCAGTGCTAGGAGCAAGAGATCAGACAGAAACTGGATTCATTTCCCCATATGTGTGACTCAGAATCACATAGAGCTGTAGATACTCAGCCATGACACTCCCATGATACTCCCACAATTCAGGTATTTCCATGCTCTTGCCTAGTTGCCACCCAATTGCTGCCCCGAAACACCCAAGTTTATTGTTAGTCATATCTGACCACGTTCATTCTGACTAGGACAGATATACAAAAATTCCCTAAATTTGCATCCACACATGTACTCTATGAAAAAACTCTTAATTTGCATCTGTGCACAGATATCCATCCAACTCAGAATTTGCCACACATGTTCAACAGCTACATGTGATGATTCACCTACACTATTAAAAGCAATCTGGTCACTTGCAAGTAGGGAACATTTTTTAGTCTATTGTAGATGTTCCCAACTGTGGTCCGCAAGGCTTCCTTATACAGTAGCTAAGGTTTTAGAGATATCCATGTTTGAGCACAGGTGGGTAAATAAAATCACCTGTGCTCAACCATGGATAGATATAAAACCTGAACTGTTGGGGAGCCTTGAGGACCGCGATTGGGAACCTCTGGTCTAGAGTATTTTAGAAACATTTCAATTGTTGTTCATAGCACTGCATGAATACACACATACTGTACACAGAGCAAAGCGCACAGCCAGAAAGCTGGATTTATAACTGATACACAACTTTGCTGACATACATATTTACACTTCAGTCAGGTCTAGTCACTGTTGCCCATATCCTTATTTAAGCTCAATACTCAATTAACAGCATTGTTTCAGACCGATAAAAGATTATTACTCTTTTTAAATAAACACTGGATATTTAATATCTACTCACACTTTCCCATTAATGTATGATTAGCTTTTTAAACACTTCACAGTGATTTACTTTAGGGAACTACATTAAGAAGTTGATTACCATCAATCAATATTAAATATACTGTACCGCTAATATGGAAGAATGAATTACCTTTTTACCCACTTCACACCTGTTTAATTTGGAAATACTAGATTAGTAATGTTTTAATACCAACATGTATTAAATAACCTTCATTAAGCACCTATTGGTATTTTTAGCTAGTACACTTGTAGATTTTATAAAATTTATATTTTAAGAATTGTTACATTGATGCAAATCTTTTAAATTGTATTTTAAACATAGTTGAGATGTGTATGTGATATTGCTTACATTTATTCTAATATAATTCTATGTAAACGTTTACTCTACTGATCCTACAACATTAAAAAATATCTTAAGCAAACTTTAACAAAAAATTACATTCCCTTCATTTAGGAGGCCATTGTACTGGAAGATGTGATCTAGGCTCCTTTATATGTTGTACAGTAGGTTCCTTTATATGTTGTTGACCTTGGGCAAGATACAAACCATTGGGTGAAAGTCAATAAAAGCAAGACAACATATTAGTGAAGCAGTTATTTTTATTATTATTTATAAATAATACAACATTAAACACTAAATATATGAATAGTCTGAATGGGGGTTGGTGCACATGCATTTTAGTCACTTACAGAATGCCACAAGAGGTAATTTTAAAAAATCAGGAGCTTAATTGTTTAAGTGAAACCAACAAATAATACATTACAATTTTCACTCACATTATGACAATATGGACTAATCTAAGGACTATACCAGAGGTTTCCAAACTCTTCCATTACAGTACAGGTTTTAAAGATATCCATGATTGAGTCCATATAGTTAAATCAAGTTGACTGAGGTACTAATTAAATCACCTGTGTTCAAACATGGATATCCTTAAAAAGTGGACTGTAATGGCAAAGTTTGGGAACATTTGGACACAACTGTTATCCTTAAAGGAATAAATATAAGAATCATATAGAACATACAAGAACAGAAAAAAAAAATTATTTAGCTACCTCAAGCAAAATCTGCAAATTGAGGACTTCTGACTCCAATTATATTCTCAAAAATTGTCGCAAAAGTTGCAACCAGATCAAGTTTATTAATAGTTGGAGGTACTGGTGAAGACTATTGGAGAAAAGCTGCAATGTTCCACCATGCAGTTCAGGACTGGGGCTGAACAGTGTATTCAACATTGCCCAACATCTATCGTATTATTGAGATCAAGAAGATCTTTTATTAAAAATATGATATTGTTTTAAATGTGTGACAATTAAGTCTATATCAAATTAAATGTATATTTGTGACATTGCAGATCTATTGCAGATATAAGAATTAAATGTTAAATTTATTTTAAAATACTATACATTTGGGGGTTTGATAGCACTTATTAATGTGTCTTATCCATTTTAACAGATGGTAGAATTTCAACTTCATACCAGGAGGACAGGAGTTTTTTCCTATAACTGTTTAGACCTATTACGTCTAGAGAAAACCACTTGTACCTATAATGATAAGCAGGAAATTGAGGGGGTCAGAAATCTGTACAGTGTTGCAGGTCTCACTGTATATTCATGCCAACCTGACTCAAATAAAGTTCAGCATACTCAAAAACTATAAAGTTATGAAAACAAAGACAGTGTAATTTGCTTATACATTAATTAATTCAATTCACCTTTGCTTTAAAATTAGTTCCTATATTACTATTTTAATTCTGATACAAACATCTTTTTTGGATTAAAAAAGCATTCTTGTACTACAGTATGCTTTTTCTATGCAGAACATTTATTATATAGCCCAACTCGACCTGTCTCTGCCTCACTCTCTTTAACTTTTGCTCAAGACAGAGAGACACATTTACTTAAATAAAAATCTTAGTTGTGGATGAAACACCTCCCTGCAATTCACCAGTCTGATGACGCTAAGCCCACATCACTGGTCAGGAGTTTTAGGAGCAGGAGAATGAGTGGTCACACACACATCAACCTCCTCATTGCCTGCTGTTTGGGTACCATCTTCAGCTGTGCAACACCTAGAGGAAGCAATAGAGAGCACAAAGTTATCAAACACTGACTGGAAGACATCCATGCATTTCAGAAATTCTAAGCAACATCATGAGAGACATTAAATCCATCCTCCAGAAAATGAAGAAGCTGCAAGTGACCATGACCAGCTATATAAGGGAGGTTGGAATTACATTGGCTGTCATTCTCAGTCAGCTGATTTACACCTACCAAGTGCCTTTCTCCATATATGTGCCAAAGGAATCTGGACCTCAGGGAGCAGAGACCTCACCACTTGCTTCTGCTGTATATTGTAGCCCTATGTTCTCAGCACATTCAGATGCAGAGACTAATATCGGCCATAGGGAATAATTTTAAAAAATTCCAAATTACGGGGATTTTTTTATGTAGTTTGTCCCAATGTTTTTTTTTAATTATAATATGTGGCAATAGCATGATTGCTAGATTTAGAGCACATTTTTTATGTCCTCCCCTAAGAAATGCATTTATTCTAGATTGTTTATTAATATAAATAAAAATGTTGACTATAGTATAAAAATGAGTGATGAATATTTGCACCAATGATAGTGTTTTCTCTTTAAGGTGATTCAACATGTGACTATGACAAATCTGTCTCCAATGCATGCTAAAAGTAGTAATCAAAATGCAAAAAAATGTCTTTGACACATACAGAACAAAGACCTTAATGGAATATTTTTGTAAAGAGCCATAAAGCTATGTGTTATGCTAAGCATAAATGATGATAATTATGCTACATATAAGAGATGAGTGGTTTGGCTCATATCACTTTGTTGTTTCGAGTAGCACAGAGTCCCAACTCGGATCTTCTCACCAAGTTTGGATCTAAAAACCAGATATTGTGTACTTTGGATTGCATTTAAGTTTCTCTCTCCTGATTTAAGGAGCCATGAGGTGTTCAAAATTGACTGGAAATGACTGTAAATTAATATTATTGATGTTTATAATTCTATATGAACAAAAACAAGCCCAAGTTTCATGAATTAAGCTGTTTTTATATTTTTTAAAAGAAATACAAAACAAAACCAAAACACTGGAATGTTGTTTTTTCAAAACCAAATACAAAACCAATACATTTGAAGGTAGTTTTTCAAAACCAAAACAAGGTGAGTACATGGACATCTCTACATATAACATATTATGAGGACACAAACAGTATGTGCAAGGTCATCATTATTCCAGATAGGACAGAGAACATGATTGTAATAATCAGCCTTTTCCCTACTTCCACTTTTGTGAATCAGAGCTACATTTTCTCATGTGAAGTTATTCAGGACTTCTCCTGTTAATAGTGAACAATTTATTTGACTGATTATATAATTTAGTAAATAGTGCAACCAGTTCCCCTTTAAGCTCTTTAAGTATTTAAGATATTTCAAATTTGGTTCCAAGGACTTGTTTGCTTTCAGTTTTGAGACTTCTCTCAGGATTCTCTGTTTTGTGTATGGAATCATAGATACTTTTGATCCATCAATATAGCTGCTACATCACTGGTTCATTTCTTTCATCTTGAAATGTACTTTATGTTCAGAAGAGTAAATGCTTATTTGGATTACCTACTCTACCTTGTTTATGTACTGTACACCTTTTCTTTTACTTTAACTTTTTTTAACTCTTATATCTCCTTTATGATGCAGTCCAGCCACTTGTGCTTAGTAAAGAACCCCATCTGTCATCACTCATTATACAGCTTATCAGCCAGTACTCTTGCTCCAGGTCCATCATACCATTTAATCCTGTTACTGACATGCCCTCTGATCCAGTACATGATCTAAACCTTGTTTTAGATAAGTCTATACTACCTAAACCAGTTCCTGATTTGCTCCATGGTCCATAAACATTTAATATAAGTAGTTCTCTATTGACTGTTCTATTTTAACTTTTATCTGAACTATAACATGATTTAAAAGAAAAAGATCTAAGTGTTCCAAGTCAACTAGTAAAAACATCTACATAAGGTTTGTAACTAATAGCTGAGAACAGAAGCTATCAATATATCACAGCTCTAATTAAAGATGCATTATCATTCCTTATATATAGAAATATTAAACATTGTCTATCTTATGAATAGAGAGCATATTGTCATGGACCTACCTCAGTCTGAGGTCACTGTTTTTGAGAGTTTAGTCTAAAGATACAGGGGGCAATTCTGAGAAGTAGTAACTAGTAGATCATAAAGGTTATATTGATACTGTAGAGTATAGTAGTTGGTAGTAAACCCTCATGAAGTCATATCAAAATTGTCCTTCCTTAAATATTCTCCTTTATTTATTCTCAAATTCAAAGGAAAACCCCTGTATTGCAAATGACAAATTGTAAGTGTCATGCGATTCTTCATCTAGAAAGTTGCAACAAGAGCATATCTGCTATATATGGTATGTACTGCTGTAATTTATTACAGTGCCATGCACTCAGTCCTTGATTCATAGTATGGTAAAATGGATAAAACATGTTGGGGCTTTTCTGGCACAAGATGTCCATTTTATTAAGAATAAAAAATATAATTATAAAAATTAATAATTATAAATAATAAAATTAATATAATCTTTTTTTAAAAACTATAAAGTAAGATTTATACTTATATTATTAAATTTTTTGTGCTAAGGAAAGTATTATTTATTTTTGTATTTATCTGATGTTTATCAATTTGGTAATACTGTTTTTCCATTCCACTAACAAAATTGTTTGTACCACTCTATCAGTATCACATACCACTCTTATTCTAGGGTAGAATCAGGTACAATCAAGGAGATTGTGCCACAAGTGCCAAAATGTGTTTTATCTATCCAACTCATTAACCCACTTACATCACAAGTATCAGTTAAAGAATCTACCCTAATGTTGACATTAGTTAATACAATCTGGAAAGTGAGATGTCCTGTCTAGGAGATTGGCTACTGGAAGAAAACAAATTATGGCGGAAATTGTCCACTATTGAAAGATACAGGCTGAACAAGTTATCTCAAAGAGAAATCACCTTCCTTTTTAGACAACCCCAACAGATTTCTCACAGAATGGAGGAATATTTTCCAGAAATGTTTTTTTCACACATGTACTTGATTCTAAAAGAATGATAAGAAAGACTAAGAACCATCAATAAAAGGAAAACGTTTTAGACACTTGACCAACTCTTCCATTAACATCAATACTTACTGCTCAAATGTTTGCAGTGGAGAAACAAGACAACATTGAAAGAAACAGGAATGTCCTCATGAAAAATAAAGCAAAAGCAAGTAGAGAGGCACATCTACATCTGCAAAACTGAGAAAATAGAGAATAAAAGAAACAAGAAAATCCATTAAGAAAGAAATAGAGAAATTCCTGCTATCAACTCTGTATCTTTCTTAGACCCCTACATGAAGAATTTTTTTTTAAATTAGAGATAATCTGTAGATAAGAACTTTTCCTGAATATGCCAGAAAAGCAAACACAAGGCAGATTTCAAAGACATCCATGCAACAGAAGACTCTACAAATATGGCAATCAACAAAACAATTAAGGTTTCTTTAAATGTAATCATCCACTGAGAACCTACGATACAAAATAAATAATCAATGAAGACATAATTTAACATCTCCATGCACCTATAGCAAATGTAAAGCTCTGGAAGAAGATCCTGCAATTTCTTCTTTGTTATGAAAAGAAAACAAATACTGACAAAGATAATAGGAGCACAAACTCACCATTGCATAAAGAGGGGTAAAGGGGTGGGGAAAATCAAGAAAGCCCAGACAAAAACCATCATAGGGACTCAAGAGGCTACAGATAACCAACAGGGATTGGGAAAAATCTTTGATTTCAGCTGTAGAACCTTCACCACTACATTGGCCTAAACCAATTTAAAACACTTGTGGATATCCACAAATTAATTTGGAAAATTACTCACTTTCTTTACAAAATTAAGGAGAATAAAGAAACTATGGCAGTCAATCACACAAAATAATCTAGTGACTTCAGCTTCAAAAATAAATCAACCTTTAATCCTAGCCACATGATGAAGGGTATTATATAGAAAGCTTTATAAAGATTATCTTTGACAATTTTGAAAGTTTGAGAGGAAAAAATATCCATTAATAAATGCATAGTTACCAAAGAAGGGTAACACCATTAAGAAATGACAGGAAAACAAATCCATTGTCATAAAACCAGCAGATGAAGATGACAAAGTAGTCATTATGGACACAAATTTAATATGAGGAAGATGTACAATGACAACTCAGAGATAATAAGACCTATACTACATAGAAGAATGACCAAACCAATAGAATCAATACTGCCTACACAAAATTGGTTGAAAAATACAAATCCAATGGAATGATCACAAAATCAGAAAGTGACTTCCTCACATGATTCCAACTACACCAGTTACTCTATCTATGACTACTGAAAATTCACAAAGATTTTATGAATCCTCCTGGTTGACTGATAATTGCTGGTTGTGTATCACAGGGTTTGTATTTGGCTCTGCAGCTATGTATTGTTGATGTTATGGTGAAAAGGACTATGCAACTACTATATATATGTGGTTATAACTGAGTTATTAAAATGGAGTGCTCCTAAAATTATTGTGAGGGGTTGACCCTCCATCTCATCAATTGTATATACATAAGTTGCATGGTAGATAAGGTGGCTCATTTAGGGTGCCTCTTTCCCTAGTGTATATTATACCTTCATGTCCATAATACACCTCTGGTGTGACAACTTTTGTTTATTAGGGAAGTAAGAGTTCCCTTTTGGTGTTTTTTCTCTGTATGCACTATTGTGTGTATGTCTCCCTTGGGCAATATGATGTGCCTTTGTGCAGTATAGCACTATAGTTATAAGTATGGTGGCATCCCACACTCAATGCTTACCAGTAAGCAATGTGGCCTGGGCCCTAGAAGTCCAGTGGAGTAGTAATCTAGTCTGCCTCTTTCCTCTAGGGTGTCCCTGCTTCAAAATCCCATGGTTTATTTGGGAGCCTCGGTAGTAAAGTCCCTGTTGGTGGTAAGACCAATATCCAGCAGTCCAGTGAATGAAGCCTGCTTTTGTCCTAATGGCATTGTCACTTATTACATTACCGCTGGTCAGAGGAGAGGCTCCTTGGTCCAATGGGACAATTTTGCTAATGTTGATTAGGGGGTCACAGGGAGGAATTTGTTGTCAGTGTTCTGTGTTCAGCGTGTGCCTGTGTGTCACAGCAGTGGTGAGAAGCAATGTCAGCTCATGCTAACAGTGATACATATACACTAAACTTCTATGGAAAATCATCTGACCATTGGTGCCTTAAGTGCCCCACAGGATCATGAGGACTACCCTTTGACCATCGAGTGAGCTGTCAGCAGCGGCGGCACACAACAAACACAGAATACTGACAACAAATTCCTCACTTCCCCATTGCCTTTCTCTATCACTGCTCCCACCTATGCATCTCTAACAGGAGAAAAGGGTCAGTATTCAAACCAACTGTCATTACATTCCAACCTGATGACTCAATTTTTATCAACAGTCAATTAAATTATACAATATATAAAACAAGTTCTATGGCTTAAATGAACAAAAATATATTATTGATATCTTTACATAGATCACAGGGGTTGCCATACAGAAAGCACACTTCAGAAATTAAAACTCTCAAAAGAAAAATTATGTTGTGTCAGTATAATAGTTAAATGAAGACACATTTGTATTTTAGCAAATACAGTATATGCTGTACTTTGATGAGATGCTAGTACCTGTTTTCCATAAATCAATTGTTGACCTGTATAAGGTGCTTCCTGTTCTTCAATTGGTTGCAAGATCCTGTTTTCCTGTTTTCTAATCATTTAAATTTTCTTTTCCTTTACTTCACAGTATCTTCCTGTATGTTTCCTCACCTCCACACATATTGCTTGAACATTCCACGTTCGCAGCTAGTTTGCTATTTATACCCCACTTATATCAGAGCAAAAACCTGGGTTTTTGCTGGATAAACCAGGTCACAGCTCAGTGTAAAAGGGTCCCTGAAAAATAACCTTGGTCAAGTGACCCAGCAATCTAACCCAGGTAGCTACCAGGGTTGGACCCAGGATGGACCTGTGTAATGGTGCATTGTAAATGCAGCAACTCGGGTTATCAGACCTGGGTCATGACTAAACTGAGCTGATTGGTGGTTGTGGAGCAGTTACCTCCCACTTTTTATGACCTCACAGGTTTAGCAGGGCAGACCTGAGTTCAGTGTGAACAGGGCTAACCTGGGGGTAACCTAAACCGAAGGTGCAGTGCAAATGGGATCTGACCTGGGTCTGACCTGGCTTAGAACCATGTCCAAAAACCCTGGTCAGACCCGGGTTTTTAGTGGAAACAGGTATTACTGTTCTGGTATTTGCATGCCTCAATCCTATGATTATGACTTTGATTTGGGTATCCACTCTACACTTAAATCCCATTTTAAGTGCTGTGATTGCAATATGGTAGCAAATAAGTGATTGTACCTTAATTGCTTGCTTACTAGTACCATGGTTCTTAATAGAATGCTGGTTTGCTCTTGACAAAGGCATGATATTGAGCACATGTGCTTCTCATTGCATGCACATACAGTAACTAAGGGCGGGATGTAATAGAGTTTGAGTTTTCAGTCATGTTTAAACTCGCACTTTCTTGCACATTTGTTTTGTACGTGTTTCTCCTGCAACTCGCGCAATGTAATGGAATGCGTTTCGGAAAAAATGTGAACTCACATGCGTGTTTTTGTGAGAGTACAGATCAGGAAGTATGCATTTTTTTGGACCAACCGGAATGTGAGTTTCATTTAGTGTAATGTAGAGTTACGCATTCACCCTCAAAAGTCTCCTGATGCCTACCTCACACACCCTATATAAATCCATGTCCTCCATTTTGTCCTTTGAAAGGTAGTGAGGAGCTTTGTGAAGGAGTGGTGACAGAGAGGAAAAAGAAAAGTTTTGTATTGTTATTGTGCTGCAGCATGGCATCCAGAAAAGCAGTGAGGGTGGCAACGGATGGTGGAGGAGTAGTATGAGGAGGTTGTACTGCAACATGAGGGTGGTGAGGAGGTGAGCAGTGAAGAGGTGGAGGAGCAGGACAGTGAGGAGCAGGAAGCACAGGAGGTGGAGTCTGAGGCTGAGGGTAGTGTTGAGGATGAGGAGTATGAAGCTCCCCCAGCCCCTGGGAAAACATGTACTGGGCGTAATATACATTTCAGTTATGATGAAAATTGCACCCTGGTCCATGCAATTGTCCCTGGTTTTCCCTGCCTGCTTGGGGCACAGTCAGTGGATGTCAGCAGCATGCTGAAAGGAGATGTGGTGTAACATCACTGATGCAGTGAATGCAGTAAGTGAATTCCAGCATGAACTAAAAATATCAAAAAGCGCTATAATCTTATTAAAGGAACACCAAAGATAAAATGGCTGAGGAGCATAGGCAGCGACACATGACAGGAGGAGGATGAGCAGAGACAGTACACTTCACTCCATATGAACAGGAGCTGAGGCCGGTTTTTACTCCTGAGGTTTTTCCAGGTCCACATATTGTAGACACTGACCGGCCATCAACCCTTAGGCTTCCTTGTGAGTATGCAAACAAATGTTACTAATATTCACTGTACTTTCAAGTATTGGAGAACTGATTCTTTTTTTTAAATTGTCTAGTGTGTAAATAAGTGGGCCATACACGGTGCGATATAGCAGCCAAATAGTACCAATCTTTTGTTTTGCCAGCTTTATCGCACCATGTATGGGCTGCTTTTACTTTTAACTTTGCAAATGAAATGTGCCAAATAATTTGATACATTTTGCTTAGGTTCAAAAATGCAAACATATATTGCAGTAACCTTGAACCTTTGCATTTATGTTTATAAACTAAAATTTATACAATATATATGTCTCATACTGTACATTAATATAAAATACTTAGTGTAGGCACTCCCATAATTACATTATGTACTCATCATTGCACATTTTAAGATGCAGGTTATATAATTGTTTAGAATTGTTTGTTTTTGTGTCTTAATTTTTATTTTTACATTTTTAAAAATACAGCTGTTGCACCAAGGAGGACAAGAACTCCAAAAAGGCTTCGCATGGAAAGGTCAATGGAGGAGGCTGGTGAGTTAACAAAATGTTTTAAAAAAAACACTTGCACAGATTAACATGTGTTTGTTTTTGTTTAGAATCAAAACTAAATGTCACATTACTTAATTAACTTTAGCATTGTGACATTAAGGCCTAAACCAATGAATTGCCCAACATATTATTGTTTTGAAAGTATTAATTAAAAGGTAGTGATAGAGATGTGTACACATACATATAGCCTCCTTGCATGTTAAACAGGACTTATAATGTTGGCATGGCATGTATTTTTATTTTAGCCATATTAATTTGAACAATGTGTTTTATTTGCACATCAATGTAAAAAGAATACACAAGCAGCTTCTGCTGTTTCCAATGATATGTGGCTACATATATTTTTTGTCAGACTGCGGGTGTATCTGCATGCAAAATGCTATGTTACAGTGTCACAAGCGATGACACTGTAACGTAGCATTTATCATGCAGTTACACCCGTTGTGTCACTTTATTGCAGTCACTACTAAATGTACCTGTTTTTAAGCATAGATATAATTTGTCCAAACACACTTTTAAACATTTTAGTTGTACTATATTTAAATATTTACATTTCAGGACCATCAGGAGTTTCTGTGCCACCACCGCGGCACAGGCCACCAGCAACAACGGACCCAGGCACACATTTTGGCTTGGTGTCCTACACATATGAAGAGGAGGAGGTTGAGGCAACAATTCCGCTGGGTCTGGTGGAGGAAACAAGCCAAATTCCACCTACCCAGCATCAACAACCACCCACACAGCAATCAGCACAGCCACCCTCCCCACCCACCCCCAGTGCAGATGAGCTGGCTCTGTCCCTGCACAGTTTCTGTCAACACTAGATGCAGTACATGGAAAGTCAAACATTACAAATGGACAGCATCACATACCACCTCAGGAAGCTAATTAGGTCCTCCGCAGTAGCCCAGGGAACCCGTATCCATATGGCCAGTGACTTGAGTAAGTATCTGGTAGAGCTAACATAGGCAACCAAAGATAAAAGTGCAGATATACAGGAGCAAACCGAGGCAGCCAGAGACCAAAATGCAGCCATACGGGAGAAAAACCGAGGCCTTTGTGGCATTATAAAGGGAGCTGGTGGCACAAAGGTCCCCTAAGGGAAGTGCCATCAACATCTACTCCCAGCTGACAAGCCACCAGTCCCCAAACAGCCTCACCAATCAGTCCACCAAGGCAAAGTGCCCATACACAGGGGGGTGCAACTAAAGGGGCAGGGAGGGGTAGAGGCTATCTGCCTCACAGTAATTTTTTTAATCCCAAAAATGTAATGTTAATTTTGCAGAAATCTTACTAGTTTAGTAAAGTTAGTTCATTGAAATTCGTGCCTGTCTTTCTTCATAAACTAAACTTAGATTTGAAAGTTTAGTTTGAACTATATTAAAATGGTACAGATGTTTTAGTATTCAATTAGCGGCGAAAAGTCGGAATCTGCGAAAAAGTATCACCGATTGTGACTTTTTGCCAGGCGGAAACATCTCCGTATTGCAAACAAAATAGTTTTTGCGTCCGCAATGTAATAGGCAAAAAAGATTTGCCTCTGAATAGTTGGAGAAAAAAAATGCAAAATCTCTAATTTGTGGTGCAAGGGTTGGGAAATCACTTAGCACCTTTGGAACAGCCCCTCAAAGGATAACTGTGTCAAAAAAAATAATATTAATACCCCAAAAAGTACTTTGAAAATGGGGGCGACAAAGTGGGGGTACAAATTTGTAAACTAACAAAATAGACTTTTGGGTGGTTTGCAAGTATGGCTAAGGTGTTTTTTGGATTGCAGATGTTTGCTTGAGGTACGTTTTATCACTTTATAAAACGTCACTTTAGCGACTTTACAACATGCTTGCACCTAGTTTCAAGCACCACAAATTTGATAGGACAACTTATTTTTACTTAAAAAACTGCTTAATGCTATTCTTCAGCACTTGTGTAAAGGCACTAATTAGAGGCAATTGCCAGTACTTAAGTACCCCAAATAGCTTGATTAGGCCTATTCTGGGGCATCTACATTGATTTCCAATGTTAGTGCATCTAGTTGGGGGTGTCAAGCTGATTTCTCTAAACTGACAGCACTTTTTGCCTGGTAAACGGTTGCATTTTCGCGTCTTTTGGAATTGAATACGGCGAATAGGGGGCACACACTTTGTCTACAATAACACTGCTTAGTAAATAGACCCCTTCTGAAAAACATTACAGTTTGGGTAATGGTATTTTTACACTTTGAAAAAAAACATAAATAAGAGTATTTACATACTTAAAAATTTGTTTATACACTTATATGCATATTTATATATGTTTATGGATCGAAATTTTCCTTTTTAACCTTTTTTCTACAAAAAAAATGTCACATATAACTCTCCATTCTCACCTTGGTCAATTTTTTGTCGAAATAAAACATTACCATTATGTGCAAGTTTCGAACTCGCATCCTATTACATTGCACAAATTGTACACTGGTGAACACATCTGGATGCGATTTTGAAAAATGTACGATTTGAAAAATGCGAGTTTGCATGATCTCACATGCTATTACATTGGTCAAGATTACAAAATGTGCGAGTTTTGTGGCAAACTCGCAATTTTGCAAAACTCGAACTCTATTACATCCCGCCCAAAATGTGTGTATTCAACTATACTGTATGTAGAGTTAAATGCATCTTGCTGTACTCTGATCCCCTATTTATATGCTTCATTTACTACTGATCATCATCAGTGTGCACTTGCACTATCCATATACTAGATATAAAATATACACCTGGAAATAAATATATTTATGCTTAGGTCCAACTCTGCATGGATCACTGGGCCTGATTCACAAAGGATCACAATTCTGCAAATACGCATGCAATACAGTTGCTAATTTCAGCGGGGATATGTAAATGTTTGCATTCGCATTGGGATTTCAGCCTAACATGAGGATGCCCACTTCCCCTTATTCACACTTGGGCAATATGGCAAAACAATCAGTTAAATCGAGTAACATCGGACCCATATGCACAGATAAGGCAGGTCAGACTTCACTCAGGAATTGCTAACTACAGCACATGATGTAGTGAAAAAGCGGATTTTGCGTCCGCATGGGCAAAACTGCACATGATTGCATCAGCCGAATCCGTAACTTTCCCTAGTAAATTTAAATGTACTGTTTGTGTATAGGAAAAGTAAATATTTTCTTAAAGAAATGGGGCCTGATACAGAATAATGTCAATGTACATGAGTATCTCTGTAGTAAGGTATAAACATGTAATTTGTTGTTTCTTTAAATTGGTATAGACATGTGACTTGCCCTTTTGTTGACTTGGTAAAATGATAGACATGGATGAAGGATGGCAAGCCTTTGAAACTAGAGTGAAGAGAAGTTAGTAGGTCTTGCATTCCTGCTTCAGTAATAATTGTGTCAACATGTGTATCTCACATAAGATAAATGACCATGGAAAGTGCCAGACATTTGACCAGGCTCTGCCAGAAGAAGTCATTAAGAGCTTTGTGTATTTTTCCTGAACAGAGGGCCTGATCCAGAGATGGACATACTGAACGAGTACTCGCTCTGAATCAGGGTGTTTTTTTTTTTGTTCTGCCTCCTGGCCGCTCGCATAGCTGTGGGTGACCAGGTTGATGGTCACGGTGGTCAAGACCATCGCAACCATCGGGCTTGTGACAAGACTCTTGTGGTAGGGTCTAATGGCCGCATGCCCCAGAGAGCTTCTGACTCTAATAGAGCCGGAAACTCTCCCACTAACATCACTGGTGATGTCAGTGGGGCCACCCCCAAAGGACAGGCATTCCTTCGGGAACGCCTCCATTTAGC
Source organism: Taudactylus pleione (assembly GCA_031769625.1). Lineage (NCBI taxonomy): Eukaryota > Metazoa > Chordata > Amphibia > Anura > Myobatrachidae > Taudactylus > Taudactylus pleione. The sequence continues at coordinate 60,732,666 of JAUIMM010000040.1, forward strand.
CAGCCACCCCCCTGCCTGCCTACCAAATGGGGCAAGCTGTCAATCACCATCAACAGCTCGCCCCCTTTGGTGCGATACCTGGAGTGAAGGAGCACCCATCGCTAGCCGGGTCTTGCGCATGCACACGACAGAGCTGGCTCCATCGTGCGCATGCCCAGTGGGCAAACATCAAACCAGTTGGGAGTGCTCAGCACTTGCGACTGGGTCTGAATCAGGTACAGAGATCAAACCAATATTGCTTTTACCAGAGACACATTGTCCACTGGGGGTATGTTATTCACATAAGCCTTGGAGCTAAACTTCAGAAAGGGCTAAAAGGTAATTACAATAACCCCTGTCCAAATGAGAGACCCCAAAGATCCAACCAGCTTGACAACCCTCTCTGAGTTGACAAGGGTTAAAATCACCTCTTGGAGGGGGGTACTGGGGGTGCCTGGAGAAACAGGCATAAAACTGTAGATGACTTCTGGGTCAGTGTTCTTTTCTGAGGGGCTATCATCAAAGGTACAGATTGAATCAGAGTTCATCATTAGCGGCTGCCCTGTCCCCCAAATCACATAAGACAACGGAGGTTTGTTTTTTTACCTTTATTTTATTTCTGAAATTGTAAGTAACTTGTGTGCAACCTTTTATTTAATATTATTATAATCTTGTAACTTTTTGTAACTAAGCTTTGAAGGTATTCTTGAATTAAAACATTAATTCTAGTTCTGTAACTGTGTTTTTATGACCAAAACGCCTCATGGTTGGCATGTTACCTATGTTTAAATATTGAATCGTTGTATGTACAGGTGAGAGCAGAAGCTTACCTTATGAATTAGCATTAAATTGGTCTTCTGCTGGTGTCAGATACCGGAGTTAATAACCACACGCACTGAGGTACCAGTGTAGGTCATGGCGGCGACTCTCAGATTGTCGTATCTGGAAAGAGTCATCACGGCAGTCTGTGACACATGCTATGAGGCCTCAGGCTGCATATGATGTTGCAGTGACTAATTTATGCAAGCTCCTGCAATGCTATCCCAACATACTGACATGACTGCATTCGCACAACCACCCCCCATCTCCACCCACAAACGGCACTTCCTGTCAATCACTCTGCAATGGGTCTGCATACACACTGTGCTCTCATTCTCAATTGCAGTGACTAGTTCGCGCATGTGCACTGCGATGCTTATGCATGCACAGATCGCAACAATTGTCTGACTGCATGCATCTTAACTCTTTCAATCCTTGCTGAATAAGGCCCCCTGTTCAATCTACATGTTGTTCCTAAACTTTGCACATTTGCAATTACATCCCAGTTTCACAACTCCATTCATTACTGCAGATGCAGTACGCTCAAAATGTGTACTACTATGCATTGCCCATACTTGGCACGTTAGATGCTAAAAATGGTATACATCCACACAGACTATATTTCTTACATTATCCAATCCCAATATCTTATATTCATTTATTAAATGATATATTCACCAGGAGGTGCACCTTAACAATTTATATTAAGCATGAAAAATAAACAAAATATACAGTTTTTATTGTAGGACACTCATGGACTGATAATTATTCTTATATACAGTAACACATAGTTACAAATATATCCACAAGAGATCCTTTATATAGTAGTAATTTTACTTTTAGTACTTTATCACTTTATATGTCACTTACCTTTTGAGTAATCATCAAATCATATAGAAATAAAAGTTAAATATATATTTATATATATATATATATATATAGTGTATTTATTACAAAGATAATCTGCACTCACATCCCACTAATAAACTTTTTGAAGGATGCTCCTTTACGGAAAAGAACAAAGGCCCTCATTCAGAGCCGTATGCTCTGAGCAGAGTGCACGCTCTGAATGAGGGCCGGGCTCCATGAAAATGGAGCGTCCTTCTGGACGCTCGTATAGCTGTGGGTCACCACCCACAGGCTATACGAGCGTGCATTTTGATAGCCGCGATGGTCGAGACCATCGCGACCATCGAAATTGCGAGCCGGAGCCTGCGGTTGAGGTTTTCAACCGCAAGCTCCGGAGTGATTTTGGCTCTATCAGAGCCAAAATCACTCCCACTGACATCACTAGTGATGTCAGTGGGCCGGCTTTTGACGGGAGGCATTCCCGTGGGAACGCCCCCGTCAGGGAGGCACGCCCCCGGCACGCCTACCAAAGGGGGCGTGCTGTCAATCAACATTGACAGCACGCCCCCTTTGATCGGACACAACGATGGGGTTATGGTTAGGGGTATGGAGTAGGAAATAAAGGACAGGGACAACACAGCCCCTACAGGCACAGGTCTAACATAACAAACACACACACACAATGACAGGTAATGCCACCCCTCCTCCCTCATTGAATTATTTACATCCCATTACACCTACTGTATATGCTGTGCTGGCTGCTGCTGTCTCCCTGTTCCTTCTCATCCTCGCTGACTGAGAGGTCAGAGGGTCAAACTGGGAAGAAGCAGGGACCGTGTACAAACTACTTGTCAGTATTCAAGTGTAATCAACAGTGTCTGAATACACTTGAACACTGGAAAAATGTTTTGTAGACTGTCCCTGCTTGTTCCCAGCGTGACGATCTATCAGACAGCAGCGAGGAGCAGAAGCTCAGCTGCCATCCATCCACCCCAGCGGCTTCAGCCAGGCTGATCTGTAATCAGCCCCCTGTCCTCTAGCACTTGCACGCCCACCCCACATGGAGGGGACAGCATGAGGAGCTCAGCCACACTTACTGTATAGAAGGCTGCCGCTGGCTGTCTCAGTGTGACAGGCGCAGCGGCAGCCGGCAGAAGCAAAAACTGTCTCAGCAGGCAGCTGCTGCAGGGATAGCGCCTCTCCAGCCTGGCGTCTCCCTGCAGTGCAGGACTTGCTGAGCGGGGGTGGGGACGATTCGGATTTTGGTGTCACCCCCTTGGAGGGTGACACCTGGTGCGGCCCGTACCCACCGCACCCCCCTTGTGATGCCACTGTATACATATATATATATATATATATTATACACACATACATACATACATACATACAAACATACATTAGGGGTGTGCATCGGCCACTTTTCGTGTTTTGTGTTTTTGTTTTGGATCTGGATCTTTCTTCGTGTTTTGGATATGGATTGGTTTTGCCAAAACCACCCTTCCGTGTTTTGGGTTCTGGGTTTTGTGTTTTGGATCTGTATTTTTTTGAAAAAAGCATAAAAACAGCTTAAATCACAGAATTTGTGGGTTTTTCTGCTCCTATGCAATTATTAACCTTAATTTCCAGTCTATTCTGAACACCTCACACCTCACAATATTGTTTTTATGGCCAAAAGATTGCACCGAGGTAGCTGGATGACTATGCTAAGCGACACAAGTGGGCAGCACAAACACGTGGCCCATCTAGGAGTGACACTGCAGTGGCAGACAGGATGGCAGTTTGAAAAACTAGGCCCCAAACAGTACATACTGCAAAGAAAAAAAAAAGAGTTGCAAGATGGAATTGTCCTTGGGCCCTCCCACCCACCCTTATGTTGTATAAATACGACATGCACACTTTAACAAACCAATCATTTCAGCGCCAGGGTCTGCCACATGACTGTGGCTGAAATGATTGGTTTGTTTGGGCCCCCACAAAACAAGCTGGCAATTAATGAGTCCCTGCACAAACTGGCTCTACGGAGGCAAGATGTTGTCCTCATCCTCCTCATCCACCGATTCCTTGGATAAAACAGGAAAAAGGGATTTAGTAGTACCTGGACTGCTTACGGTCTTAGCCAAAGTTTCTGAACTTGACAGTAACTTTTTATGAACGCGGTGCAGGTGCCATATAAGGGAGGATGTTCCTAGGTGGTTAACATCCCTACCCCTACTTATTTCTCCTTTACATATGGTACATATGGCAAGACAGTTGTTGTCCGGATTTGGATAGAAATATTGCCAGACCAAAGAGGTGGAATGTTTGGTCTTCTGCCCAGGCATGACCGTGATGGGCTTTTTCATCCCATGGACAACAATTTTCTCCCCCAGAGCCTGATTTAAACAAACCACATCACCATCAGAATCCTCCTCGCCAACTTCCTCCTCAGTGCCAGCTACACCAGTATCCTCATACTGTTGTACTTCAACAGTGACATCTTCAATTTGCATATCAGCAAGTGGACTGTGGGTGCTCCTTTCAGCACTTGCAGGGGGCATGCAAATGGTGGAAAGAGCCACCTCTTCCCGTCCAGTGCTAGGAAGGTCAGGCATCGCAACCACCACCACACTTGGACTCTCCTTGGGGATTTGTGATATCTTCTTAGAACGCACAGTTCTTCGCTGTGCTTTTGCAAGTTAACTCATTTGATTTTTTTAGCAGGTGGAGGGCTTCCATCGTCATGTGAAGCTGAACCACTAATCATGAACATAGGGAAAGACCTTAGCCGTTCCTTGCCACTCCGTGTCGTAAATGGCATATTGGCAAGTTTACATTTCTCTTCAGATGATTTAAATGTTTTTTTCAAGGTCATTTTCCTGAACTTTGTCATTTGGGATTGTATATGCCCTCTACTATGACATTGGGCATCGGCCTTGGCAGACGACGTTGATGGCATGTTATCATCTATGTCATGACTAGTGGCAGCAGCTTCAGCACTAGGAGGAAGTGGTTCTTGATCTTTCCCTATTTTATTTTTATCGGAGAAAGTATGGTCCTCCATTTCTGTTATATTGATATACAATTGCAGATAAGGCGCACAAAAATACAGCAAATATTTTTTTATTTTTGTTTCAGACTAGAGCACTTTGTGGGTTACACCACCCTTTAAGAAATGAGCCAGCTGGCCCTTTATGTATGGGACACAGGCACACGCTTGGCGCTGCTCCTTTGTTGATGCACGTGCAGCTACAGCCCACACAATTCACAAACACAGAAAATATTTTTTTATTTTGTTTGGAGTGCCCTTTGGGGGTCACAGCACCCTTTAGTGGACAAGCCAGCCGGCCTTTTACTTATGGGACACAGGCGCACGCTTGGTGCTGCTCCTTTGTTGATGCACGTGCAGCCACAGTGCACACAATTCACAAACACAGAAAAAATATTTTTTTTTTTCACTTGGGGGAGCACCCCTGATGGACAGAGCACCCCCTGGACAACACTACAGCACCCCTTTAGCACTGGGACACTGCACAGGACTTTGGAGTGGACACAGCCCCTATGGACAAAAGCAGCACAGCACAGCACAACACTACACTACACTACACAGCCCAGCCAGCCCTAACTCCCACCCTCCCTCTTCACTGTCCACAGCCGAGTGAGAAAATGGCGCTGACGTGGGTACCTTATATAGGATTCAAAACCGACGAGACCCGGAAGGCGGGATGATGACCTTTTGCCTCGATGTCAGATCCGAGTCAGGTGGAAAAAGTCGAGCCTGACTCGGATCGGCCTCGGATCGGGGGGGTTCGGATTTCAGAAATCCAAACCCGCTCACCCCTAATATATATATATATATATATATATATATATATATATATATATTATTTTATGTGATATCTAGTGGATATTTTCGGAAATAGTTGCACTCTTGACATGAACAATGTGTATACAAACAAAATATGCTCCAGCAACAGGAGCACACTCAATTCAGCATCAGTCCCACTACCAGAAAAAGTTTTTGACTTTTGACCTTGATACTCTACCGCTATATGAAATTCAGACTCATCAGTTAAGGTACCATCACATATCATCTTATATTTTTACTTGTAATTTTATATTGCACAATAATCCATCTTCACTTGCAGAATAACTCCTCTATGTACTTATCATTTTTCCATTATCAGTCATCCCCATCATTCATTACTGTCAGTTAAGGTCACTCATTCTACATTAGTCATCAGTTAAAGTATTTACTCTTTATATATTGGATATAAATGCAATATATATATATATATATATATATATATATATATATATACACACACAGTCAGGTGCATAAATATTGGGACATTGACAGAATTTTCATATTTTGGTCTATATTCACCACCACAATGGCTTTGAAATGAAACAAACAAGATGTGCTTTATCTGTAGACTTTCAGATTTAATTTGAGGGTAATTACATCCAAATCAGGTGAACGGTGTAGGAATTTCAATGGTTTCTATATGTGCCTCCCACTTTTTAAGGGGCCAAAAGTAATGGGACAAACTAAACAATCCTAAATCTAACTTTCACTTTGTAATACTTTGTTGCAAATCCTTTGCAGGCAATTACAGCCTGAAGTCTGGAATGCATAGACATCACCAGACGCTGGGTTTCATCCCTGGTGATGGTCTGCCAGGCCTCTACTGCAAATGTCTTCAGTTCCTGCTTGTTCTTGGGCATTTTCCCTTCAGTTTTGCCTTCATCAAGTGAAATGCATGCTCAATCGGATTCAGGTCAGGGGATTGACTTGGCCATTGCATAACTTTCCACTTTTTAGCCTTAAAAAACTCTTTGGTTGCTTTTGCAGTATGCTTCGGGTCATTGTCCATCTGCACTGTGAAGAGCCATCCAATGAGTTCTGAAGCATTTGACTGAATATGAGCATATAATATTGGTGGAAACACTTCAGAATTCATTCTGCTGCTTTTGTCAGCAGTCACATCAATAAATACATGGGAACCAGTTCCATTGGCAGCTATACATGCCCACGCCATAACACTACCACCACCATGCTTCATTGATGAGGTGGTATGTTTTGGATCATGAGCAGTTCCTTTCCTTATCCATACTCTTCTCTTCCCATCACTCTGGTACAAGTTGAGCTTTGTCTCATCTGTCCATATGATGTTGTTCCTGAACTGTAATGGCTTTTTTAGATGTTGTTTGGCAAACTCTAATCTGGTCTTCCTGTTTTTGTGGCTCACATCTTGTGGTGAACCCTCTATATTCACTCTTCTGTCATCCACCACAGTTGTTTTCCGTGGTCTTCCGGGTCTTTTGGTGCTGCTGAGCTCTCCGGTGCGTTCTTTCTCTTTAAGAATGTTCCAAACAGTTGATTTGACCACACCTAATGTTTTTGCTATCTCTCTGATGGGTTTGTTTTGATTTTTCAGCCTAATGATGGCTTGCTTCACTGATAGTGACAGCTCTTTGGATCTCATATTGAGAGTCGACAGTAACTGATTCCAAATGCAAATGTCACACCTAGAATCAACTCCAGATCTTTTACCTGCTTAATTGATAATGAAATTACGAGGGAATAGCCCACACCTGTCCATGAAATAGCTTTTGAGTTGATAGTCCCATTACTTTTGGCCCCTTAAAAAGTGGGAGGCACACATAGAATCCATTGTAATTCCTACACCGTTCACCTGATTTGGATGTAATTACCCTCAAATTAAATCTGAAAGTCTGCAGTTAAAGCACATCTTGTTTGTTTCATTTCAAAGCCACTGTGGTGGTGAATAGAGGCCAAAGTATGAAAATTCTGTCAATGTCCCAATATTTATGCACCTGACTGTATACACACACACATATACTGTATATATAGAAATGATATTCATTATGATAATTTAAAATTGTCAGTCTGATTATTTTTTTGCACTAATTTACTCAGAAAACTTGTTACACAGGACAAGTTACACACTACTTTATAAAGAATGCTTTTCTCAGCCACAAATCTAGATCTGGATGCCTCTCACTTCATTGAGAAGGAGATGATGCAAAGTGAGGATGCTTAGACTAAATATTCTCTGCATTACTACAATCTAAAATGAAAATTTCTACACAAATGGGTTAGGTACTGGATTGCGAAAATCAGGATGCCAATGGTCAGAATACAGACAGCGGCATCCCGACAGTCAGAATCTTGACAGATTTCTGCAAGTATTATATCCCTTAAACTAACATGTCCCCTAACCTACCCCTCCTGCAGCCTATATCTACCCCTCCTGTCCCACAGCCTAACCCTCCCCTTCCACAGCATCACCTTAACCCCCTAGTGCCTAAATATAACCTCTAACCTAACCCTAACAAACCCACAAGTGCCTAACCATAACCTTCCATCTAACCCTAAGCTTTCCCCTAACCCTAATACTTACCTCTGCAATCTGTCAGTATTCTTAAAGTCAGGATGCCGCTGTCAGTATTGTGACCATTGGCATCCTATCTGTTGGGATTCTGACTACATCCCCCCCACACAGACGAATATATGCAACATTTCAAAGAACTTAAGAACCTATGAAAATGAGCAGGTTAATTGGGGCTAGAGATGCAATTTGACAATGTTTTCCAAACCACTTACACAAAGATTATGAAAATGGCAGAAATGTTTCAACTTTTTCATGGATGAAAGATTTGATCACAGTTCTAGCCTGTATAAGCAGATTGGAGACTGTTTGAAAAGTTAACTAAAGCCACATTCAAATTCAAACATGTTTCATGTATATTGGAGTTGTTCATCAAAAATAGAATGCTTATGGCCTACTAAGTCCGTTGGTTGTTTTCAACTTGAAGTTGCCATTTTAATTTCAGTTCCAGAGTGTAGGTTCATCTGCAAATTAAGAGGTCCCAAATCATAAGCAAATTACAGACAAGTTCCACACTATCAATCTGGTCTGATATGATTGCATTTTAAACTTGTCCAAACAGTTCAAGCATGTCTAGCTATGGCATAAAGGTCCAATATCACAAAAAGCAAAACCCATAAAGACCAGATATCATCAGGACTCTTATACATAATATACGGGCATTATTGATTCATGGATAAGTGTGTATCTCAAATAGTGCCCTTCTAGTAAATGTATATAGGTAAAGGAATTGAATATTGTCTCCTATAAAAAGATAATAGCTTGCAGTGAAATAATTTAGTATTTTAGCATAGTGCATGAATTTTACAGTATGTACAAATATAAATATTTTTTTTCAGGTACAGTTTGAGTTTCTAGTCACATATTCAATGTAGTATCTTTCTATGCCTGGGACATGCAGTCAAAGTGAATTATCTGATAAAATTGAAACTATGTTTCAGTAAACTTCTCACCACTACTCATTCAGTTACTTATAAAAATGCATAAAAATCTAATATGTGAAAGTCCTCTAAGGATTTAAGGCACTATCTGCTCATCAAACCACCCATCCATGGCTCACAACAGTGAGGCCATCGCTATTGGTCAGCCAGGCCACAGCAGCCGCAGAGTGAAGCAGCTCTGACGGGAGATACCAGCGTGAAGGACACTCCATCTAGGACCCAGCCGACTTCACTAAGTTTCCGCTATCAGCTGAAGACAGAGGGACAGTTAAAATAATTGCTTACACAAGCATAATATACCCGGTCTCCACCAATATATTTCAAAAAGAGCTATTAACATTTATATGTGTATAAAAACTGTAACATATAATTTTTCTTTGTTATTAACCTTTTTATTTTCAGGTGCCACCAACATTATTAGAGCACATTTTCTATACTTTTAAATCATTAAAAAATTATTGGATGATTTGGATTGCGTTTTTAAGCCCAAAATTAATAGATGTATATAAATATATATTTTTGGAACAGTTTATGAACTATGGAGACAAATACAATTATGGGTATTTGCACAGGCTCCTGAAGTCCAAAATGACTATATGTATATAAGTACAGTACATATACAAAATATATATATATTACACACCCAAACAGTTATATATGTATGCATATAGAAATACAGAGTTATATTTATCTTAATATCTATTTTGCAGAAAAATCCAACTATATATTACGCACTAAGGCATTAAGGTTGAATATCTTAATCATGAAGGTGCTTTATACAGTACGTCAGTCTAGTAGATGACATAACAAAACAAATACTACATATCAAAGAGTTGCTGCTCATGTTACTTGCAACCATTCAGTGTTAATGTAGGTTCAGTATCAATGGATATAGGATCTACAAGATAAAATTTATTTGACTAAAGTGAACTTAGACTGGACTGAAAGATTGATTGCCCCTTGGTTTGGATTTTGTGGTTTACATAAAAAAATAGAAAACTATGGATTCTTGGTGCATCTTTTTGTGTTAATCCCTGAATGAAAAACTGCAAATATTGTTTACAAAGACATTTTGTGATCAAGGTCTACAGTGTAAAATATACATCACAATATTAGATGCCACTACTGTCTTTGTAAAATTAGTTTTGCTGAGAAATAGACATCCACATGAGCAAATCTGCATACAAACACCAGTTGATTTATATTATTAGTTTTAATAACTTTATTAACTAGATTTGTTTTATTTTAAAGGTTGTAGTTATTTAATTACTTCATCTGCATTTAAATCTTGTAATTATTATATTTTATAATGAATTTCTATAAGTCTTTTTCAGTTCTCATTTTATGCAAATGCTAAAAACAGCCTCTATACCTAAGATTTTGTGATTGCACGAGTGAATTAATAATGTCACAGCCAGGATATTTTACCTGTTTAATTGAAATGTAAAACTCAGTATTAATTACATATATTAGATTGTTTTGCATTTATTTGCTGCTGTCCATTTAACCAGCAGCAAATGTGAATTCATTAAAATATTGTTGCACTCTACAGATCTGCAGAAACAGCTTCTCTAGGGAGCTAAGTTTCACCCCTAGAGCATTTGCATTCAATTTGATTGATAGCACAATGTGAAATATTCCAAAATGACCTACTTAAACAAGCATACATAATGACTGTGGAAAATATGATCTTAATGAGCATTGACCCAGCTTCTCAGTTTTAAAACAAAAACATTTCAAAAAGAAAAATTGTTGATGAAATTATCTTAAAAAAAGCCAAAAAGAAAATGGAAATTCATGGAATTTTTTTAATTATAAGCATATACTTTGAATTTGTATCTTTTATCTTAGACATTGCAAAAATAATGTTTAAGCAATTTACCATACAACTATAACCTTTTATTCAAAAAGGTGTGTGAGCTCTTTTTTCAGAGTTCAGTTATTCAGAAAGTTACAAAGTGCAAAAAAAACAAACAAAAAATAGCCTATTGGTGGCCATATTTGCCACCTTGAATTTATTAGGCATAGTGCTACAAATTACAGAATTCACTGTATCTTCAGGTTGGTATGATAGGGTGCATTTTGTTAAAATGCTGATGGAAACTCAAGCTGTTATAATTATTTTGCTCATAATTTAATTTGTTAAGCATAGACTGGTATCAGATGATGTTGGGCACAGGCTATCAAAAAGTTTTATGTACAGGCTAGATATAATTATATGAATTATTGGATATAGACTAATGGGAACATACAGACATAATGTGATGGATATATACTTGTGTTACTTTTTAAAGATAATAGTGTTGAGAAACATAAGGAAGGCCATGCTGTAGATGGTGCAAGAGAGCAGAAAGATACATAATGTAGTCAATATGGGTGGACATAATGCAAGAAGCAGGTAAAAACCTAGGAGAAAAAAACAAAAAAGACAAGGCAGTTTTCAGGACTGACATACTGTAGTAAAGCCAGGAGCAGAAATGAAGCATTCAGGAAAATAATGAAAGGTTAAAAATGATCTAGCATTATCTTGCTCTAATTGACCAAGCTGCAAACATTTATTCAAGTCTGATCGAGTATCATAAGGGTAAGGCAGAAGTCCCACTTACAGATTTTGATTCTTCAAGGAGAGACCTCAAAGTGCTCTCCATGTAGAATACAGATCCTGTTATTCATGTCTGCCTGATGAAGGTGGACAACTAATGGATAAGAACAATTTATGTTTTCATTCCTTGACAATAGGATACTTGTTCAGTAATGTTACTAATAAGCCACACTGACTATGGTATGTTGAAGTTATTAACTTGCTAGTGCTAATCATAAACTGTAATCTGCTATTTAGCAGACATTTAACTGCTTTACTAACATTCAAAAAGTTGTGCTTGGACTATTGGGTATTGGGTAGAGACTGATCTATGTGGGATATTAGCAGGCACTGATATTCATGATTATATTTGCTAAACTGTACAGTATACATTGATTATCCTATAAGTTTTCATTATATCAACTCACTGCAGTTTGCTATGCAAAGCTTTTTAGTAGGAATCTGCTGTGGAATTTAGACACACAATCTTGTCTTAGCGGGGCTGGTCCTCTTAATGATTGGGTAAAAAGTTCCTAATGTGGTATCTCCTTTATATATATTACTACTACTGTGATTATTGAGTTTTATTTATGTATTTTGTATAAGAATAGTATTGTTCATTACAGTTTTAATATACCAATATTTTTTTTTTTATATTTTTGTCTTTCTGATTATATTATGAGGATTTAGCATTAACCTCTTTAGTTGCAGCAGAGGATTATACTTACTGTAAATCTACACTTTGTATTTCCTGCCCAATGCCTTGCTTTTTAAGATTTGACTATGTATTAATATATACATATATTTTCATTTTTGTATTTAAATATTTTTACTTTAGTAATAATTGGTGCACTGTGAGTTAATTCATTGATTGCTTAGTCTATGTTATGGTTTCATGCTTGCATTCTTTAGTACTAAGTGGTCTATTTACTAAGCCTTGGATGGAGATAAAGTGGATGGAGATAAAGTACCAGCCAAACAGCTACTAACTTTCATTTTTCAAACACAACCTATGAAATGGCAGTTAGGAGCTGATTGGATGGCTCTTTATCTCTGTTCACTTTTTACCCAATCCAAGGCTTTGTAAATAGATATTGTAGGTTCATTCATGCTAATTTGAGTTATTTACTTTTATTTTAATATAAATTTTATCATTACACCAATCAGATATTTTGAACTTTAGCGATAATATTTATTGTGTTTATTGTTAGCCATTGTGAATAGTAGTGTGAACAATGAACATACAGTATAGTTTGCTTTTTACTGTATTTGTACTTTCTGTTCAATAAAGCACTGTTCATTGTTTCCATTGTGACAAATCTTTCTCAATAAGCAAATGTGAAAAATGTGATCTTTAAATAACTGTGTTGTCATAATCTCCCGCTAGAGATTTAATATGACTTTTAAGAGCTTGGTCACTCTTGCTGTATATGAAGCTTGATTATATATAATAAAAAAGATCTTGCCCACTAAACTCTCTGGAACCCACACTAAAGATTAACACCTTTTGAATTTAATGTACTTGAAGAGGAAGAGTTCAAAAACACACTCCAGTCTAAATAAAGTCAATCATGATTAGTAATGTACACTTAGATTTGCATCAAGCTAACATAACCCACAATGTTGTTTTGAGAAAGATGTACTTTAAACCAACTACAAAGCATGAGAAACATTGAGAACAATGAACCTGTTTGTGCAAATTGTCAGTCCAATAGATTTGTCTTAAAACATGCAGTTTACAAAGATTAGCTCTTGGATTACACTACCATGGTGTAATTCAACTGCAGAATATGCAGGGTGCATATAGTAGGGTACCCACTGATCCCTTTGACCCATGGTATTATGTGCACCACACACCCTGCACTCATTTTACTTACATCACTGAGAAGGTGCAACATGACAAAGTGCAAACAAAGTACAAGACAAACATAAGACAAAACATTATATACAGGGTAGTAAAAACTACATTTCACTGCAAAACAAAATGGTAAATGTAACTAGGCTACTAGCACTGCTTGAACCTGTACCTCAGAAGATGGGCACAACAGATTAATAGCCACTGATTTAAAAATAATGCAAGGTAAGGAGATGATGGTGTTGTCAAGCAAGGAATATTTCAAGACTGAAGAGTGAAAAGGGACAAAAGGGTGAGTTAGGAATAGATATACTGTACCTGGAAAGTTATAGAAAAGATTGTCAAACTTGTTTACTCCAGCTGCTACAACAATGTAATATTTTTTACAATATTCTTTATGTCATTCAACATTAGTTTAATCCCCATAATTCCCATATAAAAAATTTTTTTTTCTGTCTCATTCAGCTGTATCCATATTTCTCTAAAAAAAACTTGTTCAATATTACACAACCAGAAAGCACTACACATATTTACATTTATTCTAAACATAAGCATTGCATTTGCAGTATTATTTGCATGTATATATTTAGGGTTACATATGTTATGCACAGTTTTATTTTCTTTCTATGTGTGATGAGTACATATAGGGAGCTTTTATATGGTTTTCCCACTGTTTTTTTGCAAACTGACTACAAAAAACTATGCTTATAATGGGGTTGGGTATGAAATTCCAGCAACTGAATAGCCGCCGGTTCGAACCCCGAACAATGAAGATGCTGACAGGGGCAGTAAGCAACCCTACCCCCTTAACTTAACCTCCCTTTAGTGGTGCTAACACTAACCTCCCTCCTGGGGTGCATAACCCCAACACCCCCTTCCCGCTCTCTAAAACTAACCCTCCCCAGGAGTATGCCCAGGAGTATGCCTAACACTAGCCTCTCCAAGGGGGTAACTAACCTCTCTGTAGGCTAGTCCTAACCCTCCCCTGGGGTTGCCTAACCCTAATATCCCCCTGGGGTCCCTAAAACTAACCCTCCCCCCATGGCTAACACCTTAAAGGGTCCCGCTTACCTTCGTCTGGGATGCCGGCTGTCTTCATTCAGGTTGCCAGCGGTTGGGATTTCGGTGTCAGGCTAAAGATATGTCAGGATTTTGATGGCTCTCTTTAGTCCTGAGTCGGGCTTCTGACATTGGGACTCCGACAGCCGGCATCCTGGCTGCTGGTAAATTAACTACAAACTTTATAATGTCTTTTATGTTTTTTTTTGTTTATAATTAGATGTTTAAGGAAAATGATTCTATGTAATTTAATTTTGGGATTCCATAATTATTAAAGTTGTTACAGCATGTTCATTATCTACAGTATTTACATTCTAGTATTTAAAAGATTTAGGCCCTCATTCAGAGCCGTATGCTCTGAGCAGAGCGCACGCTCTGAATGAGGGCCGCCCTCCATAATTATGGAGCGTCCTCCTGGATGCTCGTATAGCTGTGGGTCAACACCCACAGCCTATATGAGCGTGCAGTTTGATGGCCGCGATGGTCTTGACCATCACTAGTGATGTCAGTGGGCCGGCTTCTGACGGTAGGCGTTTCCTTGGGAACGCCCCCGTCAGGGAGGCACGCCCCCGGCACGCCCACCAAAGGGGGCGTGCTGTCAATAAACATCGACAGCACGCCCCCTTTGATCAGACACAACGAGCGAAGGAAAGTCCTTCGCTCGTCGCGTTTGGTGCATGCGCACGACGGAGCTCCAGCCGTCGTGCGCATGCACAGTGCACAACATCGACCCACTTGCGAGCGGACAGACGCTTGCGAGTGGGTCTGAATCTGACCCTTAGTTTTAACTTAAATATAATATAAATGTACAATAATAAGCTAACAAATTCTAATGACAATTCCTATAGCAAATTAATTTGTTATGGTGTGTTTTCACCAAATACTCCTTTTATAAACTGATCATTCCAAAATTTTTTTGTTTTTAAATAACACAATTACTCAGACACAGAATTATAAAATAAAAAATGTCTATACTTCTAAATATGGGGCACAACATATATTGCTGATCCTACTAATGAAAACAAGAGATAAAATGTCATAGGGACATGAGTTTATAACAATTCCAAATAATATACAGTTGCAGATTGAGATTTCTTTATTAAGGGAATATGCCGTCGACATAAGAGAGAACGACAATTAAATGATAAAAAGGGTCAATATCATTGTTATCAAAATCATAGACTAATTGCATTGTACAGTGTGAACATATTCAAGTAGAGATGAGTGGCTCCTGTTCTCTGAGAACCCAACCCACCCGAACTTTGTGATCCAGACAGGGATCAGAGTCTGGCTCGGGTTTTCCCGCCAAAGGGCCAAAATTCATTTAGCGGCAAAAATTTATGTTTTTTTTGCCATTGGCGAAAACGGCCATTTATTCCACCATTGGCGAAAATGGAAGTTTTTCACCAAAAAATAGCAAAATTTTCAACAAAAAACAGACAAAAACGGCAACAGGCAAAAAAAAACTGGGGAAAAATTTTCTCCATCCCAGACCAGGAGAACTAAAATTGCAAAATGCCTATTTTTGTCTAAAAATGTGGGGAGGGATTTTTTTCAGAACCCTTTAGACACCCCCTAATGATAAATGACAAAAAAAAAATTGTAAGTTGCGTACATTGGCAAAAAATTACATCTCAAATTTTTGGAAAAAAAAAAATAGTGTTGAAAAAAGATAGAAAGCATTTTTTTCCAGGAAATTACTGCTCCACGTAAATTGGGGGTACGTTAAAATGGGCGTAAATATATTTTTTTGTCATAAAAATGCATATTTAAAAACCATTGAAAAACTGCCTGCTGCGACCATGTGCGATGTGTAAAACATTAGACACATCCACACTGCCCCCAAAAAATCAGACCCAATGCGTTAAACCATTTTCAACAATTTTTTTTTTCATGCAAAATTTGAGCTGTAATTTTTCACCAAAGTATGCAACTTACATTTTTTTGGTAATTTATGATTAGGGGGTGTTCAAAGGGTTCTGAAAGAAATTACCACATTTTTGGCAAAAATAGGGATTTTAGCATTTTTTTCTCTTGGTCTGGGATGAAGAAAACTTTTCTCCAATTTTTTTCACCTGTTGCCATTTTTGCCTGTTTTCTGGTGAAAATGTCACTGTTTTCTTGGATAAAAACTGCAATTTTCACCGCTAATTGCATACAGCCCTAACTTGGATCCCAAAACGAGGCCAAACATTATCATCTTGCTGTCAGATTCTCATGAGTTTTGGTATGTACAGTATGCAAGTCCCTCCCTGTGGTGACTGGCACCATTTGCTTGTTGAGTCCTGGGCTGTCAGGGTTGTGCTTCCACCAAGGGGGGCTGTGTTGTCCAATACAGGAGTGGGCTGTGCTGTGCTGTGTTTTCTATTACAGGGGTTCACTGTGCTGAGCTATATTGTCCAATAGAGGGGTGTGCTGTGCTGGGCTGTGTTGTCCAATAAAGGGGTGTGCTTTGCTGGGTTTTGATGTCCAATCCAGGCAGGGTATGCTGTGCTCTGTCCAGGGGGCTGTGTTATTTATCGTTCCTTTGCTAATCCAGGGTTGTGCTGTACTGTCCATCAATGGGTGTGCTACCAGGGTTGTGCTGTCCATCTAATGTGCTATCCATCCAGTGCGCTGTCCGTCCATAAGCTGTAAAAAAAAATAACTAAAAGTTTTTTAAAAATTAAAAAGATAAGTTAAAAAAGTTACTAGTATCTTTTTGTGCTGCACCCCTCACTGTGATGCTGTATGCTGTACCCAAAACACTGTGTATCCAAAACACTGTGATGCTGCTGGCTATATTGTGAGTGATGCTGTAGGAACATCATACTGCAGTGTATAATTCGTAAAGTATTGTGAGTGACGCTGTCGGGTAGAAATCCCACCCCTCTGTCCCTACAGCCCTCCACATCCGACCTAGTATTGGAAAGTTGGTTCACCCTCCAACACATGGAATATAGTATAAGACACAGAAATCTTTACCAACATGGCTATGCAGTGTCACACCTGGTTACAAATAGTTTTGCAACATGAAGTGATGACATTCAAAACAAGAGCCAAGGCTTATTTTACAGACATGACAATAATTTTTGCTCAAGCACATTGATTTAATGGCTAGCTCATCCAATAGATTTTTTTAAAAATGAATCAGCAAAAATTACATCTACAGATGTTAATAAAATTAATGGAAATAAGATCCAAAGATATAATCAGCTCAAAGACTGGGGTGATACAATGAAACTGTTAACATAAGACACTCAGACATCTATACAAACAACTGTGGATGGCAATACAATAATGCTATAGATAATGAAGCTGCAGCCTTCCCACCCAACTATTACAATTCGATAATGATTAAAGCTTTATACAGCAATTGTGTTTCCTGTGGGCTTAAACTTGCTAACATGTTTAATAAGAATGTAATGCTGCCCCACAAAAGACTGGATAATCAAGAACATAAAGCTACAATATATATTATTAGCAATTGTTTATAGGGCACCATAAAGAGCAGTGATACAAACAAGATAGATAAAGAACAGTAATAAAATTACAGGTAACCAGCATACCTTTACATAATTAGAAGCCATTTCATAATGAACTGCATATTTGTAATTGAATAGTTACATAAATTACAGGGGGAGGAAATGCAGTCAAATGCATGGGCTAATTGCACTGTATAGTGTGGGAGATATTTTCAAGACTTAAGCAACATTTGTACTCAAAAGTTTTTTCTGTACAGAATAGTTTTCCCATTGTTTAAGAATAAATAAAGGGTCATATATAATAGCCTGCATGATGCAGGCACAGGCATCATTTTGTTGAATATGTCCATATTATAAGTGACAATAAATGAAAAGGCAAAACCAGATTGCCACTTTAAAAATTATGATTTTGGTACTTACAGATAAATCCCTTTCTCTGATTCCATAGGGGACACTGGAGTATATACAATGGGTTATAGATGGGTGTTGAGTGGAGTCTGGCACTTTAAATCTTTTCAGAAGTGTAGTTGGCTCCTGCCCCTCTATAATCCAACTGAACTTAGTTAATATTAACCAAGTCTGAATGAAGATGGATAGCAGAGCAACACAAGAGGAGAGACCAGAAAGAACCAATAATGGCGACCAAAAATTGCCATGAAACTGTTATGCTGTAGACAGTTTAGATGCAGCTGAAAAAACTCTACAAAGGAACACTGCAACAAAGAACAGCACTAGGATGGCATCCAGTGTCCAAATTGGAATTGGAGAAATGGATTTATCCATAAGCACCGAAATCCTAATTTCTCATTCATCCATTTGGGGACACTGGAGTATATACAATGGGGATGTCCCAAAGCTGACCTCCTGGGTGGGAAGGTGCTGAGAAACTTGCAGAATCCCACAACCAATCATATTTAGGGATTGCCAGAGAACAAACATTAAAACCTAGCAAAAGCAAGACCTGTGCACCATACAGCCACATGGCAAACAGACAAGCAGAAACACATTGCCTGATTGCCCCTGAGTACCCCACTGAAACACAGAGTATCAGAGAGCACCAACAAGACTCTTTCATAGCATGTAAGTAATATGAGAACAATACACAAGAAAAATGTAACTGAATCCAGAAAATGCAGCTACAGCAAGCCAAGAAGAACCACAAGGATGAACAATGTGGAAGCCTACCCAGTTACAAAATAGACCAGCTTTGTGAGAAACACAACCCAATCATTGGGAAACAAAGTAGGTAGAGCATTTTGACAGGCCTGCAAGCTCCGACCTTACAGAGCTAAGTCAAGAGCTAACCATAGAACTGTCGGCCAGGACCATATAGATGTCCACCTAAGCTAGGAGCTCAATCCCATCCAATTGTTGGAATTATATGGGTTAAAAAGAAAAATACCACCAGGTTGAAAATCCCTTTGAGTAGGGGGAGGTACAAAAGGTAACTGGACTCAAGGGCATCCAGCAGAAGAGTCCTGTAGATCAGGTAGTAGAGTAACTGATGCTAAAACATATAAAGAAGACAAAAATATGCATGCTCAA
The DNA here is from genome assembly GCA_031769625.1 of Taudactylus pleione. NCBI lineage: Eukaryota > Metazoa > Chordata > Amphibia > Anura > Myobatrachidae > Taudactylus > Taudactylus pleione. The sequence continues at coordinate 60,752,150 of JAUIMM010000040.1, forward strand.
GCAACCCTTTCCACCTGGAAAAACCGACAAGGTCGGGACAGCCAAAGCACAGTGTGACAAGCAAGCAACAGGAGACCTGTAATGATATGGAAAAGTGCCATTGATCCTGACTGCCTTACCCAAGTCAAGTAGGAAAAGCAGATATCAGGCAACCAAGAGCAGTAGTGCAAGGAATATGAACAAAACCTGGTGAGGATTATCCAGCCATCATGGAGATGGAAATGGATCACTTGCAAGAACAACCAAAAAAACCAAGCACCAAACTCAGCGAGGCCAAACGAGACACATACAGAAGACTGACATGGAGAAACACCAGAGAGGCCCAAGACCCCATGCCACCAGACACCTGGGAGAGGACATAAACTAATTGGTATGCACCAACTAGGAACACATCAATAAGGACCACATGTGCACCAATAAAAAGATTAATGACACCAGTCAACCAGGAACACATGTTGCCTAATGAAAAGTTTAACTTCACCTGTCCCCAGAGGGAATCAAGAAGTGGATTAAGGAACCCATCAAGGCCAAACCACAACAAGGTAAGGTAGCAATATAAGAGGCCCCCGAGGTGACATACAGAGATCTGAATGAATCCTACTGTAATAGATATAAAACAAAGCAACACTGGGGATGTGAGACAGAATAAAAACATAATTCCTCCAATTTCACTGTAATGGACAGAAAAGAAATGGACAGTTTAAAACCAACAGCAGCCACATAGAAGCAACAGTGCATGCTCACTTCACTGAGAAGTGAGTACTACTGCCCTATCACAGAGGTTATTTGTTTGGACACCATACCACATAATTGCCTGTCCCCTCAGGTGGAGTAATAATGTTTCTGAAAGAAGATGTGGCAAAGCAAAGATATTGGACTTTTCCAGCATATCTGACACAGCCTTCATGCATAACATTCACCCTAGCAGGGAACCTTGCACTGGTAGTGCTGGCAGAAAGATCCAAGCATGCAGTGTATACCTGACAATGTGTATTGTTCCCAGAAGGAGGGAAAATGGCTGAAATAGGACCATGGATGCATATGTACCATAGAGAAATGGCCTATCATCCAAGAGAGGAATACGTCTCCTAATATGAATAATTATGCTCTATCTGATAATAGATATAACCCCAGAAAAAGATATGTAGCTGATAGAGGGACTGAAATCCCTCACTTGCCTGACCATGTCTATTCAAAGTATAGGGATAGAAAGTAGTTGAGTATCTAACAGATAAAACCTGATGCAGTAGGTTCTGGTCACCAGGACAGGGCAAGCATTGATGTTTAAATTACTATTGAATGTAGGAAAGTTCTTAAGCTGTAGAGACATGAGAACAAAATACCTTATAGGGACAGATGTCTGCTATTCAGCCTTTTAGGTACTATGTCATGTATGCATTGTTACACAGTGAGCTTGATACTCTTGTAAAGGGATTTGTGTCAAGAGTGCATGCCTGTGAATGTGGAGTAAGCTCCTTACCTATGAGTGACCAGGAGCTGCCTGGTCCCTTCCTGGATTCTTACTGACCTCTAGTCAACATTGCAGACACCAGCACCCTCATTCAGGTTCAGTGCCAATATGTTCCATAGTTAGTCTACATCTTGTTTCTAGAGACTGAAACTACTTCTTTAAAAGTTATGCCCTGTGTTTAAAAAACTAGCAGAGCTGTTAGTAGAAACATGTATGGTCCCACTAAGGGACCACAGGCTATAAGTCACAGAATCACACAGCACAAGGACAAGAGTCCTCAAAGTACTCCCATGGGAGGAGAAAATAATTTGCAGGATAAATAAACTGGGTCAAGGGAAGACCCAACTTTACAGCCCCGCAACCTGAGAGTGTTCTATTGGAGATGTTCATTTTTAGATGTATAGATATGTACATCTAAATGACAAGGTGGTCTTCTGAACCCATTTATATGCTAAGAGAGATAGAGAGGCCAGTCCATACAGTACAAACCCAAATTGAGTATTTGTCAGCTAGAGGCTTGAGTTGACGGTATATGAATGATGCTATGAAAAAGCTCCATTTTATAAAGCACAGCATAATAGGAGGTCACAATAGGGCAAGCATTGTCTATATGGCTGCTGCATCACCCATGATGCTGGTAACACTAAGAAAGGAGAACTTTCACTAGTACATTATATAGCCAGTCTCAGATCTATGAACAGAGTGTCCTTGCTGGCCATGGCTGTTATCGGATATGGTCATGAGGGGCTGAATGCCAAGTGGGAACCCATTGGTACAACTTACCCACTATACGGATGCCATAACTGGGCCTCTCTGGCTTTGTTTGTGGGTCTGGAGTGGGATCTGGGTTGTTTGCTATAATTTGTCAGCTACTGGCAAATAGGAGGCAGAGAGCAGTGCAGCATGGACTGGGCTGTGCAGTATATGTGCCCTAGTGGACCCAGTGAGCTCTGTATAGTCCAGAGACACTGATAAATGTCTGTCAAAACAGAGAGCTGACAACATTCCCGTAGCCTGCCCTGTTTATTCAGTGCGCAGCTTGCTGCTAGGTGTTCCATGACTTATAGAGCACCCTCCCACTACTCAAGGGTGGTTGGGATATACTTACTGCTGCGTAGCCGGCTGGTGCAAGTTGGGCATGTGAGGACCCAGACACAAGCTGCAGGCAGCTGTGGCAGGTCTCCCTAGATTCCATTAACTCTGTGGCCCCAGGACATGGACAATAGCTGCAGACAGTTGTATTGGGTCCTGCCGGCGGCTCCCATAATGCAAGCAGATTAGCACAGCATGCAGTTTGCCTGTTAAAGAAATATAAAGTAGTAAAACTGAATGAAAATAAATGGCAGAGGACATGAAAATGCATGCAACTCCCTCAGCACTTAATCTAATTTGGGTTTGGGTGGGGTATAGAGGGAGAGAGGTGCCAACTACACTTCTGAAGAAATTTAAAGTGCCAGGCTCCACTAAACACCTATCTATAATCCATTGTATATACTACAGTGTCCCCTGGTAGATGAAGGATAAATTCTGGCTAAATCACTGGAATCCTGCCTGTATCTTGTAGCCTGTTACATATTTCTCACAATGCTGAGACTTTGAGGAAGTTTCAGCGATTGGCAGAAACTATTGCATTTTATAGTTTTATCTCCAATTAGTGCCCTTATAAATGCATATTTTCAATAACTGCAAAAAACACTAGGTAAATAAAAATATAACATACTCTATATGTGATGTTGATGATTATGCTCACTAATAAACGTATGTTTGCATACAAACAACATAATATGTAAAAAATATTTTATCTATATTTTATATTATTGATTATATACTAATAAAAGTCATTTTTTGAAAAGGGTATGAAATAAATAGCAGCTCTTTAAATGCCTAAAATTTAAACAAATTGAATTACTGTGGTGAGATAATCCCTTTACAGATGTATTGCCAGGTCTCAGCCATGCACATGGAATAAGATCTCATCTGGTAAAAGAAGCTGAACAATGTGGGAAGCGCATTTGGCTACACGTTAAATACTTTTACACTGTTGTTAAGTAAATCTGATTTATTTCTTGCATTTCTCTTCTCTTTGATTGTTGAATCAAAAATATGGAATAAAAAATAAGAATCTTGCATGTGTGGAGGTATTATTCCACACTATTACTGTACATTTCTTGAGACATACTGTATCAATCTGGACAATTCATTTTGATGTAAATAGGGCAGCTATAATAATACAATCCTTGATGCTAAAAAGCCCACGCTGTACCAGTACTTGACTTATAACATGATTTTGAAAAAAAAAAAAGAAGACATTTAATTATATATGTGATTAAAGGAAGATTATCAGCATATAAAGAGAATCTTCATAAATGCAGAGCAGTGGGTTTTAGTGATTGTCCTTTAGTAACACTTTGCTGATATTCAGTTTTCAGTTAGAAAGATTGTAGCGCACACACAATGCAATACTGATTTGTATTCATATATAGCATTAATATTGCCACACAGCTGGTACTATGTATAACATGGGTAAAACAGAGCATGGCCATATCTCTTTTCTGTTTTTTGTTTCCACATTTTGCCTGATGTTGTCATGGCTGCTGTCCATCAAGGCAAAGTAAGGCCTTTAGGAGCATGGCCAACACGCCAGCCCCTATCTGGTTCTCTGTATCTTGTAGGTGAGAACATTTTAAATGAAATGTAATGGTGTGTGAAGCATACATGAAGGGATGTGCAGAGATTGAAGATCTCTTCATGTTGTGCTATAAGTTTACATGTTTTGGTCAAAATATAAACAAAATCTCCATGCTCTTATTGGTTAGGTAAACAGAGGTTTGCATTGGTAGTAAAGATCCTACTTGTTATTCTGATTTTATTCATATATGACACTATTATTGCCATTCAGCTAGTCCTCTGTATCCAGCTCTGTGAGTTCTGTGGGCCCTTGTGCACCCCCAATATTTGTATGTCATTTTTAGAGAACACCTAATAATTTACTAAAGTTGTCACCTATAAGTAAAACAGAGCACAGGTATATTGTTTTCTGTTATTTTCAGGCAATATTAAGTGCCTGGCTTAAAGTCACCATCAATTAATTGGACCAGTTTTGCTTAGATTCCTGCTCAGAAAACTAGGTGAATGTGTCCAGCATTATACAGTAGTTTACAAATACAGCACCTATTAGAGTTTAGATCATTTGTAGGATTTTAACTTTTTAGTTTGAATTTGTGAAAGGATTTAAGGGGTTACTGTTCAGTGTTTCAAACTTGCAAAAAAGTGCTGATTCAACATTACACGCTAGTGCAATGCTGAATGTAGATTCCCGATTATCGGGAATCTGTGCATGAGCAGGACCCATTCTGCACAATGGCAGAATGGGTCCTGCATGATCACATGCAGCCCCAGATATGCCTCTGCATGATTGACAGTAGGACATTTTCGGGGCAGTGTGGGGGCAGGGAGTTCCAGCATTCCCAGAAAGTTTTCCCATTGTCCGAGAGTGGCAAGACCAGGATCTGCATCCACGGATGCAGTTCCCTTGCCTTGAAAACTAGCCAGCTTGCGTAACCTGAGGCTTAATCAGCTGGCCTGCACCATCCACCAATGCGATCATCGGTTGCAGTTCCATCCACTACTGAAATACACACAATTCTCTTCATTTTATTTACTAACAATAATACAATAGGTAAAATCTGAGAAGTTTCACTAATACATACTAAGAAAATACAAGGGTAAGAAACAATTTGTAAATTAATTATGATTATCTGCTTATTTACATTAATCTAACAATGTAAACTATTCTTCATATATTTTCATAAATAACGACAATTTTCATTAATAAAACACAAAGCAGTGTACTTCTGTTTTGATGATACAGATCCAAAATTTAGTCTTTGTTGACTGTTATTGTAACTTACAGTAAGCTCTATAACAAAAAAGAATTTAAGCGATTTTTCCATCTAATAAAAATCAAATAGAAAGGTCTGGTTTATAAACAAATTTAATCTAAAATAAATAGAAAAAAAAACTACATTTTAAAAGAGATAGTCCCTTCATTATAAAAACATACAAATAAATGAGGATAGTTACAAATGACTGCAATGTTCCCAGCTAATGGTTTTTATTAGGTTAGCCTAATAAAAAGTATCAAGTAGTGGAAAAAAATTATCCTCTGATGAACCTTCATGACTGAAGGGAAACGTGTTAGAACCGGCGTTCCCCCTGATTACTCTGCCTGCACCTAACATTGATATTCACCAGCCACAGATCTCTGCCTAACAGGATTTCTAATAGACGCAGAAAGGCACACCTGCAGGTTGGAAGACCTTGTTTCTCTGCTCCCACGCGACGCTTCAGCGCTTCTGGCTTGAACACACTGCAGGTTTGGTCAGGACACAGATTTCTGCCTAACGGGATACCCAACAGATGTAAAAAGGCACACCTGCTGGTGGGAATATTTTGATCTCTGCTTCCTCATGACGCTTCAGCGCTTCCAGCTGGAACATACTGCAGGTTTGGTCAGGACGCAGTAAGTTTTACTTGGCTATTTGAGGAATTTACCCACCTCCTTTACCCACATTTTTGCGCCCTCTGATCAGGATATTCTGCATGTGGCAGTGACAGATTTGGGGTTGAGATAGGCTCCCCGAAACATCCACAATTATTGTGTAGTAACTGCAGATACATCTCGGTGCCTTTCATTTTTGACTAAGTACTTTGATTGTCACTGAGCTTGAGAAAAGCCAATGACGCAGACGCTGGAACTCTACAGTGAGGAGGAGGGAAATCATCCCCTTTAAAAGTATTCAATCATTACAGTGTGTCCATATGTCTGACTCTATGTGACTGGTGTGATTTAATATGTGTCAGGAGAATTGATACATTGTATACAAGTGGATACAGATTAATAAGCTCCGGAAATCATTGGAAACTAACGGAGCAGGTGCTTCTATTTTTCCACTACTTGAGACTTTTTTTTATTAGGCTAACCACCTTAGCTGGGAACATTGCAGTCATTTGTATCTATCCTCATTTATTTGTATGTTTTTATGATGAAGTGACAATCTCTTTTAAAATGTTCTTTTCTATTTATTTTAGATTCAATTTGTTTATAAATCAGACCTTTCTATTTGATCCTCAACACTACCTAGTATAGCGCAATTATTTAGTTTTTATCTTCTGTCCTTATTTTGGAGGTTGCAGACATCTCTTTTTATTGCTGCAATCTGGGTGTGATTTGTATTCATTTATCTCACTTGTGAAGGACCGTGTTTGTTTTTTCAGCGCCATCAGATTTAATTAGGTTTTGAATGTAATAAAAATGTCAGGGTACACCCTATGCGATCCACTGATAGAACATTCTGATGTAGATCGGAACGATACATCAAACGGATCGCATTGTGTGTATGCCCGATCGCAAGTGTCCAGAAGTCATTCATCGCATTGTCCCATCTGCTGTGTTGCGCATGCGATGATCAAAGCCATAAATGCAGCATGGAACTACACATTGTGCCATCATTCACTGCATCATGCAGTGTGTATAGATGGCACAATGTATTGTGCTGTCACATTGTGCCATCACTGGGTATACACATTGTGTAGCGTGTCCCCAGGTTTCATTACACCAGTTTGTGCAAATCAGGCAAAGTAGATTTACATTAAGTTTATAAAAAAAGGAGTTCCACAAAGCTGGGAATGATCGAATGATGGACAGAGGCAGATTTGCACACAAACAGGCATACTTATCAATAATATTGTGTGTTTTCACACCCTTTTCCAATATTTTAGATTTACCTAAATGTACTAAAGGGCAATTGCAGGAGACTTTATAAACAATTCCTCATGCAATCTGCTCAGATTTACTAAATTTGAATTGTAAAAAATAATGGGGGAATCCTTGCCATAATATCACCACCTGGAGATGGCATTATTAGGGCTTTCCCACATTTTATGGCCATCTGCTCTGCTCTAAAAGGGAGAGCAGAGCTGGGAACCAATGTATGTGATCAGCCTTGTGTGTCTAAATAGACCACAAGCTGATCACAATAAAAAAAAAAAAGAATAAAAACAGGCACCCAGTAACTGGCGATCGGTGATTCGGTGAGGTACTCTGTGACTCCGTTCAGCTGATTTCCAGGCTTGTGCTCTGTGACTCCAGTCATCTGATGTGTGCTGTAAACTTGCGTCTTAGAGGAGTCATAGAGGAACTCACCTGATCACTTATCACCAAGGCAAGTGCAAACAGAGAGGCAGGGGGGTTGGGGGTGAAGGGGTAGTAGCCAGTGGAAGCACATAAGCAGGCACAGACTCATGGTATTTTTGAGAAAATACCCTGAGAACAGTGTGGAGAGGATTTGTGGGGACAGAGCTTTCTGGCAAGCTCTGTCCCTGCATGCAATAATTAATACATCTTTGCAATTTTTTTAAATATCTCAATGCAACTTCGGGCAACATTATCACATCTGATTCAAATGCCAGATACAGATAGTAATAAATATGCCCCAAAGCATCAAATGCTGAAACAATACTGTGTTCATTTTATTTATTAATCAAGAATTAGAGAAAGATGATAAAAATATAGGTAATACAGATAAATATAAAAGGACTCACACAATTTCTCTAACATGTCAGCACTGCAAATGTAATTTCCCTTTCAATACACATGCATTGCTACTCTTCAGGCATAAGGTGTCAGAATTATAAAGCACCATATTGAGTGTTGCTAAATAGCAAGGTTCTTAGAGTACCTAGATGTTGTATTCACATTAGAAGAAACTCTAGGATTAGAATGTGGTGAATATTCATTCACAGTAGGTTTATATAGCCAACAATAATAATTGATTTATCCATAAATGCATGCATTTATTTCTCCAGCATCTGCATGTACTTAATATAAAATAACAATGTTTATAATATATACTGTAAATGTATTTTTATGAAACTTCATAATGTATGTTTAAAATGTCATAAAATAAGCAGAATAATACAGTATGCCATCTAATCACCATTTCAGAGAGTGCCAATATGAAAGAGAATGCATCTACTGTGCCCCATGCTTAGGCATTTTCCTGGGTATATTGTCCCTGTCACTTAATGTAGTACTCCACTCTTGCAGCTGCAGTACCCAAACACTCCTTTAGGAAATTGATTTTTTTTTTAAAATAGAGCCTCTATTGAAGGTTATAGACATCTATAAACAAACAATGTATACCTGACACTATTTAGATAATAAAAGAAAAAAAATATATGTTTTTTCTACATTAATTGACCTTATTATATTTACTTCCAATATTTACTAAATTTAATTACTTTTTCTAAATTCAGTACTGCTCATCAGAGAGGCTGCTTAATTGATTTCCCAGAAATATGCTGCAGTGCTGCTCTATGGATAAATTTATACCCGACTGAACAAAAAAGCGGATTAATTACAAAATAGGCTAAATAGCACAGTTGAAACAACAAAGAAAATAAATATATGTAAGGATTGCTGGAGGGACATTAAAGCTACATTAATGGAGAAGAGAAGAATGAGGGCTATATTTGTAATTACTAAAAGGCTTTACAACATTAAAGTAAGCATTGAGCAGATCCATAGAAGAGGTTGAAAGGACTTGTTAGGGGTAGCATAGACCAAAACTAAAGCCGTGTATCCACTACCCAATTAAACAGAGCGATTGAACAATAACAACATCGTTATCATTCAGTCCCTCGTTAATCGGGCACAAATCAGGCAGCAAAATTTTGGCAATGACCAGTGATGCGCGTTCACGCTGGTCTTTGCCGGCATCACTCATCGCCCGAACATGCTGGTCAACCTGACAATATCGTCAGGTTGACGACCATGTTCGGGGAAGAGGGAGGGTGCCTACACTGAATGATATATCGTTCAGTGTGGGCACTGTGAAGTTTAGTGAATGACTGAAGATAACAATATCGTTATTGTTCAGTCTTTTCACTGTCGGGTAGTGGATGCCCTCAGTAACACCAGTGATTTTCAGAGGATTTTTAAATATTTACTTGTGTTACAAAGTTATACAATGCTGTCATATTATCGCTTGAAGTTCCTGGCATAAAAATACATCTTTGTTAGTCTCTACAAAGGATGTAAAAAATATATGTAAATTATTATAGGACTGAATAGAATTAAATCAAGCCCACAATTTTGAAGCAATAGAAAACTTCTAATTGTGATAACATCACATCCTTATTTTCAATTGATTAGTCATAGCAGGAAGTAAGGAAACTTGTGGCAACACATATTTAAATCAGGTTTCGGAATTAAAGTCATTGATGTTTATGGAGGGTATTGCTTCATGTATTGTAGAAATACACTTATTAATATTATTATTATTAGTTACTCTGTATCAAGCTATATAATATATTAGATTCAATACATTTTACATCAATGAATAAAAACATAGTGCTTAACTGGAACCAGAAGTATTTTGCTTTCTTAAGGTGAGATAGATATTACCCTTAAATAGTACATTCTTGACAGATGATTCTGATTAAGCTAAAGTCTACATGCTACTGTTAGGTCTTTGTTATAGACTTGAATACATTTAAGTAGTATCAATTGCATCCCTACATTTTTTTGTTATTTCAAAGGGCATTCAAATATTGTCTCAATATGTAGGCAGGATATCTGGGTAAGATAAGGGTTAGCACCAGCAGTGTTGAGGCATAGGTGTGGGTTTATAGAAGTGGAAGTGTTGCCCATAACAAACAATCAGGTTCTAGTATTTATTTTCTAGAAGGTGCTAGATAAATGATAAACAAAATCTGATTAGTTGCTATGGGCAACAACTGCACTTCTAAAAGCCTGCATTTTAGTAAATATACCCCATGGAGTCTAAAAACCACAATAGCTGGTCTGGTCTTTGCTGCTGCTGTAGCTTGTAGTTTTCTAATACCCCTTTTACACCAGAGCAAAAACCTGGGTTTTTGCTGGGTCTACCCGGGTCGCAGCTCAGTGTAAAAGGGTCCCTGAAAAATAACCTGGGTCAAGTGACCCTGCAATCCAACCCAGGTAGCTACCAGGGTTGGACCCAGGATGGACCCAGGTAATGGTGCAGTGTAAATGGTACAACCCGGGTTATCTGACCTGGATCATGCCTAAAATGAGCGGATTGGTGGTTGTGGAGCATACACCTCCCACTTTTTATGACCTCACAGGTTGAGCAGGGCAGACCTGAGTTCAGTGTGAACAGGGCTGACCTGGGAGTAACCCAGATCAAAGGTGCAGTGTAAATGGGTCTGACCTGGGTCTGACCAGGGTTGGAACCATGTCTAAAAACCCAGGTCGGACCTGGGTTTCTGGTGGAAAAGAGGTATTACTGTCCTTTAACATGACTACCCAGGAGATACAGTTATTTGGTAATAATAGTGTATTATGATCCAGAAAATGATCAAACACTGCAAGATGTCAGAGGCACAAGCTCTGGTTCAAGAACAGTGTTCAGGCAAAGTTAATACTCACAAGCTCAGAATAACTCATTAAACAAGCAGAATTCTGGACACACAGTACAGTACCAAAGTTGGTAAACAAGCAGGAAAACTGGTACAAAATAGATCCAGAATAATAACAAGTTCTGTTGCTAGGCATATGCACCTAATTCCCTGGAACCAAAAGTTGTGTTGATTCAGCTTATATAGAAACTTCCTATTTGAACTTTGGTGCCAATTCTAAATTGCAAGAAGTGCTACATTCACACCACTGGAGAGTGCCGATAACCAAGTAACAATTGCCCATTAGATGAAAGGAGACTTTCTTGTCAGGAACACAGTGCAAATTAGCCAGCAGATGGCATAAAAATGCAATTTGTGAGCATTTGTTCAATAAATGTCTATTACAAATGTTAGATCTAAACAACTTATTGGTGGTTTCAAGTTAGCAACCTGACTTTGCATGGTATCTACACAGTTCACACAGATTAGTCAACTAATCATACTTGAAAACTGTTAATTTCTCAAAAAATAAATGTAGCCCTTTTTAAACCACTTTATAATTAGAAAAAAGACATTATGAAGTAAAGAATAAAAATTTAATATGTACATAAACATTTAATAATTTTTCTGCAAAATAATAGTTTACGGGTATATGTAATAATTGCTTTGAATTGTGTTCTAAATGTGCTAATATTAATCACTAACACTTAGCAATATTTTAATGTGTATAATTTTACTGATGTGAAGTTGCTGAAAAATAAAGAAATCATAAGCAACTTTATATGTACACATCAGATATTCATAAAATGCAAAAAGCTATTTCAAATTAAATCATAATTAAATGATAAAAAATATCTAAAATAAATAGTATATCAATTGCATATCTTTTGAAAATCGAGAAGGAAGATCTTGCTAATGAAATAGTGTCAGTAACAACTTTGTATGATTAATTATACAGAAATTCTGTGTTTTTGTAAAAAAAGAAACACAAAACAAAATCAAAACACATGTCAAAGTCATTCAAAAATAATGTTTTCAAAGTCTCAGTCAAACAACACTTATCATTTTCATTTAGGTAATGGATTTGCTGGACTACTTAAAATGTTAACATATGCATCTGTATTGTTCTCTTTTACATTACTACTGGATCCTGTGGTATTCAGCACAAGCATTAGTTTTGAACTATATAAATACTTTACAATATACATGAATGCATTTCATCATCTAAGAGAACAATGTCTTATTCTGAACTATATAATGTGTTCCAACTATACTCCATTTTTTGTTTTCAATAGTTACTTTTAGAATTTAAAAAAATACCTGCTAAATGAGCCCTTATACAGTATAGCAATGATACTGCAAAGAAGGGATTGTGAATGATCGCCAAGTTGTTTAGCATTTACTTTATACTTTTTTGTTACTTGACAGTGCAGGTAATGACAGATTGAATATTACATTCCTACATAACATACGCTGAACAGTAAAGCACTGCCTGTACTTTTATTCATCCTCAGAATATTTAGTGTGCCACTTGTAACTTTATGAAATTGTTAAAGGTTTTATAGAATTGAACCAAGGTATAAAACTTCTCGGAGATCATATATTTATTCTGAAAGTGAAAACGATGGTGGTTTAAATGCTATTATAAAAAAAGCAAAAAAAAAACTTGTTAGAGAAATCTAATACACAATTGCATCAATGGTGATATATCTGTTTTATTAATAGAGATAATAGATACTGGATATGATAATAAATCCAGCCAATGTACAGTGAGTCAAGGGTATTCTTGTTTGACCTGTCCTACACTATTTATAGCAATGTCAGATTTGGAAAATTAATTGGAAAATATTGAATAAACACTGTTTTTTTTTCATTCTGACATTCTGAGAAATATGTAAGTTGACATCAGAAGGGGTACATTTGGGAACTAATGAATAACACTTGGCTCATAACATTTCACCTGAATAATGGATGACAGGACAGACAGTTTCATCCTGGCAGTATAAAATATGTGAACTTACGCAATGGCTTATCATTTATGTCATCTTATAAACCATCAAGCCGTTTTGTTGTTCAAAATGCTTGCATAAATAGAATACATTATAGAATAATACAATGAGTAAAATAGAAAAAAAACTTTAATTTAAACATCAAATGAGTGACATTATATATGCATACATACATACACACAGAGCAGGATTCTTCTTTATCTGTTTCATGCTTCAGTGCCTACCTAATTGATATAAATGTGCCAAAGCATGCTACAGTAAACTAAGCTGGTTACTAACATGATCGTCTCTTTACAGCTAGAATTAGGTGGCATGTTCTGGGTTTCAGTAACAGCACCTGCTTTCCTAGCAGAAGCCCACTCCATCTGTAAAAGTACACACATGTACAATATCATGGCATACAGTCAATTTATGTATGTCTCTGTACCTCAGATATAAATGCCACATTTTTACAAGGGGCTTCCAAATGCTTTATTTAGGAACAGAGCAAAGCAAACCTGTTACAATAAGCCTAAACTAGACATTTTATATAGTTAAGTTGCTTTACATAACTAATAAATATGTCTGAGGTGGGTATCCAATTAGCATCGCTAAAGTAGCGCTGCTACTTGATCGCAGTGGGGCTATCCTATTAGCACCGAAGTGCCGGCAAACACCAGCACTTATCGTGGATATTTTTCGGTACCTGATTTGTCACGAAATATAATCCATGATAAATGTAGTTTTTTAACCCCCCAAAAAGCGAAAACACATAGGTCTGCGAGCTTATTGCGGACCCTATGTGTTTTTTTGAGAGATATATCCTATTATTTAGTTCAAAATAGTTGGATAGAGTGAAAAAAATCATTGGCGAAAAACAGGAATAATTGGCAAAAAACCCCAGTTTTCGCCGATCATGGGGATCTTTTACCACCCGAACAATGTTCGGGGCTATTTGGATACCGTTCTATGTCTCAAAATGTTGAATATTCACATAGTCTTTTCTAGTAAGCTTGAAATTAATAGTATACTGTATTTTAAACATGGTTTTTAAGAAACATTTCAACTGCAGTGATGTTATCTATATCCGTCACACAATGGGTCTGGTTTCGGATTGGTTGGATTGGATGCAAGTCCAAAAGCGGAAGCTTCTCCTTCTTATCAGTAGACTGTGCATGCACCATAATAAGAAATTACAGACTGCACATGCTCTGCACCAGACTTATACACCTCCAAGTAGGAAAAAAAAGTCGGAGGTTCACTCCATGTGTGGTTCTATCATTATGTTTGGCAAATTGAGGTTTTGTGTTCAGCTACATGGAACAGATACATCTCATGGCATAGTCATAGGAGTGTTGTGGGCATGTAGCCCAACTTCCATGCCTGTTTGAGGCACATTAATGGAATTCAGATACCTGTTTCAGACAGATCGTTTACATACAGCATGGGGCAGGTGCAAGTGCAGATACTATTGATGATGGCTGTGGCTGTGTACAGAAATACAGTTGGTAGGGAAATGCAAAAGCATGAAGACGGTTGAAAAATCACATAGACAAATGGTTACTCACATTAGCATTCCTAAGGCAGTAAATCTGGCAGCCGCAGACAGTTGCTTATGGCGGCACTTTGCATCTGACTCTGAATCAGGCCCAGTGTGTGTTTCTGGTACTGTGGTTTCTGTACTGTGGAATGTATCCAGCAATATTCATTTACCATAGAAATTAGTGTTCTTGCTGCATCTACCATGTTGGGACTGAAAGCAAAATGCTATTGTATTCATGGTTAATTTGTGTGTTTGAGCCCACAGATCCAATGTAAACATACAAATTTAAAGTCACAGTCAATATTAGTTACTAAATACAATTTACACAAACTGATGCTTGGTAGGAGACTTCTGCAAAGTTCTATTCCCTTAGCTAATTTTTAAGCAAAGCTCATTCACAAATGATGTATTCAACATCTAATCTCTAAAAGTGCTTGGCTCACTGATTAGCTCAGCTTGCCTGTGAGGGTGAAACAGGAGCATGGGGGATGGATCATATAAGTGTGAAGCTTTACTTTAATGAGTGCAGATTTGTCCCCTTTTTCAGTTTAGCAATGTGTTGGACACAATTGCTTTACAGGCAATTCCAGTAATTTAGTAGATAACTGTATGACCTGGATTGTGGACCCTTAATCCTCTGAGCTCTATAGCAATAACAACCACTTCACCCACCATAGCTATGCCCATGCACATCACAGTGTATTGGAACTGAATCCTTTTATAAATGCTGCAATACAGTTCACAAATAGATAATTGTAAATACAAATTGAATAAACAACACAGTATATACAGTGGTAACATGTTACAAATTCAACAGATAAATACCCAAGCAGAATAATGTAAGGAAGTTGTTAGTACTCTGGACCTAATTCAGACCCGCTTGCAAGTGCTGAGCACTCACAAGCGGGTCAATGTTTAGGCCCTGCGCACACGCAGCGGCCGCACTGTGCGTGCACAAGCCCAGGAGCGAGAGAGAAATTCTCTCACACCGGAGCTCACTACAAAAGGGCCGGGTGTTGATGTTGTTTGACAGCTTGCCCCATTTTGTAGACGTGGCGGGGGTGGTTTCACAAACGGAGGTGTTCCTTAGGGAGTGCCTGCCATTTTGTGGGCGGCCGCACATCAGAGCAGGAAGCTCCCTGGGGCTTGCGGTTGCCGAGACCCAACCTTAGGGTCTCGTCGCAAGCCCCGATGGTCGCGATGGTCTTGACCACCATGACCATCAACCTGGTCGGTCGCTAAAGCTGTGGGTGGTAACCCACAGCTTAGCTAGCGACCAGGAGGCCGCACTTCAAAATACAAGTGGCCGCCCACATTCAGAACGAGTGCTTGCATTTTGCAAGCATCTCTGAATGAGGGCCTCTGTCCTTATGAATTATTGGTATTGCAGTACCTCTGTGCTACCAGAAGTGCTGCTGTTTTATTTTGGACACTTCCTTCTCACATTTAGAAGTGAGTCTGTATTCCCTGTTTGATCACCTTCACTTGCCTCACTGTTATTTAGTCCTGCCACTCACTATGAACCTTGCTGATCATTGATTCATCTCACTGGAAAGTATTTATTTTTGAGCTCACAGTCTGTCCAGTTATTCTGATGTCATGTAACTATACCTTGGATTTCCAGGTCACCATTTGTCTGCACTTCCCAAGATACATGAGTCTGTGAAAACCTGCAATGCCTGCTACACCTGACACAAGTGCTTTGTTACTCAAGACTACTGCTGTTGTGATTCATGTTTTGGACTTTCTATCTTTGACATTTCTATATTGCCTTGATACAGTTTGCCATGCCTGATAGTCTGTCATGTCTGATACCATTTACTGTCTACCCAAAACTGTATTTATTTATATTTTCAAAAATTCCAGTTTCCTTGCCAAATCTACCTGCATTCCTCTTCCACAGAAACAGACAAAATCTCAGGTGCACAACTCCAAATTATTAATAATATATATAAATGCAATAAAATTTTGCAATCAATAGAGGTTTTTAGCATAATCATGGCCAAGGTTATGGGCCTACCCACCATATCCAGGTAACCTCTTTCGGGTAGGTCCCTAACATACTAAGGTTCAAATCCAGAGAGCAGGACCCCCCAAAACCAGCCCAGCTAAGCCGCCCCAGGGCACCACCATAGTAAGAAAAGTGCAGTGTAAAGAGATAGTTAGGAGCAGCAGCATATAAGGAATGAAAGTAAAAAAGTGAAGTACATATATATTAGACACACAGTGAAGGGTTAAAATGTGTTATAAAGGAAAATGTGTTATAATGCAGTACCCTGAGATAGACCAACCAACGCAATCCAGGGGGACCCACGCCCCAAAAACAAACCAAAATTGCACTACAGTATATAACTTGTAGGACTTACCTAGAATTGTGCCTAATACAGTGTGCATATACATTACCATACTCCATTGTTTTAAACCAATATGGAAGGGTGCTAGTCCAGAATGAGGCATCTCCTTTCCCTCAGATGTGCAATAAAGCACATTAAATGGAGTATATGAAAAAGATTTCTGGACTGCACAACCTGACTATATATATAATGGGAGGTGCAACCTGATTAGACTAATTGCATGCACAGAAACAGACAAATTCTCAGGTGCACAACTCCAAATTATTAATAATATATATAAATGCAATACAATTTTGCAATCAATAGAGGTTTTTAGCATAATCATGGCCAAGGTTATGGGCCTACCCACCATATCCAGGTAACCTCTTTCGGGTAGGTCCCTAACATACTAAAGTTCAAATCCAGAGCACAGGACCCCCCAAAACTGGCCCAGCTAAGCTGCCCCAGGGCACCACCATAGTAAGAAAAGTGCAGTGTAAAGAGATAGTTAGGAGCAGCTGCATATAAAGAATGAAAATAAAAAGTGAAGTACATATATATTAGACACACAGTGAAGGGTTTAAATGAGTTATAAAGGAAAATGTGTTATAATGCAGTACCCTGAGATAGGCCAACCAATGCAATCTAGGGGGACCCATGCCCCAAAAATGAACCAAAATTGCACTACAGTATATAACATTCCCCTTTCACTGCATCATCCTTGAATATACCTTACTGAATTTATTCTACCTGTGACTTATAGTTTGGATGCACTCCAGGGAGTACTGTATCATAACAGAAGTTTGAGATACTGTACATTATTGTCAGTAACTGGTATGGAAAAATGCAATTACAGTATAACACAAATTTATATGTGATGTATTTGTAGGCATTATTTAGAGTTATACATAGTTATGCATCGTATGTTCCTTATTTAGAGTTGAGTATAGTTACACTGACGTGGTTTCATCAGTTGCTATTAAATTTTACTGTTTATATTTTTTTCGGGGCTGAAATAAACTAGTAAATGCTTTTTTTCACCCCATGAAAAAGTACTTTATGTAAGTTCTTTAGATGGTAATGTGTCCTACTTTAAATTAGGCCCTTTATAAGCAATGGAAATCTACAGGGTTTCATAGTGCTACAATATAATTTTTAGCATCAGTAATGTTTATTGACATTTTTATTTACAGTAAGAGGAAGGAGGGGTACAGAAAAAAGAAGGGGAATAGGGGTGAGGGCATCTCATTGACAAAATCCACAGCTGAAAAGAGGCAATCCATAGCATCAATATAGTCTACAATGAAATAATGCAGGAAGCAACATAGAGACAAAATATCCACATTAGCAGTATATCCAGAGAAGGCTTTTAAGGTACTGTAAATAGCATAACCGCACCCTCAACATCAGTAACATATTTGTGCTTTTTAAACCACTTTACAAAAGTCAAGGCTGCAGAGAGAGTATGGGATGCGTACGGTTTCCATTTGAAAAGCAGACTGGATTTTATAAATCATTTTGTATAGATGGTGGAGATGGGCATTTCCAATTTACAGCTGCAATAGTTACAGTCAAAATGTGGCCTAAGAGATACCGATCATACATAGGTGAGTTTAGTGGGGTAGATATGGAGGAGGGCCATGGAGGGTGACACCATAATTTGAAAACTGAGAATGTTCAAGGACAAGGAGAAGACCTCCTGCCATAGTGGTTGTATCATGGAGAGTCCCAAGAAAATATGAAAAATATCCTCTAGCTCTGAGCAGTTCTGTCAATGATATTTCGACTGGGAGGACCACACTGTATGAAGCTTGGTTGGAACAAAGTATGGCCAATGAAGTAATTTGAATGATATCTCTAAGTAATTACATGTCACGGATGTGGTTTCTTTAGATTGTGTTCCCGGGCTGGGGTTAGGACTAGCTTTATTCAACTCTGATGCCCTCTGGAGGAAACTAGGTCTAATGAAGTTCCTGCGCATGAAAGAGGATACAAGGTCAAAGTAACTTATTGGTGAGTGAAGGAAAGAGGGAGAGTCAATGCCAGCACATAATGGTGCCAAGGTTGTAGTGTGGGTGCTGGTGTAGCTGAGGTAGGGTCAGTAATTTGGGTGCTGCTAGGTGCAGCCAGGAAGTCATAAGGTGAGCAGTGGTAGTCCAGGTCACTGGGTGCGGCTGCTTAGCCGAGTAGTGATTGGTGGTGCACAGGCTAGTTGGTGTGGCTGATAAGCCATGAGGTGAATGGTGGTAGCACAAGCTACATGGTGCAGCTGATTAACCGTTAGGTGAATGGTGGTAGCACAAGCTACTTGGTGTGGCTGATTAGCCGTGGATGATAGGTGGTAGCATGGAAGCTACTTGTCACAGCTAGGGAGCCATAGATGAAAGGTGGTAGCGTGGAAGCTACTTGTTGTGGCTAGGAATCCGTAGATGATAGGTGGTAGCATGGAAGCTACTTGTTGTGGCTTGGGAGCCATAGATGATAGGTGGTAGCATGGAAGCTAATTGTTGTGGCTAGGGAGCCCTAGATGATAGGTGGTAGTGAGGAAGCTACTCATTGAGTCTAGGGAGCCATAGATGATAGATAGCAGAGAAGTCAGCAACTACTTCAGAGCACAGTGTGGAGGTTCTCTCAGACAAGCTAAGCAGACTTGTTGCACTGGCAACTTGCTGTGAGAAGTAGAGATCTTTTTATAGGGAGTGCTGGATGCTGACTGGCTGGAAGAGAAGGAGAAGCATGTTCATTGGAGGAGATCGTGTCACATGGGCAATCCAAGATGGCCACACCCATGGACAGGAGACCCGCATCAGATCCACATGAGAGACGCTGGACCGGAGGGTGAGAACATGATGCAGAAGCCAAAGGGGAGCAGAGGGAGAGACCGCCAGCAGGAACAGACCGGCGGGGAAGCAGAGTGCCGTGCCGCAGTGTCCTGAGAGGTAAGTGCCGGAGTCTGATTCTGGGGTCTCTATGGTAGGTTGTGACAGTACCCCCTCTTGACGAGTGGTCTCTGGACACATTTTGGGTGTTTGAGGAAACTTCATGTGAAAGATCTTGACTAGACGAGGTGCATGCACATCGGAAGCATTACCCCAGATTCGTTCTTCTGGGCCATAATCCTTCCAGTCGATAAGATACTGGAGACGATTGTATCGAGAACGAGAGTCTAGAATTCTGTCAACCTCAAATTCTTGTCCTTGTCGAGTTTGAACACTAGAAGGCTTAGGAGGTTCCTTTTGGAATCTGTTGAGGATCAATGGTTTCAGCAGAGAAATATGTGAAGATATGGAGGTAGTCTTAGCTTGTAAGCTACTGTATTCAGGACTTTGGCAATTGGAAATGGACCAATATAACGTGGAGCGAATTTCATCAAGGGGACCCCGAGACTGATGTTTTGAGTGGAGAGCCAGACCATTTCTCAAGATTGAAGACTAGGTACAGCTCGTCTCCTGCGGTCAGCAACTCTTTTATATGGAGCAGAGGTTTTAATGAGTGCGGATCAAACCTTTCTCCAAATGTCAGAAAACAGTTGAAGAGAAATCTTGGCAGCAGTCACATACAGAGTTGGAAGAAGTGGAAAATCTGGAACCCGAGGATGATGTCCAAACACTGTAAGAAAAGAAGTTGAATCGGTGGATGTGTGGTAATGATTGTTGAGAGTGAATTCAGCCCATGGGAGGAGCTCAACCCAATCATCTCGAGAAGAGGAGATAAAAGTGCGAAGGAACTGCTCCAGATCTTGGATGACCCCTTCATTTTGTCCATTGGTCTGGGGATGATACACGGTGGAGAATTTAAGTTTCACCTGAAGAGCTGAACAGAGTGACCTCCAAAACTCTCTGTCAGAGATGATTTCTTGTGGAAGACCATGGAGTCTGAAGATCTCTTTAATTAAATTTTGAGCGAGTAAAGGGGCAGATGGAAGTCCAGTAAGAGGCACGAAATGGGCCATTTTGGAGAATCTGTCCACGATAACCCAGACTGTGTTGTGTCCTTGAGATGGAGGAAGGTGAGTGATGAAATCCATAGATAAGTGTGTCCATGGTTGAGAAGGAATGGCTAATGGCTGAAGTTGTCCGGACAAAGTTTGCCGAGGTACATTGTGCTGGGCACACTTAACACACGAGGAGACATAGGAGATGACGTCTGCTTTCATTGAAGGCCACCAGTAAGATTGCAAGATGAATTCAAGTGTTTTCTCAATACCATAGTGTCCGTAGATATGAGATGAATGTGCCCATTGTAACAATTTTTTGCGAAGGTGGGGTTCTACCAAGATTTTCCCAATGGGGGGTGTCATAGAGATGTTGGTAGTGGCAAACGAAGTTGGATCCAAGATGGGATGAACTTGTTCAGAGAGTTGTTTGGAGCCAGTCTCCATGGAACTGGAAAGAGCATTGGCTTTACAATTTTGTCATCCAGGGCGATAAGAGAGTTTGTAGTTGAATTGAGAAAAGAACATCGCCCATCTATAGCCTGCCGTGGGTTCAAGCAATTAGCATAATTTAAATAAAGTACATTTTTGTGGTCTGTGTAGATGGTAATGGTATATTGAGTCCCCTCTAGAAGATATCGCCACTCCTCGATAGCCAATTTTATGGCGAGTAACTCCTGGTCCCCAATTGAATAATTCCTCTCAGCTGGCAAACATTTCCAGGAATAGAATCCACAGGGATGAAGTTTCTCATCTTCAAAGCGTTGAGAGAGGACAGCTCCAACTCCCTCAGAGGAGGTATCAACCTCCAGAAAAAAGGGTCGTGTTAAATCTGGTTGCTTCAATACAGGGGCAGAGATGAATGCCTGTTTCAGGAGTTGAAAGGCCAAAGTGGCTTTCATAGACCAAGTTGTTGGATCCGCTCCTTTGCAGGTGAGGGCTGTGGTAGGAGCCACCAGGGTGGAAAAACCTTTAGCAAACTTGTGGTAATTGTTAGCAAAACCTAAAAAGCATTGAATGGACTTCAGGGATGTAGGGATAGTCCAATCGAGGATGGCTTGAAGTTTTGCTGGGTCAATTTGAAGATTAGAACTGGAGATGATGTACCCCAGAAATGGCACATTGGTTGCTTCGAATACACATTTCTCCAGTTTGCAGAAGAGCTGATTGGAGTGCAACCTCTGGAGGACCTGATTCCGATGGCTTGCCAAGTCCTGATAGAAGATCAAAATATTGTCTAAATAGATGACCACACTTTTGTTCAAAAGATCCCGGAATATTTCATTGATGAAGAATTGACAAACAGCTGGGGCATTACAGAGGCCGAAGGTCATGACAAGACACTCGTAATGCCCATCTCTGGTGTTGAAGGCTGTTTTCCACTCATCTCTGGGATGGATTCGAATTAAGTTGTAGGCTCTTCTCAAATCAAGCTTTGTGAAGATTGTGGCCCCTTTGACACTGTCAAATAACTCAGTGATAAGGGGAAGAGGATATCTATTTTTAATGGTTATGTCATTGAGTCCTCGATAGTCAATACATGGACGTAACCTTCCATCTTTCTTTTTGTCGAAGAAAAATCCAGCCTCTGCTGGAGAAGAAGAGGGCTGAATGAAACCCTTCTTTAATATTTCCTCCATGTATTTGGACATAGCTTGAGGCTCGGGGAGAGAAAGTGGATAGGTGCATCCTCGAGGAGGGTTATTCCCATGAATTAGATCTATGGGACAGTCCCAATTGCGATGAGGAGGTAGTAAATCCACTTTTTGCTTACTGAACACATCCAAAAAATCTGAATAGGATACAGGCAGGTCTGTAGGAAGCTGCAGATCAGAGGATTGAACTAGAACAACCCAGTGAAGACAGTTCTTGAAACAGCTTGTACTCCAAGAGATGATTTGCATGTTTGACCAGTCAATTTGTGGAGAATGTCTCTGTAGCCAGGGTAGACTGAGAACTAGAGAATGAGGCTTTGGGAATCACTAGGAAGCACAGTTTCTCAGAGTGGAGAACCCCGATGGTAAGTTTTAGTAGCTTGGTGCGATGAGTTATGGTTTCACTATTAATTCGACTACCATTGATGGCAGTTAAAGTAATGACTCGGGATAGTGCTTCAACAGGAATCTGATATTTATGGACAAAGTCTGTAGTCATAAAATTTTCTGCAGCTCCTGAGTTTAAAAGAGCTAGAATGGTTGTAGAAACCTGTGGAAGTGTCAACTGAGCCTGAATGGTGGAATCTGACTTCCTAGGTGAATCAATGGCTACTCCTAACTTAACCTCTCTATGATAAGTTAGGAGGAGGCGTTTCCTAGACAGATGGGACAAGACTTAATTAAATGTTGAGATGAACCACAATACATGTAAATATTCTGTCTCTGCCTTTTCTGTCACTCCTCCAGAGACAAGTGAGAATGATTGACCTGCATGGGTTCCTCTCCCACCGGAGGTGAATGGAATCGGGGAGCAGGTCAAGGTTTACCCTGGTCGAATCTGCCTCTCTCCAGAGTACGTTCTCTATGCCGCAGGTCCACTTCATTACAAAGGGAAATTAATTGTTCCAATTTGGGAGGTAGGTCCCGAGAGGCTAAGTCATCTTTAAGCCTTTCAGATAGCCCGCTCCAAAAGGTTGCAATGAGAGCATCCTCATTCCTGTTAAGTTCAGAAGACAAGGTTCGGAATTGGATAACATACTGTCTGACCATTTTACTGCCTTGCCGAAGATGAAGAATATCTGTTAAGGCAGAAGAGACTCTTCCAGGTTCATCGAAGATCCTACAAAACATCGCAAAAATTTGGAGTAGTTACAGACTAGCGGATCAGATTTTTCCCAAAGTGGAGAGACCCAGTCGAGGGCTGGTCTGGAGAGTAATGAGATTATATAAGCTACTCGAGTTCTAGCAGTTGGGAAGTTAGCTGGTTGAAGTTCAAAATAAATCTCGCACTGGTTCAGAAAACCCCTACATAGCTTAGGGTTGGTCAAACTTGCTGGATAATGCGAGTTGAAGATGAGGAGTAGGTGGTACTGAAGGTGAAGGCACCATGGAGGAAGGATTTGAGGCTTGAACACTGACTGACGCAGGATTAGATAACAGAGCCAGAATACTGTTCAAATTTGAAGATATATCCTGAATGAATTGGATGAGTTGGACTTGAGAAATCTCCTGTCTTTCCAGATGAGAAAGGACATTTTGAGAAGAATCCTAACTAGATCCCTGATGACTTGCTGAGTCCATCTGGCCAGTGCAAACTGTCACGGATGTGGTTTCTTTAGATTGTGTTCCCGGGCTGGGGTTAGGACTAGCTTTATTCAACTCTGATGCCCTCTGGAGGAGACTAGGTCTAATGAAGTTCCTATGCACGAATGAGGATACAAGGTCAAAGTAATTTTTGGGTGAGTGAAGGAAATAGGGAGAGTAAATGCCAGCACAGGATGGTGCCAAGGTTGTAGTGTGGGTGGTGGTGTAGCTGAGGTAGGATCAGTATTCAGGTGCTGCTAGGTGTGGCCAGGAAGCCATAAGGTGAGCAGTGGTAGTCCAGGTAACTGGGTGCGGCTGATTAGCTGAGAAGTAATTGGTGGTGCACAGGATAGTTGGTGCGGCTGATTAGCCGTGAGGTGAATGGTGGTTGCACAAGCTACTTGGTGTGGCTGATTAGCCGTGGATGATAGGTAGTAGCGTGGAAGCTACTTGTCATGGCTAGGGAGCCATAGATTATAGGTCATAGTGGGGAAGATACTTGACGTGGCTAGGGAGCCGCAGATGATAGGTGGTAGCGTGGAAGTTACTTGTTGCGGCTAGAGAGCTGTAGATGATAGGTGGTAGCGTGGAAGCTACTTGTTGCAGCTAGGGAGCCATAATTGATAGGTGGTAGCATGGAAGCTACTTGTTGTGGCTAGGGAGCTGTAGATGATAGGTGGTAGCATGAAAGCTACTTGTTGCGGCTAGGGAGCCCTAGATGATAGGTTGTAGCTTGGAAGCTACTTGTTGTGGCTAGGGAGCCGTAGATGATAGCAGAGAAGTCAGCAACTACTTCAGAGCGCAGTATGGAGGTTCTCTCAGTCAAGCTAAGGGGACTTGTTGCACTGGCAACTTGCTGTGAGAAGTAGAAATCCTTCTATAGGGAGTGTTGGATGCTGACTGGCTGGAAGAGAAGGAGAAGCATGTTCATTCGAGGAGATCCCGTCACACGGGCTATACAAGAATGCCACACCCATGGATTGGAGACCCGCGGCAGATCCACGTGAGTGACGCTGGACCGGAGGGTGAGAACATGATGCAGAAGCCGCTGAGTAGCAGAGGGAGAGACTGCCTGTAAGAATGGACTGGCGGGGAAGAACAGAGCCACGCCTCAGTGTCCTGAGAGGTAGATGCCGGTGTCTGATTCTCGGGTCTCTATGGCGGGTTGTGACATTATAGCAATTAGATATGCAGTGAGAAGCTAGGTATATCAATTAACATAGCTGGGTCATAAATGTTACCTGGAGATCAGATTCCCAATGGAGTTGCACATTGGATTTTTCTAAAGCTTGGGTCTTCCCTCACCTGTAATTCCATACAAAATGTCAAAAGGCAATTCTAGGTGAGCTATCTAGTTTTGGGACTGACTTTCCTTAGATGATGGGAGTCCCTTAGAATTGTTTTTTTTTCCTTTGCATACAATGGCAGGTAGGGCAGGAATGCTAAAGCCCAGGGAGCCATCTACCTTGAGAATACTAGAGACCTGATAGCTCATTTGTATATACAGTAGGTAAACAATTCTCCAGGGGTAAATGATTTTAGGCCTCAAGTTGGGTGAAAGGAATCAAGTAGTAAGTACTTAGAATATCAGTGACCTGAGTATTACCAGTTGTGAACCAGAAAAAGACAATCAAATAAGTGATCAAATAAGAAAGATCTTCCAATGATAGATTGCAGGCAATTAGAAGAAAATACTGTAAGGTAATTTCTCACAAATCTAAGTGAATCTAAACTAATTTAGGGAGTATCGAGCATTAAAGAATGTAGTTGTTTGGGGACCAAATTTACATGGACAAGAGAAATTGTGGCACCAGTTCCCTTTCCAAATCAACCCAGATTGCAAGTTGGGTGATTGGCGACACTAACCAGGCAGAAAGATATGCTAACAAATTAGTCCTGGTTGATAATCTAGTAGCGCACCTGTGAAATTTATTGCTGCTTCTGTTGTCACTACTCGAAATAGTGTAGAAGTGGTTAATGCAAGAAGCGCTTTTTTTTTGGATTTGCATGTACTAATTACTATTGACACCTGCTGGTCCACAGAAAAGTGAATAAATAAATAATCAAACTGCAAACCAAATGAACAAATAAAAAGGAGGTTTGTAAATACTTAAATAAAATAAAAATGAAGAAAAGAGGATGAGTTACTTTGAACACTCCTTTTGTGGGAATGATAGGTGCCCGCTGCTTTTGTGCAGTGCAAACGGGTAACTGTCCCTATCTTACCCTAAAAGCGGCGTTGTCCTTTGTTGCTGGTGAACATGTGCCACTTGATGCTGTACTCGCTCCCACTCTGCTGTCAGCGGACTGTACCCAGTCTGTTAGCGGGGTTGCAGCTCAGCATGCAGCGATCTCTGCTGTGCCTCCGGCAATCTTTCCGGCCTCTGGCTCTATTGATGAAAGGTGGCTGGTGGCTTGTGTTTGCACTGCACCAAAGCAGCGGGCACCTATCATTCCCACAAAAGGAGTGTAAACATTAATGCTTAAATATCATTGGTACTTTATCATTTTCAGTTAATTTTGCACTAGCCACATTTCGTTTTTGTTGTTTGATTTTATTTTATCTTCATTTCTATTCAAAATAACTCATCCTCTTTCCTTCTTTTTTATTTTATTTAAGTATTTACATACCTCCTGTTTATTTGTTCGTTTGGTTTGCAGTTTGATTATTTATTTATTTATTCACTTTTCTGTGGACCAGCAGGTGTCAATAGTAATTTAGTACATACAAATCCAATGCTAACAAATTAGGAACCTCCAGCCCACTGCATTTTGCAAAGTAAGTCAGAATTAATTTGTTTACCTGAGCTAGGTAATGTTTGGGGACTAAATGAGGTATAATGCAGGACAAATACATATTGAATGCTGATAATCTACCCAGCCAGGAGATCTCAAAGTTTAGCTGACTTTTTAATAGCTCTGCAATTTGAGCAAGAATGTGTTTAAAATTAATCTCTGCAAAGATATTGACATCCAAATATATGAGGAAAGCTGTCTTCCAGTGATATTTGCACTGTAATTATCAAGGCAATCAAGGAGGGAATTGGTATGATTTACTGCCGGATGCCTGTTCGGCGGTTGGAATCCCGACAGCGGCTGCCCGACATGGGTGAAAATCCCGATCGTCCCTCAGGTAAGTATTTACTAACCTAATTCCCTCCCCTGACCCTCCTTAGGGGTGCCTAACCCTAACCTTCCCCTCAGTGCCTAACCCTAATCCCCCCTCTAAGTGCATAAATCAAACCTCCCTTCCCCACCCCCTAAACCTAATTCCCCTGGGGGTGCCTAACCCTGAGTCCCCCCAGGGGGTGCCTAACCCTCACCTTAACCCTCCCCCTAGCCTATCCCTAGCCTCCTGGGGGGTGCCTAACCCTAAGTCCCCCCCAGGAGCCCTAAACCTCTCCCCTCCCCCCACTGCGGCTGTCCACGCTCGGCGAACGGCATCACTTCAATTAGGAATGGAGAAGATGCTCAGAAGCTAGAACAAATGCCACCAGTACAGGAATGGGCGGCATCCAAGGTGTGAGGGAACAATAAGGAAGACTGCTTGTGAAATGTCAGTCACTCACCATAGGCAACTCAATTAGCAAGAGCTTCCATATGGGCCCTGGATGTAGCTGGGTAAGATTATCCATGGTGGTCTCCTGTCACTGTATAGATCCAGCTTCCTGGGTCTCCACCAGATCAATACAAGGGGCAGAGGTATGAGAGCCCAGGTATAATGGAGCCACCTTAAGACAATGGCTCTCAGCATAGGAGGTTGTGGTGGGGGTGTCCGTAGACCAACAAAATGTATTGCAGTTTACCATGGCACCGGCCTCCAGGACACCTATGTTGTATGCAACTCACTGGTGGTGGGAGGGAACCCAGCAGGTCAGGTTATAAGGAAGCAAAGGTAGAGGAAGCAGTGGGAAATTTAGACTCTGGCTGCTTCTACACTTACTGCGGGTTGCTGTGTTGTCAGACCGCAAACAAGGCCACACTCCAGTTTGTGTGGAGGGACTCAAATGCAAAACATTCAGCGCTGGAACTATTTAAGCCCAAAGGTCAGCAGGTATCAGGAGGACATTGTAGGGATACACTGGGGATAGTGAAGCCCCTGATAATGGCCTGAAAATAACAAGGCTGCAGGTGCCAGCCAGGCAACACCAATAAATAAAATGTTTTAGAAAATAAAACTCCACAGTGTTATTTTTTTTTTTCATAAAGCATGCCATAGTTATTTGTTATAGTGCAGATCTAGTGAGATATTGATTTAGTATGGATTTGTTATAATGTACACTTGTCTGTAACAATAATATCTTCTTACATAAGAAATATATCAGCTTAATTGCATTACTAAACATCTACAAGAGTTAAGTATTTAATACTTTATTTAACCAATTAGAAATTCTATATATTGTTATTTCATAATACACATTATTATATTTACTATTTATTAAATAGTTATGTATATATTTTAGCCATTTTGTTGTAATTTTGAGCTCACTCAGTTTACTAAAGCTTTTAAAGGCATCTTCTTTAATCACTCTTATACACTTGATCATCCATCTTGATTTTTTTAGTTTCTTTCTATGCTAAGTATTCAATTTATTAAACATGATTACATTGCCCAGTTTGCTAGGAACTTAAAATCATGCAGCACAATAATTAATTATTAATTAAAAATAAATCATGAAAGTAATTCACTATTGTATGTTACCACTGATTGCGCCTCCTGGCTGCTTGTCACAGTGGAAGTTTACAAAACAACTGAAACCTCTACAATATGTGACAGAGGGTGGTGATCAGCTGAGAATTTATCCCTGGCGATGTACAGGAATACATGAGGAATGAATGGTTGCTATGGAAATCATTGGAACAGCAGTCTTTGACTAACAGCAATGACAGAAAAACAGAGCTGGTATGTTGAATACTTTAGAAATTGCAAATTTGGTTATGGAAGGCTACCTTTCATACCCCCTTTTTCTTTAAAAGCTATTGTTACTGCCTCTGCAACAACTATTGTCAGCACAATCGCTTAAAGTTTGACCATTCTTGAAAAACACATATTTACTATTTTATTATCAGTTACAGGTTATTTAAAATTTTTTCTCAACAATGATAGTAAGAGATTCACAATATAGAAACTGCGTGTGGATTGAAAGATCTATAGTAAAAAGGTTGACAATGTATATACACCAGGGGCCAAATGTAATAGGGTTAGAGTTTAGAAAATGTGAGAGAAAAATCTCACATTTTTAAACTCAGCCAATGTAATAAAGTCACATAATATGTAAGTTTGCATGTTTTTTTACTCAAAAAACTCTCAACATTTAACTCTCATCAAGGTGTTTCCCATTTTGAAAATACAACTCGATCAATGTATTAGTGTGAGAGTTTTACTGCTAAACTTTCACCCTATTACATTGGGCAACAGATGTTAGACAGTCAATAGGTCAACAGGGACAAAAGGTTGAAAGGGACACTATGCCGACACACTAAAGGTCATCATGTAAGACTGTCAGCAGGTACAAATTGTCAACAGGGTCAAAAGGTTGACATAAAAATGGTCAACATTAAAATGGTTGACACTTGTTTTTTTCTAACCCTAATCTTCACCCTAACCATCCCCTTGGTGCCTAACCCTAACCCTCCGGTAAGTGCCTAACCCTAACAATTGGTACAAGTGCCTAACCCTCCAGTAAGTGCCTAACCCTAACTCTAAGAAAACATAAAAACATGTGTTGACCTTTTGACCCTCTTGACCCTTTGTACCTTCTTACATGTTGACCTTTACTGTGTTGACCCTGTCAACCTTTAGCCCCTGTGGACCTATTGGCTTTCTAACATCTGGTGTCTATCTAGACATTGTCAATCTTTTTGCTGAAGATCTATAGACCGGATCCCATAAATTAGAGATGCGTGCATATCCTTGTGTTTTGGTTTTGGTTTCAATTTATCGTGGTGCTTTGGTTTTGCCAAAACCATTTTCATGTGCTTGGGTTTTGGACCTATATTTTTTTCTCAAAATGATCAAACCAGCTAATATCGCATCATTTGGGCCTGTTGTTGCTCCTACAGTATTAATGACTTCACAGCTTACACTGATGAAGCTGGATAATTGGCTGAGACAAGATCAGCTTAAAATTAGATCGTAATGACACCATCTCGCGACTGGCCGCAAGACACCATCTTGAAAATGAGATCGCAAGATGCCATTTTGCGAATGGCCACCCAGAGCCATTTTAGCTAAACTCACACTTAAGTACATATGGCAATGTAACTATTAGCATCATGCGATTGCATCTTTTCACCATTTCTCATACACCCATAAATACGCACAATTGCGCTGTTAACTAGTTGCACATTAGCGAATGCATAAGATCCTGTATGAAAATGCTGTTAATTAGCCTCATGCGTATGCATCTGCCCCAAGTTAACTAGTGTCTTTCTATCAAACCCACGAATACTTACACATTACATATTCATATAAAAGGTTCCATAAGCTTTAAAGTATAAGATTCAAGTTTATTCATTTATTACAAATGCTGTGAAATAAAGACTATTTGGTATATAAGGTTTAATACATGATAAGTAAGCCATGTTTGGTGTTATACTGATGTGCACATTCTCAAAAATTTTCTGGTATCATCGGGGTGAAGATCGCAACAAGCATTCTCAACTTATGGACTGTAGAGAGTTAAAACATTAAAAATGTACTTTGTGATGTTAGCAGCTTAGATTTACATGCTGGGGGAAAGGGGGATGCCAAGCAAGGTTGGAGACCGTTTGTATACATTTGAAATTGTACAATAAATGCCCTACGACCCTTCTCAAAGGAAAATGAGATTGTGTTTGCCTGTTTGCATTTTGTCCAGAGAACTGGTTATTCCAGTTCAATCAATAGGGATGGCTAACTGAAACTGCAATCTAATTAGCAGTTGTTTACATTTAGCCAGAGTTCTCACATGCCTAGCTTCACACAGGAAAGCTTAGAACAATAGCCATAGCCCAAGTTAGCAGTAGTTTCAAGTAACCAATAGGATATTCCCTTTCTGATGACCTCACAGGTGAGGGGGGGAGAAGGATGGCATGCACATTTTGGACACTCTTACAGGAACACACTGGGAACAGACCTTCTTGCAAGGAGACACCAGAGACACAGGCAGAGCAGACTGCCCCCCCCCACCAGAAGGAGGCTAAAATGCAGCTTCATTCCCCAGGAGGCCTGGAGATATCTACTCATAATGGCTAAGTAAACTGTACAGTGGTTAGCCTATATCATATCTGTAACTAGTTTGTGTTATCCTGTTCATAGCTTAGCTAGTTTGTATGTAATAAGTTTGTAGTTTGTAGTTTATTAAGGGAATTCATAAGGCTTTGTTAGCATACAGTGGATGATATAATGTGATCTAATCTGTACTTTTCATTTACACTGTAGTGTATAATAGTCTGTTCATTTATCATCATGCAGGAAAGGGATTGATTATAGAGTTTTGTAATATTTGTAATGATTGATGCTGGTTGATATAATTGTTTGAGATCCGTTGGTTAGATGTGTTAAGGCCTTCCCATGTGCTTGAATAATATCACTGCTTGGGAGAGATAGGCTTGGTATGTGTTGTATACTCATGAATGTAATCATAGGCTGGTATCAGTGTTATATTATGGAAGTTGAATTAATAACAGCTTTGAATTGTCAGAAGTAATTACCGTGTGGAAGATTAGTCTGCAGTTTGTTAAAGATGGCTACCTCCATGTGGGGTGAACAAAGGAAATTCCATGTGCTCCACGTTTCCCCATTGAATCATGTGTTTGATTCAATGGAAGTTGTGAATTGCTAGTCTTGTGGTTATAGTTACAATTCTACCCAGTTTTGGTGTTGTATAGGTCAGATAGGTATATTGTAATTATTATAATTGTGATCATTAATGGATATATACGATTCAACAGATACAACTTAATGTGGGTTTTCTTACTTTCAAAATGTAGTTTGTCTAGAGACCATGCGGTTTGGACAATAGGGCATGTATCATTCCCAAACCCACACACACACACACCATCACCAGCCATCTTGGACATTTGCTCTCAGCGGACATTAATATCTCTCTCATTGTGTTTTGATCTGTGTCTCTCTCTGTCTCTCTCTCTCTCTGTCTGTCTCTCTCTGTCTGTCTCTCATTGTATTTTGAAGTTTAATAATGCATATGTATATCAACTGTACCTTGTGACTGTATGATTTATTTGTGCTTATTATATTAGATCATAGCGTGTAACTATCTGTACTTTTACCTTGAATTATAACTTTTGTGTTTTGGACAACAGTTCCTAAGCCTGAGAGCATTTATTATGGTGTGCAATTGATCACAGCGCTAATTAGCGCCACTTAGTGGTTTAGAGGTTTTAGGCAGGATTGTCTTAAAGGTTATATATAAGGTTTAATTACAATTCAACACAATACTGTTTTCGCCTTTTACCAATATAGGCCAAAGGCTGCAGCACGCTGGCTGTCTAAACTAAGAGACAGAGCTTTGGCACAAATGCACTGCAGTTTAAAAGAATGTAGGAAATCTAGGAAACATTGCCACACAGCAGTGGCAGACGGGACGGCAGTTTAACAAAATAAAAAAAAGTTTAACTATGAAAAACAACAGCCAGAAATGCCCCAAACAACACATAATGCAAAGAAAAGAAATGCATATGGAATTATACTTGGGACCTCCCACCAATCCTTGTCTTGTACTGTATATTAAAACTGACATGCACAGTTTAACAAACCAATCACTTCAATGACAGGGACTGACACTATTGTGGCTGAAGTGGTTGTTTGTTTAGGTCTCCACAAAAGCAGCTAACAAAGTTGTATTGATCAGCTTAAGGCAGTTTAAAGTGCTATTAATTATCTTTAATCTACATTGGCAAAGTGTTGTAATTGTCATACTCCTCCTCACTTTCATCAGTGTTAACATCATCTTCTCACAATATTAACTCATCCCTGCTGGAATCTGCCATCACAGAAGCTGTAAATGTCTCCCTCATAGAATTTACAGTTCATTTTGATGAACATCATCTTTTTCACATTTTGAGGAAATAGCCTCCTACACCCGTTGCTGACCAGATTCCTGACTGTGCTGAAAACTTTTCCGAGTACACACTGGAGGGTGGGCAGCTTAAGTACAAAAAATCCAGTTTGTTCAAGAGCTTCCAAATTGCCTTTTTTTTTCCTCCCAGAAGTCAAAAGGACTGTCTGACATGGATATATGTACACTGTCATTAAAATAATCCTCCACCATTCTATGAATGGTGACCATATCAGATTGTGTTACAGCAGAAATTTCATTTTTTGATAACTCTTTTAGATCAGACCAGATATCATATGTAGCATGTGTAGTTTATTCATCTGAATATGGCCTTCTACTGTATATGAACAATTCTTTTTCTGTATATAACTACAGTACTATCAGCGATACTCCGCAACATATCTGCAATACTCCAATAAGATGCAATATCATTGAGTATCTGATTAGCCATCCCCTCGTTACCTCGCAGTCACTTGCCTGGAATACCCCAAACATTTCCAATAAACTGCTGTTACTGTGTCTCTAGGACTCTGTATGAACATAATCAGGATGCATGCACAGTGTGACACAGATCAATGTGCCGATGAAGTACAGTATATCAATCCACCACTGCATCCAACATTGCTTCTGCATCCGACTTATTATAAGATCCCATGTGTTGTGCAAAAGATATGCTTTAAGGGTCTTGAAGGCTACTAGCCTCTATACTATACTTATTATTAAATGCTTAAATCTAATTCAGTGCTGGAAATCCCCTCAATGCCTATTATGCATAATTTCAGCCAAATTAAAATAGCCAAGATGAAAGGAGCTAAAATCCAACTGGCAGACATTCTTTCATCTGAACTGCAAGAAATGTAAAAATCCAAATTGACTGTCACAAGGAATATGCACATATCTCAAGGGCATTCAAAGTGCCAATAGAATTAAATTTCTGTAAAAGCAACTACCGCTCCCTGCTTGGTTGCATATAATGCAAAATACACAAAAAGATTATAACTATCTGATATAGACGACGCATATACATTATAATACAGACTATCCTCAGCACATTTTATGAGAATCTTCAAAAGTTGCAAAAATTTGAATAGGACTGCAGAGCCAAGTATTAATTCTTTTGAAATGTCCTATTTATCCTTAAACACAGCTTGATCATATCCAATGTGGGGGTTGAGCAAGTAGGAAATAAGCTATTGTGACAGATTTACAGTATTATCTCTTGTTAGAAAGTACATCCAATAACACTGCATCCTGACTGCATAGTGTGGCCAGACATGAAAAGTGATGTGAAAAAAACAAGCAAACTGTGATGTAGACAAAACTGTGCTTTACTTAAGTTGTTTATTTGTCTAGTCCCACCAGTGTATGCAACTGCTTATAACATTGTAATTTACAGTTAAAAAGCATGATGTTCCAAGTCCCAAAAATCTTACAACCAAAATGGTATACAGAAAAAAACATAGATTGCATTAGCGTGAATTATAAAAGTACTATTATTTTTTTTTAAATACATAAATAAGTGCATGAAGTACATAATTCAGTGCAACAGGAGTAGTTTGAGATGGTTTTAAAAAGATAACCTCTAATGGCCATTTTGCAATTATTTGTGAAATCGGGCGATTTCGCCGTTGGTGATAAAATTGGCTGATTTTGCTGGTGAAAAAGAGAGGTGCTAAAATAGGAGAAAAAGTCAGGAAAATTGTGTCTGTCTGTACCTCAACAAATGGCCGACATACATTGGAAAATAATTTAGAATTGTATTATTGGCCGTAATAAAAGTATTTACTGTACTTAAATTGCATTGGTTGGCAATAATTTGCATATAAAAATGGAAAAAAAAAATATAGAAAGGTACTTTTAACAGGAATTTACTGTTCCACATAAATTTGGGGTACGTTAAAATGGGTGTAAGTATATTTTTGTGTCGTAAAAACGCACTTTTATCTCCTAACAAAGTTTAGTAAATAGACCACTTGGTTTCCTTTTTTAGAAGGATGGAAACATTAACATCAGACATGACTATGGGTCTGATTCA
This sequence comes from Taudactylus pleione, assembly GCA_031769625.1. Lineage (NCBI taxonomy): Eukaryota > Metazoa > Chordata > Amphibia > Anura > Myobatrachidae > Taudactylus > Taudactylus pleione. The sequence continues at coordinate 60,787,196 of JAUIMM010000040.1, forward strand.
TTACGGATCACAACTGTGATTGCAGTAGCGTAATCCTTAGCAAGACTGCAAAAACATTGGTAACATCGAGTACCATCGCAGCCACATGCACACTTGCACAAGCTCTGACCTTACTCAGGAATTGTTAACCTCGTCGCACGCTAAGAGAACTAAAGCTGCGTAAGGATAATTTATGCAATGGCATTCAAACAAACTGGCACACCTGCATTTTGCTGACCACCTTCCTGTCACCTCCCACAATTCCCACTTTTCTTATTATTATTATTATTATTATTATTATTATCATCATTTATTTATATGGAGCCACAAGTGTTCTACAGTGCCTTACAAAGTACATAAACAAATAGGTTCTGAATACAGTTTGTGGTTTGAAGGAGGGGATGGAGTCCAGATTAACTCCAAGACAGTACCTTTTGGGGTTAGAGGAGATAGTTGTGCCATCAATTGTTAAAGAAATAGTGGGAAGTGTAGTTATGTTGGGGTGTGGGAAAATGATCAGCTCAGTCTTAGACATATTACGTTTAAGAAATCGCTGGGACATCCAGGAAGAGATGGCAGAGAGACAGTTGGAGATATGAGTGAGTAGAGAGGGGGATAGGTCAGGGGAGCAAAGGTAGATCTGAGTATCATCAGCATAGAGATGATATTGAAGGTCAAAAGAGCTGATGAGTTCACCTAGTGAGGACGTATAGAGTGAGAAAAGAAGAGGTCCAAGAACAGAACCTTGGGGAACACCTACTGTAAGAGACTGTGGGGGAGAAGAGGAATCATGAGAGGAGTAAGACGGATCAGTCAGAGAGGTGGAAGGATAGCCAGGATAGGGCAGTTGCACATAGACCAAGGGAGTGAAGGATTTGCAGACGGAGAGGGTGGTACACAGTGTTGAAAGCAGCACTTCCTGTCAATCACTGATCACATTGGCTGGATGGCACATGCCCACTGAGATGCATATGCAGATTGCAACAAATGAATCTGGGGAGGAAAATTTCATGAAGGATACAACAGAGACATGGAATAACTCTTCCAATGTATACAGTCATTTTAACCAGAAAGAGACAGTTTATCATTTTTGTGGTCCAGTGTTTCATATTTCAAGATCTTTTAATTTAAGCTACTTCATGGAGCACCATGATTTATCTCCTGGAGGTAAGGGATTTTGGGCCTGATTCAGACCCACTCGCGAGCGGCTGTCCGCTCGCAAGTGGGTCGATGTTATGGACTGAGCATGCGCACGATGGAGGGAGCTCCGTCGTGCGCATGTGCCAGACGCGACGAGCGAAGGAAAGTAATTCGCTCGTTGTGTCCGATCAAAGGGGGCGTGTTGGTGGGCGTGCCGGGGGCGTGCCTCCCTGACGGGGGCGTTCCCACGGGAAGGCCTCCCGTCAGAAGCCGGCCCACTGACATCACTAGTGATGTCAGTGGGAGTGATTTTGGCTCTGATAGAGCCAAAATCACTCCGGAGCTTGCGGTTGAAAACCTCAACCGCAGGCTCCGGCTCGCAATTTCGATGGTCGCGATGGTCACGACCATCGCGGCCATCACAATGCACGCTCGTATAGCCTGTGGGTGGTGACCCACAGCTATACGAGCGTCCAGGAGGACGTTCCATTTTCATGGAGCCCGGCCCTCATTCAGAGCGTGCGCTCTGCTCAGAGCGTATGGCTCTGAATGAGGGCCTTTGTCACAATCCTGCACTCATAGAAAAGAACAGATGCGCATTCAGTTTAATTTGCTACTCTAAGGGGTATATTTACTAAAGAGAGAGTTTATAGAAGTGGAGATTTTGCCCATAGCAACCAATCAGATTCTACTTAACATTTAACAAGCACCTTCTAGAAGACTATAGCTAGAATCTAATTGGTTGCACATTCTAAAAATTCTCACTTTAGAAAATATACCCCTTAGTGTCTATTCCTACAGCAGTCAACAGCTGTCAAAATTCTTCTAACTCCATCAGCATGTTCAGTCTGTATTAACCATTCTAGGGCCATCTATGATTATAACAGATTGTTATGTAATGTCCCCTGCGGCATTGATTTGATGCACTAGTCCCAGTGATTTCTGACCTGGATCACGAGGAGGACATGAACTGGAGCTAAGTTGTGGGCATCATAGAGTTGAGAGGCAATGACATGGGCTAGTTCACAGGTTCTCAAACTCTGTCCTCAGGACCCCAAATAGTGCATGTTTTGCAGGTCTCCTCACAGAAACAATTCGCTCCACCTGTGGATCTTTTATAATGTGTCAGCCAGTAATCAATACACCTGTGCACCTGCTGGGTAACCTGTATATTGCCCTTCTTGCAGCAGGAAACAAAGAGATGTAGGTTGTAAGAGCCCATGTGCGAATGGCAACCAGAGTATCAGAGATGCAAGTGTAAGACAGTGTAGAAGGGCATTGTGTGGCAAAGTTGGTGGTGTCGGTATATGACACAGAAAAGTGGACTGTGAATGGGGGTGTGATAGTGTGTTCATGTCATCTTGGCTCAGTTCTCACTACTAGCATTGTGAAGTTGGGGGCCAAGTCACTGTTAGATGGTCTAGCACCCAACTTTTTGAATCAAGATATTGTGCTGAATTGAATTGTCATACATCAGTATAAACACTTCTGTCTACATCTTTAGTCACTTTGCTATAAAACCTGCATAAGCAGATAATTCTTTATTACCCACCTCAAAAAGCTTTTCAGAGCAGACTAAGGGCCTGATTCAGCAGTGAACTTTAGTTTCATGACTCCCGTTAGTGTCAGACTCTCGATGTCTGGGAATCTGCGTAGGCACCAGACCCATTCTGCGCATGTAAAGAATGGGTCTGCGAGGCCGCATGCAAACTGGCAGCAGACTGTCTGTGATTGACAGTCTGCTGCCATTTGTGGGCAGGGAGGCAATGCCCTCTGTTTCCCGAAATGGAGGCATGTCGCCGCTGTTGTGGGGGATGGAAAAAGCAAGGATCTCCGTTGGGTGATGGAGATTTCCTAGCCTCTTCCTGTAATCTGTGGTGGCTGGCTGTGGGACCCCATGGGTCAGTGCAGACAGCTTATGGTACACAGATTAACCAATGCTGCATTGGACAATGCAGCTCAGTTAAGTAATGTACATGAGGCGTGATGCCTCCTGCTGCATTACTGTCACTGCAAGGATCACAATTGCAAAGCTGCCTGTGTGCAGCTTTGCAATTACAATCCTTATAGAACCAGACCCTAAGTGTGGGAGAGAATGCTCATTACCTATGCATGCACCTTGCCCATGTACACTGTGACAGGTGGTTACAGGTACATTTTCAACAAATAAAGGCTTTGTGTATAAGTGTGTCAAAAACATTGTTTAGTTCTTATGCTGTAATTTTTGTGCATAGTGCTGTATATCCTGACTGTCTTAGCAGAACCTGGCCTTTTGTTTAACTTCACACTTGTAGACTTGTGGAACCCCTGACCTATGCTTGTTTTTAGACTCTACTCTCTTTGATCCCCTGACTCCTATCCTAGCCTTGACTCCTTGCCATTTACTTGTTATCATTCTGGTCCACTGACACCATCTATTATTACTGTACATGAAAGTTTCCTCCTCTGTTCTGTATCTCTGCAGCCTTAATATAACAGTACATTGCCAGTCTAGTTTTCTGTTGCTCCAAGCTTTTTACCAAGATAAAACAAAAAAATATGGAAACTAAACTGCACAATTAATTGGAGAACAATATGCAACCCACAAGCATGCATAGAAGAAGATCACCTAACTGCATAGGGTAAAACTGGATAAAGCAGAATGGTTTGCAAAATTATGTGGTGCTGATTTCTCCAGAAGTTATCTAATAGGTACATACAAAATAAATAACAACCATAGTAAAAACAGTCAAAATTTCATAAGATAAGTACATTTTATGTACCAAACTCAAATAAGAATGGTGGTTATATAATAATTGCCCATCTTCCAAAGAAATGAGAAGATCCAACACTGAAGGTCCCCACAAGGTATTATTCTTACAACAATTATGTAGAAATGTTGATTTGAATCAAAATCCTTTTTAAACTGTCAATGTTCATTTTCCTTAATTCAGCATATGGTAAACCATGTTGGGAGAAAAAGTATACAGTACATAGTTTGTACTAGTAGAACAATTTAATTTGACCCAGAGTATATACACTCACAATTTAAAAGCAGATCACAAGCATATAATATAAACAATTATTCAGAGTTCCTCCTAGACTCCTACTGGAAATCCACAAAAGTAGGAGTATATTAAAATAAAGGAACAAGTCCCAGTAAATACTCAGTACCAACTTTGTCTTTATGTAATTTTGTTTTAGTTGTGTTTGCTGCAACATCAGTATCTGCTGTATCAGTGATATGCTACTCCTATTTTATGTGTATACAGTCTTGCTATCTATTAAGAGCTATGTCACACTGGCCATGGGGTATGCTGGTCCCAACTGTTGCATAGGAGCCAGGATGTTGTCTGCTCCATTTCCGCTACTGTTTGCCGGCTACAGAAAATTCTTGTTGATTAAGGGCTCAACCCTACCTGTGCCCTGATTGGTCATTCACCTGGGTAAAAGAGAGTGAGGACTCATTGCTGGTTATCACATTTTGAACAGCAAATAGCTGACCTGCCTGCTGTGTTCTTGACCTGTTCAGTCTGATGGCATCCTGTATATTACTGGCTCCAATCCATGATGTACCTGTCATTTAATCCTGTGGGTTCCCTGATGTTCTCTACAGTTCCAGGTTGAGTCTGTTTTTATTGCCATTCTGCTACTAGTGCAACTCCAGTTCCACTGTAGTCTACTGCAGCACCTTGTCCAATTTCAGTCTGCACTCCGTTTATGGCCTTAATACTGCCTCCTACTTACACACACCACAGGTATTCTATTGCCTGTGACTTCTCCAGCTCCATTGTCCATAGCCACCTGGTTGCTTGTATAAGCTTCTTTTATTGTGAGTTTAAGTTGCGGCAACATCCTAGTACTTGTGAGAGTGTATTAATATCTCTAACGGAACAGCTGCTGTTATAGGTGAAGACTACTTCATTAGATTCTTGGAATTTATGCAGATTATAGGTGTGCTCTAACACTGTCTACATTACCTGTGCATCTTCTTACTTCATTCCCAATCCCTGCTCAGTATGGTTCAGCCACTAAGGCCCATCCCCTGAACTTAATATGTGATTAAGTATCCAAATACCGTCTTTCAGTTCTGCTCTCCATATGTGTGACATACTGTATATTTACTGATAGTCAATATCTTGTAATGAGCACAGGATTTATGCAGAGTGAGATTCTTTTATTTCCAGTAGAGGACTTTAATTAGACATGTTGGTATTTATCTACAAAGCAGCAGATTTTATAACAGTACAAAGAGAATGTACACAGAGGGCCTAATTCAGACCCGCTCGCAAGTGGGTCGATGTTGGCCAAGTGCGCATGTGCACGATGGAGGTGGCTCCATCGTTCACATGTGCGAGACCAGAATAATGATGGCCAAGCCATCATTATGAGTCTCGCACCAAACGGGGCATGCTGTCGATGGTGATTGACAGCACGCCCCCTTTGGTGGGTGTGCCTGGGGCGTGGCTGCCCAGATGGAGGCGTTCCCAATGGAACACCTACCATCTGGGGCCAGCCCCACTGACATCACTAGTGATGTTAGTGGGAGTGCTTTTGGCTCTGATAGAGCCAAATGCACTCCAGGGCTTGCGGCAACGAGACCCTACCGCAAGAGTCTCATCACAAGCCCGATGGTCGCGATGGTCTTGACCATCGCGACCATCAATTTAGCTGCTCACTATAGCTGTGGGTGGTCACCCACAGCTATGCAAGTGGCCAGGAGGCCGCTCTTAAATTCAGAGGGATGACCCTGATTCAGAGTGAGCGCTCTATCAGAGCGTCCGGCTCTGATAGAGGGCCAGAGTGCTCACCTGTGTGTATTACATAAAAATGATGATTAATCCCATTGTGATGTTGCTCATATATGTCCATACATGATTAAATGAAAAATGTCTCACTACTATGTAAAATCAAAAATATTTATTATCAAAAATGGGAGACAATGCTCTAATGAAAGTAATGGTAGGTGTGCCATGAAGGACTGCACTGGTGTGTGGCCCGGTAGGTTAGTCAGCTCTTTTAGAGAGACTGTATCCATAGTTTTTGTATGTTACCCTGCACCACAAAATGTGTGCATCTTGAGAATATCTCCAGACACCTAGGGTGGTATTAAAGTCCAGGTGTGCCTGAGGGGTGCCTCCAGATATTAAAATAGGTGGTACTGTAGGGATGGTAAGTGAGTTCCTTTAGATGGATCTTGCTATATGGTACTTGATACTTACGTGACCCTATTGGTATTATATACCAACCACCCTCCTGTTATGTATGCCTGGGAAAGTTAAGGAATCTGGATATCCAGTCCCTTTTCATATGCTGAGATGACATACAGTATGTTACTCCTGCATAGGTGTGTAATGTAACAGTGTGTAATTATCCACAAATTCAAATCAGGTGTCTACAGTCATGACATCCTGTGCTGTGACTTACCCTGAGTCCTTGGTGGGAGAGAATGGCCCTGCTCTGAGCCACAGCTGATCCTCCTGTGTGACTACTATCAGTGAAGGAGACAGTGGAGGAGATGGTGCCCAGATGTAGGTGAAATCTACCAGGTCCCTGCAGAACCTGGAGGCACACAAGTTGGTACCGGCTGTCAGACCTGATGGTGATGTGTTACAGTAAGCCGCACTTCCTGGTCCATTCACTGCTGTACGTCAGTGTCTGTGTGTGTCATGTGTGTACCCAACGCGTTTTGGCCATTCATGGCCTTGATCATGGGTGGGTGTGTGTCTTGAGGAGTTTGGCTACATTGAGCCATCCAGCCAATTCCAAAGTGTTGCTCCACCCACCCTCCTGTGGAAGAGAATGTTAGTTTCCTGCTCTATGTATATGTAATCTATGTGAGCCAAGACAAAGCAACCTCACAACAATGGTGTGGCAGCATGAATCTAGAAGCAAAAAACTGCTATAATACTGTATGTAAGCATAGGTGGCTGCCAGTGGGTCAAAAAACTAGAGCTTATATATATATATATATATATATATATATATATATGTGTGTACACATAATAATCTGAGCCTAAATAAAAATGGAAGATGAAAATAAAAAAAAATAGTCATAATAATAAAAATAAAATAAAATAAAGATAAGGTGGTATTGAGTGCTGGTAACTGTCTGGCATATGGTAGTGTGCATGATGCACCTAAATGTCATTCTGTAAGATTTTTATCTAGCGATAACCTCCTCATATTTTAGATCAGATTAAATATGAAATACTAGTATATTGTTGATGTAAATACCCATGTTATGTATGCATTACATACAGTGCAATATGTTTAAGTATGTTCATTCTAAACAATTGATGTCCTTATGTATGATACCTTATTTTAAATGTGGATGCTCAAAACATATGTGGGTCTGATGTTATATCCTAGCAATGATTTGGTGAGATGATTCTGTCAAAAGTTCATACACATATATATGTACATACAAACATAAAACACGTATATAAATATATACACACATACATATATACACATACATGTGGTGTTAATATTCAAGTACTATCTGTTAGACTGATCTAAATGTGAGGAAAAAGGGGCATGTCTGGTTTTTTCTGTCCCGATCTTACTTGATGATAATGCTATTGTTAAAATCAATATTCAAGCCTTGGTGGTTGGTCTATAGTGACAAAGTGTAGCTCAAATGGGTCTGAGTTGTGAACTTCTTTGAAGTGCCTGGAAACAATATGGTGTTCTTAGCCTATTTTTATGTTCCTAATGTGTTTGTAAATTCTAACCTTTGAAGATTTGACTGTCCTACCTATATATTCAAAACCACAACTCACAAGGTATATGACCCCTTTGGTGCACACAACATATTCTGGTCAATTGCAAAAGTTTGATTCACTGTGAAGGATTGAAAATGGGTAATCTTTTTTGTACTACATATTTGTGTGTTTTTACAGCCTACACACCTCCCACAGTAGTGGAAGCCCACCTTCCATTCTGCGAATGATAATGTGGTCTGGATGAATGTCTGAGGTAGAATGTGGTTCTTCACAAGTTTCTATTTTATATCTTGGGCCCTCATATAGACTACCTTTTGGTGTTTTATGTAGAAACGCCTTCATATCGTGATCTTGCAGTAAAATGTACCAGTGACTATGGAGAATTGTTTGATCTTATTGGCTGATTGGTTGTATTGAGTAATGAAAAGGATGGTGTCCTTTATGTCTTTCCTTTTTGGTATTATAATCTCCTTTTAATAATTGTTCTTTCTCTATAAGTCCTATTTCTATGAAAGCTTGTTGTATCAATGTTGGATCATATTGCTAATCTGTGAACTGTGCACTTAAATCAAGACCTTGTGTGATGTAATCCTTAAACCTGGAACAATTCCTCTTAACTCTTTTAAATTGTCCCATGGGTATGTTCTCAAGTCAATCTTTGTTATGTCCACTGGAAGAGAGAATGTAACTGTTGACATCTACATTCTATTTAAAGTTTTTTATATGTATGTTGTTATCTAATGAAGATTTCTAAATCTAGGAATTCTACTCTCTCTTTGCTGGTGTGCATAGTTAAAACCAGATTACGGTTATTGTTGTTCATATAATGTATTAAATCTTGCAGTGATGCTTCCATGCCATTTCATATGAAAATTATGTCATCTGTATATCTCCACTTAAGGATCAGGTTCACCCCAAAGATATGCCCACTATATATATGTTCCTCCTCCCACTTGCCCATGAAGAGGTTCACATAGCTTGGGGCAAACCTAGATCCCATGGCAGTCCCTGTGATCTGGATATAAAATATATCATCAAACCACTGGTAATTGTGATGCAAGATGTAATCAATGTTGTTAATAATTAAGTCTATTTGGGCTTGATCCAAGGCTGTGACCCTTTCCAGAAGCATCTGGTGCTGTCCAAGCCTTGTGAGTGTCTAATTACAGTGTACAAGAAAGAAACATTGCTTGTCACTAACCAGTAATTGTATTGCCATTTGATCATATGTAAAGTCCTTAATAAAATGTCAGTTGTGTCATTGATGTAGGATGGTGGAGTTTAACAATGTCCTGCAAGAAAGAATCTGCATATTGTGATGGGTTAGCTGTCATGGGTTAGCGACACTGTGGTGGGATGTAGGGGTCTTTGTGGACCTTCAAAAGGCAGTAAACAAAAATATGTTACCAGGTGTGCATTCTGTAGGAAGGTGAATTCTTATTTATTGAGAATACTTTCATCAAAACCTTGTCTTAATATGATACAGTATCTAGTGTGGATTTGTGCTTTGAAGTGGAATCTCCTTTCAAGACCTAATATATTGTGGTGTCCCCCAGAATCCTTTGTTACTCTTTGATGTTCTCAACCTTATCTAACACCACAATCCCCCCCCTTTTCTGGCTGGTTTAATTATTATGTTTGTTTTGTTCTACATTTTTAAGAGCCTCCCTCTCTATTTTAGTTATGTTGTTCTCATATTTTTTAAATTTTATATCTGCTGTTTTTCTCTTTTTCGTCTACTGCAGCTAAAAGATCTAGATCTTTTATATCCAAAGATTCAAATGTTTTGATATAATGGTACTTGAGATGGCTGGGATAGAAATTGGATTTTGGTTTGAAAAATGAGTGTACAAATCTATCCAATTCTCCTTGCTTATTGTCTGAATAATTTTGGATGATAGGATTATTCACTAAGTGTTTCTCGAGAGTCAGTTTCTTATCAAATGATTGTAGGTCACAATTGATCTCAATTTTGTTTGGTTTTTGTGTGGGTGCACATTTTAATCCTTTTGAGAGGACTTTCTTATGGTGTATTCACTGTATTGTTAGTACTGTACTGCTTAAATTAAAGATACTTTGTTTGTGTTTATTTGGGTTCAAATGGGAAGTGTTATCTACCCTTTTTTTCTTAGTTTTTGTTGGAGTGCAGACATCCTCTATATCCTTGTCTGGTATTGATGGGTTATATACATGACAGAGATGCTCTTTTGCATCATTGTCTCAAAACTTCCAGTGTTTAAATCCCAACCCCTTCTTGCTTCATCCCACCCTTGCTACTCTCTCCCCCTACTCCCATATTTACCCAAGTGACCAGTCCTTTTCTCCATAGTCTATCCCACTTCCCCATGATGCACCTAGGCTTCTACTGTGCATGCATTGAAGGACCTACCTTACACAAATATATATTATATATAATATATGCAGGGCATTAAAAATCTGCAGTAAAAAATAAGTAGTTTATTCCATCAATACCATCACACAAAGTGTAAAAGACAGCATATCTTTTGATCATATCCAAGACCTTAATCATGGCAACCCATAACCCAGTATAGTCTGTAGTCTCGAGATTTGCATACATCACCTGCTGCTACAGAATGCACCCCTGCTAATGGTATTTGAACTGTGAGACTGTGAGTGCTGGATGTAAACTCACATATATAAGATGAATATGCTCTGCACTCCACAGTATAATCCTAAGCGTTGCGAGGTGCCCTTCCCCAATCACAATAGAAGCATACACAGAAATAGGATGGCACTCCGGCTTAATACATCCATACAAATAAAGCAGACACTTCAGCTGCGGGATCGATTGTCAACATTTCAGAGCATTGCTCTTTATCAAGACACATAAAAATAAGGACATGGTACATACCTTTTATAGACAAAACACCCATCATGCAAACCTCCATCGGCGCGGCTCCCTGTAGACCCGATGACATCATCAGCCCTCGACTCCGGATGGCAGCATCTCCAAAGGCCCCAGGGAAGCCTTCCGGTCATGTGACCCATCACCAGGGATACTAAAAGCAAACCTTACATTACTAGATGCACAACTAACGGCAAAAGACTGTCAGTCTCAGTTAGAAAAAATAATACATCATGTAAATACTGGTAATCGCAGCAATATGAAAACACCTATTTAAGCAACACTCCTGGATAGATGACTTATCCATGACTATATAGCATCAGTGTACAATACCAATGTCAGCCCTGCGATATTGGCCTGATTTCCATCTGTACTAGATGGTTGCAAATCCATCCATAATTCTATTAGTTAAAAATCAGCACTTGAAACAATTAAAACATATATAGACTATATAAAGAACAGGAAAAAAAAAGGAAAAAAGAAAAAAGACATGAGCAAAAAATGAATAAATACAAAAAACTAATATTACTAGTGTAAAACCAAATTTGGCTATAAGATGACCTAACTGTACACGTTATTACTCAAAACACCCTAGAATGTTTGACAAAAAAAATCAGAACTACTCCATACTAAATTCAAACAAAACAAGAAAAAGAAAGTTGCTCATTTAATCCATGTGGTTGGACCGTGTTTAATGTGTAAATCCATCTTGTCTCCCTCTGTAATAATAGAAGTCCACGGTCTCCACCTCGCTGTGGTACTTGGATTTGGTCAATCATCTTATATTTGATCATTGATAATCCAAGCTTATAATACCGAAAATGTCAAGCCACTGGCTGATCCGAATCCTTCCCATCTATGGCTGCTCTGATGGCTGATCTGTGTAATGCTATGCGTTCCTTAAATTGGCGAATTGTTTTGACCACTAAAAAGGCCACATGGACATCTAATAAAATAAACAACAAATTTGCTGGAACACGTTAAAGGGAATTTAATCTTCAATCTCTTGCCAGTATGTGGATGTGCAAATGTGTCTCCTGTTTCAAGAGAACTACAGGTGATGCAGCTCAGGCACTTATAATTTCTGGTTTGTGAGTAAGAAAATGAGGAGAATGAGGTTCTCTGAATCATGAAATGTCATTATGCACCACCAAGTCTTTAATGTTTTTTCCACGTCTGTATGCCAGCATTATAGATGAATTTCTCAGCGCAGGAAGCAATGGATCATTTGCCACCATCGGCCAGCGTTGTTTCGCATCTCGCATCAATTTTTGATTTGGTACTGAGTAATCTAAAGTCCAAATGATCCTATTGTTGTTGTTTACCTTTTTAGTTAATCTCAAACAATCCACACGGGATAAGGCTAACACCTTTTGTTTAGCTTTTTTCAACAGACGTGGTGAGTACCAACTAGCTAAAAAATAGAGCAGCATAATATCTATTTGTTTCCTGGCATCTATAGGGTCACTACATATACGAAACACTCTCAAGAATTGGGAGAATGGTAAACCACGTTTGAGGGCCGGAGGATGTGCACTATCTGATAGTAGCAAAGTGTTCCTATCAGTTTCTTTTTTGTAGACTGATGTCTGTAATTCATTTCTTTCATTGAGAGAGACAGCCACGTCCAAGAAATGGATCTTATCCTTGTTAAACTGATACGTGAACTTGATGGCTGGATCCATCAGATTGATATTTTCCATCATGTCAATAAAATCTTTCTCACTACCTGGCCACAAAAAGAAAATATCATCTATATAGTGGCCATAACCCGCTATATAGTGAGAAAGTGTAGGGTCATGGATAAACAAATCTCTCTCCACCTCCACCATAAATAAATTAGCGAAGAACGGAGCTGCACATGACCCCATTGCACACCCGTTTTTTTGAAATAAGAATTTCCTATCAAACACAAAGTAATTCCGTGTAAGTGTCAATTCTAACAAAATCAATACAAAGTTGATGTCTGGACCCATGTAGTGTGGATTGTTAGTCAATATTCTACGAATAGCATTAAGCCCTCTCTCATGCGGGATACTGGTGTAGAGGCTAAGGACATCTACTGTACAAAGTGCATAATTCCTAGCTAGAGGTGCAAGATCCTGCAATCAAAGAATAAAGGATGTAGTGTCCTTAAGTACTGTGGGTTGATTTTGAACCACTGGCTGCAAAAGAACATCCAGGTATTGTGAAACAGAGTAGTACAATGCGTTTCTTGCTGATATGATCGGGCGACCTGGCGTAACCACTGGATCCTTGTGTAATTTTGGAATAGTATATAATACTGGGACAATCGGAAGTTCACAAATCAGAATCTCAGCGAGTTTCTGTGGAATAGTAGAATTACTTACAGCTTTCAAAAGAATGTTGTCTAACTCTTTTTTAAATACTGGAGTAGGATCGAGTTGTAAAGCTTCGTATACAGCCTGGTCTGACAACTGGCAATTGATTTCATTCTGATATGCCTCAATATCTTGGACCACTATGCCCCTGCCTTTGTCTGCGGGGTGTATCATGATGTCAGTGTATTGGCTCAGATTACCTAATGCCAGTTTCTCTACTGATGATAAATTCGAAAATGTCGGGCACCTGATACAATCCATTTTATCGATGGATTCATTCATACAATTTGAAAAATATTTAAGGGCCATGTTGTTGGAGGGCTTGTCGAAAGTTGAGCTTTTATAGAAGGGTGGTGTGATTTCTGCTGAGGTATTCTGGACCCCAAAATACTCTTTGAGCCACACTCTATGATTAAATTTGTGTAGATCAATTTTATTATGAAATTTGTCTGGAATGTTGTCCGGCACAAATGATAAGCCTTTATTAAGTGCACTTATTTCAGCCAGAGTCAATATTCTTTGTGATAAATTGTATACTACATCTTCCTTTTGTAGATTCGCTTATCCTGACCTCGACCACTGCCCTGCTCTGTGGGTGTAGCCTCTTTGCTTATACCTGCCCCCCTTCTGGTAGTAACCCCAAAAGGGGGTCTCCATGAGGAGGATGCGGCTGATTCCCCTGCACATTCCGTGGAGCTTGATGTCACTCCACCACTTGAGGATTCCGTTTCCAGAGGGAATTTTTTATTAGATCTCAAAAGAGGACGTCTATTGGTACTGGAACCCCTGTTGTTCTCCCAGCTGTATACCTTAAACTCTGCGTAATCTCTATTCACTGTAGTTAATTTAGATTGTTTGAATTTCACTAGTTCCGCCCGGTATTTGTCCACTAGATTGGTCAATTTACTGATCCAATCTGTCGTTGTTTCTGTTTGCAATTTGTTGAGGTGAATTTTTTCAAAATTATCTATTTTTTCTTTCACCAAAGCAAGTTCCCTTGTTGATTCAGCAATCACCAGCAGAATTAGATCAAAAGAACACTTGTTCAAAACTGCTGCCCATTTACGGCAAAATTCCAAATTATATCTCCCTATAGTTGGGATATTTCTAATGCAGAAGTCTCGGGGGATCTTTTTTTCTATCAAGTAGTCTGACAAAGTTACACTATGTAAATAAAAATAAAGTTGCTCTAGGCTTTCCTCATCTGCCGTATCCCGCAGGTTTAATTTCACCAATATTGCTCCGTCCTTCACTAATTTATTTCTGGTGGAGGTGGAGAGAGATTTGTTTTTCCATGATCCTACACATTCTCACTATATAGTGGGTTACGGCCGCTATATAGACAATATTTTCTTTTTGTGGTCAGGTAGTGAGAAAGATTTTATTGACATGATGGAAAATATCAATCTGATGGATCCAGCCATCAAGTTCACGTATCAGTTTAACAAGGATAAGATCCATTTCATGGACGTGGCTGTCTCTCTCAATGAAAGAAATGAATTACAGACATCAGTCTACAAAAAAGAAACTGATAGGAACACTTTGCTACTATCATATAGTGCACATCCTCCGGCCCTCAAACGTGGTTTACCATTCTCCCAATTCTTGAGAGTGTTTCGTATATGTAGTGACCCTATAGATGCCAGGAAACAAATAGATATTATGCTGCTCTATTTTTTAGCTAGTTGGTACTCACCACGTCTGTTGAAAAAAGCTAAACAAAAGGTGTTAGCCTTATCCCGTGTGGATTGTTTGAGATTAACTAAAAAGGTAAACAACAACAATAGGATCATTTGGATTTTAGATTACTCATTACCGAATCAAAAATTGATGCGAGATGCGAAACAACGCTGGCCGATGGTGGCAAATGATCCATTGCTTCCTGCGCTGAGAAATTCATCTATAATGCCGGCATACAGACGTGGAAAAAACATTAAAGACTTGGTGGTGCATAATGACATTTCACGATTCAGAGAACCTCATTCTCAACATTTTCTTACTCGCAAACCCGGAAATTATAAGTGTCTGAGCTGCATCACCTGTAGTTCTCTTGAAACAGGGGACACGTTTGCACATCCACATACTGGCAAGAGATTGAAGATTAAATTCCCTTTAACGTGTTCCAGCAAATTTGTTGTTTGTTTTATTAGATGTCCATGTGGGCTTTTTTATGTGGGCAAAACAACTCGCCAATTTAAGGAACGAATAGCATTACACAGATCAGCCATCAGAGCAGCCATAGATGGGAAGGATTCGGATCAGCCAGTGGCTAGACATTTTCGGTATTATAAGCATGGATTATCAACGATCAAATATAAGATGATTTACCAAATCCAAGTACAGTACCACAGCAAGGTGGAGACCGTGGACGTCTATTATTACAGAGGGAGACCAGATGGATTTACACATTAAACACGGTCCAACCACATGGATTAAATGAGCAACTTTCTTTTTCTTGTTTTGTTTGAATTTAGTATGGAGTAGTTGTGATTTTTTTGTCAAACATTCTAGGGTGTTTTGAGTAATAACGTGTACAGTTAGGTCATCTTATAGCCAAATTTGGTTTTACACTAGTAATATTAGTTTTTTGAATTTATTTATTTTTTTCTCATGTCTTTTTTCTTTTTTACCTTTTTTTATTGTTTTTCTTTATATAGTCTATATATGTTTTCATTGTTTCAAGTGCTGGTTTTTAGCTAATAGAATTATGGATGGATTTGCAACCATCTAGTACAGATGGAAATCAGGCCATGATCACAGGGGACATTGGTATTGTACACTGATGCTATATAGTCATGGATAAGTCATATCTACATGAGTGTTGCTTAAATAGGTGTTTTCATATTGCTGCAATTACCAGTATTTACATGATGTATTATTTTTTCTAACTGAGACTGACAGTCTTTTGCCGTTAGTTGCGCATCTAGTAATGTAAGGTTTGTTTTTAGTATCCCTGGAGATGGGTCACATGACCGGTAGGCTTCCCTGGGGCCTGTGGAGATGCTGCCAGTTGAAGTCGAGGGCCGATGACGTCATCAGGTCTACAGGGAGCCACGCCGACGGAGGTTTGCACGATGGGTGTTTTGTCTATAAAGGTATGTACCATGTCCTTATTTTTATGTGTCTTGATAAAAGAGCAATGCTCTGAAACGTTGACAATCGATCCCGCAGCTGAAGTGTCTGCTTTATTTGTATGGATGTATTAAGCCGGAGTGCCACAAAGTGCTTTACATTTACAGTACAAAATAAGCTTAAACAAAGGACATTAGTGAAATGCTTGGGTGAATAGGTGAGTCTTGAGTCTATTTTTTAAGGATTCTAGAGTGGAGGCCTCTCGAACTGTGCGGGGAAGTGAGTTCCAAAAGGTTGGAGCCACAAAACTGAAAGCTCGACCCCCAGACGAATTCTGTGAGATTCTAGGTACTGTTAATAGTCCTTTGTCAATAGATCGCAGTAATCGAGTGGGACAGTAAGGAATCAGAAGGTACCCTGGGCCATGGTCATGAAGGGCTTTGTAAGTTATTAATCCAATCTTGAAAGCAATTCGCCATCTGACAGGCAGCCAGTGAAGGGAGTAGAGAATGGGTGTTATGTGGCTGGAATGGGGCTGGTTGGTTAAATGCCTGGCAGCTGCATTTTGTACCATCTACAAGCGGTGTAATTCTTTTGCTGGGAGACCGAGGTAGAGGGCGTTGCAGTAGTCTAGGTGTGATGCTATAAATGCATGTATGACTTTAGGCAGATCTTCTGAGGGAATTAAGTGCTTGATACTGGCTATGTTCCTCAGATGAAAGAATGAGGATTTGATTGTGGCTGATACCTGATGTTTAAGTGTCAAGCCACTATCCAGGACAACACCAAAATTCCGGACTTGTTTAGTGTTTTGTAATTCTGAACCCCCAAGCATAAGTCCTGTTGGTTGGCTATGCTGTAGCCCTGTCCTGTGACCTATCATAAGGACCTCTGTTTTATAAGGGTTCAGTCGCAGCCAACTGGCACTCATCCACCCCTGAAGCTTAGCTAGGCAGCCATTTAGGGTTGTTATTGGGTCCTTTGTACCTGGAGCAAAGGACAGGTACAGTTGTGTATCATCTGCATAGCAGTGGTAGACCAGGCCATGACGTCTGATTATTTCACCCAATGGTAGCATGTATACTGCAAAAAGCATGGGGGATAGAATAGAACCCTGTGGGACACCGCATGGAAGTGGCACTGGTGATGAAGAATTTACTCCAGAAGAAACTCTCTGTGACCTGCGAGTGAGAAATGATTTGAACCATTTAAGGACTGTGCCATCCAGACCACAGAAATTTTTCAGGTGCTCAATTAGAATCCCATGGTCCACAGTATCAAATGCTGCTGAGAGATCCAGAAGGATTAAGATTGAACAATCACCTCTGTCTCTTGCCATCAGAAGATCATTAAGCACACATACCAGGGCTGTTTCAGTGCTATGTCTTCTCCTGAATCATGACTGGAATGGATCATAAATATCATGGGTAGACAGGTGGGTTTCCAGTTGCATTGCCACCACTTTCTCAATGACTTTTCCTAGAAAAGGAAGGTTTGATACTGGTCTATAGTTGGTCATGCAGTCGGGTTCTAAATTAGATTTTTTAAGAAGTGGTCTAACAATTGCTTCCTTTAGTGGTTCTGGAAAAATGGCTGTTTGCAAAGAGCATTGAACTATTTTTGCAATTACAGGGCTAATACAGGGCCGGACACCTTTCGCCTAGGCCGTCCCTGGTCACAGGTTAGCGCTTTTGGACTCCCACTCACCGTCAGTGACCACCTGTCACTGACCCTGCCCACTGCGCCATGGGCGTTTAACGATGCGGCCACCACCAAACTCTACCATCGGCGTTTGGAACCACTTATTAGGTACACTCAGGCTCCTGTCTCGGAACCTGGAACCGCTTCTGCTGCATATGTGTTTGACTAACTGCGCACACACCTCCTGTTTGGTGTCGGCTGTTCCCACCTGATCCCTCGCAATGGACCAGGTCTGCACAGTAGCTTGGCAGAGAGCTTGAACTTGGAGACACGGAGCTCTTACCCAGAACAGCAGGAGAATGGTATAGCGTTTTGGCGCAATTCTGTTGGTCGCAGGATTGAGTCAATTGGTAAAGGCAAATGGTATTTATTTGCTCAATGTCTTAAAGAAGACCTTCCCTTCCGTCTGAAGGGGAATATCACACAGAAATCAAACAGCAATTCCTGTATGTACCACATACAGGAATCTTATCAGCAGGTCTCCTCCACACAGAAGTTACAGGGTTGTATACATACAGGGCTCACAGTCCCTTTATGTCATTCTAAAACACATTTCCACAGGGGGTAAGTCTGCCCTGTGGTTTACAACCAATCATCATAAGTGCATGAGCTGTACATGTGCTGGCCACATGCACATTTAACATTGTCCCCTATGGACAGTGGGGAGTGGTCACTCCCCGGAGCCTGTGACTACCTGGTGTTTTGGTCACCACCCAGGAGTCAGCTCGTCTAAGGACTGCAGCTCCCCTTGTGAAATGATCAAGCCCAGATCCAAAATTATTTTAAATTTAAATGGAAAGGGGGTGCTTCATAGTGCAATAACATTTTTAATTAACAAGATGGTAACATATAAAACAATGCACTGTTACAGTGCTGCTTGTACCTTATATAAAACAGTGTGGGCTGGTTACCACATGGTGTTTTTAAAAACTCCCACTGGCAATCACCACCACGTTGTCCCTGAAAGCTGTCGGATTCACACACCCTGCTGCTCACTGCTTCTCGAGAGGTCGGACCACATTGCTGCTAACCATGGAGTTGGGGGGAGCCGATGGAGTCTGTGTCATGTCATGAGGCCACACTCTAATGCATTTCCTCAGAGACTTCGTCAGAGGGCTGTCCTCTGCGGCGTGACTTGCTCCTTTTAAATATGTGTAAATTTGGCTACTTGCTGTCAATCATCAATAAAATTAGTTCCTATGACTCACAAGTCTCTACTGATGCAAATATAAATGAGATCCTTAATTGATGAATTTAACATAGGAACAGCGGTCATATACACAAGCTGCATGTGTTCAACAATATACATTTTGGTGAATGAACTATCAAGATTGCCAATTTCTATATAAAGAAAGGGGCATCTAAGAATAAATTATCCCCTTTTTTGCTGGTTTATAATAATCCAAACAACCAGGCATATTATGAAGAAATGTGGCATGAGGATATAACTCATTAACCACTGTATAGTACATATTCCTGCATAGAGGAGATGTCAGTAGTGGAGACCTTCCAGTCTTACACATTAAATACAATGTATCACAAATATAACAAATATAGCAAACTTTCCTCTTAGTTTAAAACCACAGGACTTTTCAGCATATTTTAACTAAAAGGACCCTTAAGATCAGGATCCTGGAACATACTCGTAATATAAAGAATAGAGTACAAACTCACAGTCTCCCATGGCACTTACAGGAGTGTCATAATAGTGATCATAACTGTCTAAGATTCAAAGGCATTGAGAAAATAAACAACCATGACAGGGGAGGTGACAAGGACAATGAATTCATAAAACGAGAAACATACTGGAACCTAGCCTTAGATACATGGATCTTGAAAGGGTTAAATTAAGGAATAGAAATTACCCCCTTTTGAAAGAATTAGAGACATCTACTTGAGCTTTCTTTGTATTATTAGTTGAGAAAAATTGAGATGTGTCCAATATAAATAACCCTCTTCCACATATCTAAAAGTAAAAAGTTTGTTATGGGTAAATTCTTTTCTCCCCAGAAGAATAGGAAGAGAACAACTCCAAAAGATTATCAATGCCCAATTGTGAATTGAGTTGAATAATTTGCCTTGGAAGTCTGTATGGCATGCTCCCAGCACTCTCGAGAGCGATATTGGGAGCTGCCATGCTGTTTGCTTCATTGAAAACATGAGATATGTATTGCACTATGTCTATGGATCATGAAATGGCCGAACAAAAGCTACAAGTGATCTTACTATGTCCCCTTACCTGGTTGCTTCATGTGTTTGGAATCTTGGAGTAAATAATCCTCTTTTAAATATCTAAAACTAAAAACTTTTATGGGGTAAGCTCTCCTCTTCTTATAAGATTAGGAAAATAAGAACTGTAAAAGATCATTGCCTCTTAATTTGGGAATTGAGTTGAATAATATGCTTTGCCAGTTTGTATGGCGTGCTCCCAATACTTTTGAGTATGAAATTGGGAGTTGCCATACTGGTTGATTTGTTGAAACTACTGAAAATAAGAGATATCCATTACATCATGTTTATGAATCATGAAGTGGCCGAACAAATGCTATAAGTGATCCCATTCTGTATTTTTTCCTGGTTGATCCACTTTTTAATCTTGGAGTAAAAGTGAGCCGATGATGCGGCAAATGTGCTGATGGTTTGGCAAATGTTTTGATGGTGTGGCAAATGTGCCGGTGGTGCAGAAATGTGCCGATGGTGTGGCTTGTGTGCTGACGGTGTGGCTTTGAGAGCAGATGGTGTGGTAAATGTGCCAATGGTGCACCTTGAGTGCCGATGGTAATAGCAGCTAGTAGATAGCAAAATGGAAATGCTGTGGCTTTGAGTGCCAATGGTGCAGCTTTTGTGCCAATGCAGTGGCAATAGCCATTAGTAGATAGTCCAATGGTAATGCTGTGGCTTTGATAGGCGATTATGTGGAAAATGTGCCGATGATGCAGCAAATGTGCAGATGATGTGGCAAATGCACCAATGGTGCAGCTTGTGTGCCGATGTAGCAGAAATAGCCATTAATAGAAAGTACAAGGTAAATGCTGCAGCTTAGAGAGCCAATGGCAGCATGAAGGTGTAGGTGCGGCATGGAAGCCATAGTAGAAGCTGGAGAACTAGGAACAACACGGAAGCTTTTGGGGCGGCAAATGTGCCAAAGGTGCATCAAGAG
Organism: Taudactylus pleione; assembly: GCA_031769625.1. Taxonomy (NCBI): domain Eukaryota; kingdom Metazoa; phylum Chordata; class Amphibia; order Anura; family Myobatrachidae; genus Taudactylus; species Taudactylus pleione. The sequence goes on from JAUIMM010000040.1 coordinate 60,808,163, forward strand.
CCGATGTTAGGAGAGTAAGTGGTCGGTGCTACGGGTTGGAGAGCCGAAGGCAGCATGGGGGTGTAGGTGCAGCTTAGGGGTGACTCCAAGGTAAGCAGCCTCTCAATTCAGATATATTTGTATGTGCCTTTATCATGTGGCCTTATATTGGGCAATTATATGACCAAAATTGGATATAGTTATCAGTTTTGGGGATGGGTTTGGGGTGCGGTGCACCCTGGGGTTGGTGTGGCTGGGCTACTCTGGGGTGGCACACATTAACACTTTATTTAGTACTTTAACACCTATATATGTACATTTTTATATTTATTTATATATATATTTTCTTTATTATTCTTTTCTAAGCATTTTAAATAATTACACCTTTCACCTATGTATCACTTATTAACACATAGTTTTTACTTTACTCTTATTAACACATATTAACACTTTAGTCTTTCACTGGTGTGCTTCCCTGGGGTGGCTGGCCTTCGACTTTTTTTTGGATTCTGCACTACAGACCCAGACCAAGTGATAGGGACCTCTAATATCAGAGAGACACGGCCTGGAGGCTTAGCCATATTTTTGCAAACATATGCAACTGAGATCTCTGAATTATTTTCCACCTTGTAGTTTTTCAAATCTTATTGCTGAATTAATTGTGAGTGCTGGGGTATTACTTTTTGTTGTTTCAAATATTAAGATTCTAGAAAGATCTCAGGCTTTTAGAATTAAGGAATCTGATCTCTAAGAACTTTGTATCATGTCCAATATGGGCTATATAAATCTACATGTAAACATTTATAGAATAGATGTAATGAAACTGTGTAATAGCACTAACAACAATTGTTACTGATAAATTATTCCAGCTTTGTGTTGTAACTTCAAATTTTCTACTTAATAACTGTAAAATATGAGAGAGAAATGCACTCCACATACTTTATATATCACACATATCTTTTCCAGAGCAATCCAATTCAGATACATAAAGTGTTCACACATAATCATTTATTTCCAGACCTGTTCTTTTCACAAATAAATTGATAAGAAAGTACAAAAAAGTAAGGATAAGCAAAATAATACATGGCTTTAAAATGACTTTAATTTATTGCCCACAAAGGAAAAGAAAATCATAAAAAACATGGTTGAGGATAACATGAAACAACACAGCAGTATGCATTGTGAAAGATCTCAATTCCCAAGGGCATCATCTTCCATTATGGTATTAAAAGAAGCAAACTAGTATCCTGCAGATTTGACTCATTGTAACAAGTCTATAATTATTACTAGCTGCTGGAAGATATAAATATCTAATTCTTAAGTACAGAAATAAAGTTTTGTGACTGTTGACTGGCTGACTACAATGAGCTATTGACTTTCCCTTCATTCCTTTCCTGAGATTTTAATAGAAATTGACAAATTAAAAGTTTTAGGTCTAGTTTCAGAGGCACCAGATTTTATAGATTACTTAAAAAAATTCTAGTACAGAATAAACTTGCAGTATAAACATAAAAACGATATTACATCATGTATATTTAAATAGCTTATTTTCCAGACTCAGCATGTTGCATGTTCATTACTGTCACTTCCATTTTAACAGTGATGTTTTGAACACCCTATAACACAGTATTTTTATGTTATTTTATAGCAGAATGAAATACATTCTAAAAAGTATTAGAAATGTTGTTAATCTATAAAATTGAAAACAAATCAGGACAACATATACTTTGCTCTATCCAATGCATGTTCTGTTTTTAACTTAAAAAATTAACTACTAATATATAAATACATTTGGAATTTATTTAAGATTAGTGTGTATTACCTTCAGAGTTTTCAAATTGAACACCTTGTTCTCTTTTGTATTTCACAGTAGAATTAACTTTCTCTGCAGTGTTCCTGGCTTATAATAAATAATTTGCAGTCATTGCTACAACAATTTTCAAAATAACGCATTAACAGCAACATAATTTGCTAGATTTGTCTTTTCTTTACATACATTTTACTGATCTTGTTTGTACATCATGATTGTCTCTGCACAAGATAGCTGAAGAAAAAGCTAGCTCTAGTCCTTAAGTCTCAGTTCTTACTCATTTGAAACTATTTGTACCCATGTATTGTGGATTCATCATCTTCCTTGGTCAATCACAACACACAAAACATAACTAGCTAAAAAAGGTATCTGCAAACCCAGTGCATTTCTTCCATACAGTAATTTATTTTACTCCACTGGATTTCTACCTACATTCTTTCCTATAGAAGCTCCTCTGAAATACCTACAGTACATGATATTTGATACCCTTAGTCTAAATCTGACATCCATATGCCTAAACATTTTCTCAAGGAATTGACTGAGAAAAGTTTGTCTCAAACCTTCAGCAAGAGGTGGGGATCTGACAGACAGAGTACAGAGTCTGGAAGAAAGAGACACAATGTATCATGTATAATTACTATTTAAAGCCACTGGTACAGGATTTCTAGCCCGGCTGGTGAATGTGTGAAATACATAAGATGATCTAGATGACTGAGAATATGTGGCATCACTTTGATGGTGAATTTCACAAGGTTAATAAATAGATCTCTTCTACCCTGCTGCTTCTTTGTGATTCTGTATAATTTCTTTTGGATATGGCTCACAGAGCAATCAACCTTTGACCAGGTCCAGATAAGCAACCCATGAATCATTTTAGCATTTAAAAAGAAGTCAGTCTACACAACAGTGAATTGCAAAATTGATGATTTTCTTCACTACAAAGACATGAAGTATCATTGAATAAGCTTATAGTATTAATAAATTGCTATGTGTCTGAGGAAGTCTGAGGATCAGGAATTCTTGAATCAGCTGGACTTTAAAGCAAGCTACTTGTCTTAAAATTACACTGTCATCACTTTGCAGAGTCTTTCTTTGTCATGCCATTACTATAATGCCTGTAACCTTCATTTGACTGTTCTCTTACATATCTGAATTCTCTCTTTGAACAACTCTTGCCTTGTATGGGCTTTGTTATTGAGATGCATTATGTTTTTAACTATGAGTGACAAGCTTTCTAATGTTGTCTTGTTTTTGTAGCACTGGAAGTCTAATAACTTCTTAGGTAATCTTATCATTATCTCTTTATCTTCTTTGCACCATTATCACCTATTATATTTTATTCCCTCCCTCTTTTAAAATTGTATAATGTACTTGTTATTGCTGTGACTTAAGGTAGTAAAGAACATGGCCTTGTATGGGCTTTGTTATTGCGATGCATTATGTTTTTTTAACTATGAGTGACAAGCTTTCTCTTGTTGTCTTGTTTTTTTTAGCACTGGAAGTCTAATAACTTCTTAGGCAATCTTATAGTTATCTCTGTATGTATCTCCTTTGCACCATTATCACCTATTATTTTTTTCTCCCTCTTTTAACATTGTATAGTGTACTTATTCTTGCTGTGACTTAAGGTAGTAAAGAACATGGACATCCTATCATTCTTTTTTAACCTTCACCATTTCCCTTTCCTATTTCAGGTGTACTGTACTTTTTGCTTTTGACCTAGTTTCACTCACCATATTGTTGTCTTCTTGAGTTGTATTATCTAAGCTCTAGTTGGACACTGCATTTCCGCAACTCTATTAGTTTGAATTTTACTACCATCTTTCATACACTTTAAAGCAATATGCACAATAATTTGTGAGTTTGTTTTGAAGAGTTATAAAAATGTATACATGTCAGCATGGTCTTCTATCTCACAGGCATAACATAACTTAGCAAAATATGAACATACAGTAAATGAGTTTATATTTTTGTTTACACACTAAAAACAATTACATTAGATTGTATAGTTTAATATGTTAGAGATTTGACTACTGGAGAAAACAGAAAATAAATGAAAGTACTGTAGAAAGATTACTTACTATACCTTTGTTTTTCATATTGGCTTAAACACATTCCTGTTTAGCTTATCATAGAGCTATTTTCCTTGTCATTCCTCCAAATGGTATGCCATGTCCACCAATAAACCGAACTACTTTGACCATTTATCTAATGAGGGTGAGGAAAATACATAAATAAATAAATATTAAATAAATAAATAAATAAAAAATGTGCTGGGGAATTAAAGGAATTTTATGCCTATACTCAATGCATACAATTGAAAGGGTTCTTATCTGCTTCTTACTGAAGACATGATCCCCAAAACCTGTTACCTTTTACTCTGCTAACCAATACCTTTTTGTACTTGAGGAGGTGTACTGTATATGAATTTATTTATTTATTGTTATTTTATTTTATTTATATTACTGTGAATAGTTTTCTCAACAACAAGTCCAATTTGCCATTGATGGTAACCATAAGTACTGTAATTTATCTTAGCACATATAAAACAAAATCTCCTGGCTCCAATCTTACTGCCCTACATGCATTTTCTCAGGCTGTCTGAGGAATGTATAGTATTTATCATTAGGATTCATGGACCTGATTGAAAGATGTATGCTAATGCCACTGCAGCTGCTAATTTGTATGCAGCGGCTGTGCAAAAATATTCAAATGTCACAGCCACCTGGATTTGTATTCAAACACTCACCAGTGACTTTGCTAATCCAAGCAACTGCAATCAAAGATGCAGCATCGGAGTCAGCCTTCTGAGTAATCCTTGGTCAAACAGAATGGCTGTGGTAACTGAGATGCTGTAGACAGTTTTACTGCATGCTAAATCACAGTCCTGGGCAGATGTGACTGTTTTCAAGGCATAACATGCTGTTTTTGTCCTGCCACTCTCCCCATTGCCACCCACAAATGGTCCAGTCCCTGCCTTGTCAAATCCTCACTGCAAGTGACAATGGTAATGAACCTTGACATATGTGCAGTGCGACTCAGATGCAGGTGCACATTACCGATAACCGCTCAACTGTGTAAACATCTCTGAATAAGGACCCATATTCAGTAGTACAAACCTTCTATAATAGTACTTAAACCTTCTATAATAGTACTATAATAGTACTTGTTAACCTAAATATTACATATAACTATAAGTGCTAAGATATACCAGGTTGTCCTATTCTTATATAAGTATGATTATCTATAATCGGAATAAGTATGATTTACCACAGGCCACATGGCCGGGGGTTCTAATCCCAACAGCGGAAGCCTAGCAGGGGTGAATATCCTGAAGCTTACAATGGTAAGTATTAACTAACCTATTTTACCCCATAACCCTCCTTTAAGTTTGCCTTACCCTAACCCACCCCCCAAGTGCCTAACCCTAATGCCCACTAAGTGCCTTAACATAACCCCTCCTTTACCGCTGCCTAACTCTAAGTCTCCAGGGATGGTGCCTAACCCTAACCTCCCCCAGGGGTGCCTAACCCTAACCCCCCTCTTTCTCTGTATCATTAATCATAAAGCACAATTTTGCTATTCTTTAATGAAATAATATACATAAATGAATTGACTATCAGACAATACTGATAAAAATACTTTCTTGTTGAAATTCGACTGATATATGTCACTCATATTTTACATTTCTATAGTATCATACACCATTGTATATACATTTGGGTTAGGAATATAAAGATTACCCATAATAACTTTTCAGAGAATATATGAACTTCTTAACTAATAAGCAAATTCAATCATATATCGAATTGTTAAATATTCTCAAGATGGAAGTTTAGTCTGGAATACTTTTATAATTCTATATCATATATGTATATATACTCTTGACTAAGAACAAGTAATAAACTGCAGTATTGTTATTCATTCAACATGAGGTGGTGATTGCAGTATGTCAGAAACTAGACAACATCACTGATACAAAATTATAATTTGCCCTGGACTTAGGGCCTCATTCAGAGCCGCAGGCAAGCACACAGCACTAGCAAGTGGCTCAATATTTATGGTATGCACATGCGCCGCATCTGGCATGTGCATGTCTGAGTCCCGATGAGTGACTGAGCTTCAGTCGCTGCAGGGCTCGCTACAAGACGGGGCAGCTGTCGATGGTGACTGACAGCTCGCCCCATTTTGTAGGTGGGGAGGGGGAGTGGTTGGGCAAATGCAGGTGTTCCTGGCATTTGAGGGCAGACCTACTAACATCTCTAGTAATGTCAGCTGTGGACTTCCTGCTCTATTAGACCAGGAAGTCCACTCAGGCTTGCAGGAACAGAGACCCTCCCACAGTGTCTCGTCGAAAGCCCGATGGTCACGATAATCATGATGGACTCCAGGCCACTTGCACAAGCTTTGCAAGGGGGTTGGAGAAAAAAAAATAACCACGCCAAAAAACACGCCCTGATTCAGAACGAGCGCTTGCTAGCAGTGAGAGGGTTTGAATCAGACCCTTAGTCCAATGCAGAGGGCAATCAATTTAGAGCAGAGTGCAATCCACCATCTTGACATCAACATATTTTTCCAATAAACACATTATACAGTAATTTGCCTCTAAAATTCACTATTATAGCAGCAATTGCAGTATAGATTGAGAATGTGAAAGATGAATGAAAGAAGAACTGGCACTAGATATCCACCTATTTCTACAGCCTTTCAGTTTGTGCTACACAGTGGACGGCATGGTGAGAGGACAGATGGCTAGTCCAGATTGCAGGAAAGAGCAGGGTGTTTCTTCTGTCATGGTTTGTTCATTTTCAGGACATTTCAGGGTAGTGTCAGAATGTTGCTGAGAGGATGCTTTGGGAATGTAGCTACAAGAAGGTTCCGAAGATTGCAGTTCCCTTTTATTCTCCTGTGTGCCTGAATGCCAGGACATGTATGTGTACCACATATACCTAGAAGTGGAGGGGGTGATGCATATTTTGCTCAGTCAGTCGGCTGCTCACAATCTATCTTGCCTTCCTAGTGGTCTGCATATGAGCCATATTACAGCCAATCGCAGAGCTGAGATGCCTGAGTGAAAGAGCATTCATCCATTAGTACTAAGGGTTTATCCAGTCACCATTCACTTCTGACTAATGGGTCCATTACATAGTATCAGTATTTACCTTCTATTTTCAGAATTTACATATTGCCTTATGGAATGGGTATGATATCCCGGCAGTCGGGACACCAGCTCTCAATATACCCACAGTGGCATCCCTATGCTCAGGATCCCAACAAGGGTTGGGTAAGTATAGTAACTCTCCCCTCTTCTCCCCCTACCCCTCTGTTTCTACATCCTAACTGTAAACCTCCCCCCACCCCATACTCATTAGTGCCTAAACCTAACCATCCCCCCTTGGTGCCTAAACCTAATCCTCCCCCATTAGTACCTAAACCTAACACCCCCAGTGGTGCCTAACCCTAACCCCCTGTGATGAATAAACCTAACCCTCCTGGCCCACAGCTAAGTCCTCACCAGGCTTGCTCTACTTATGTTTATCATACCAACTGTTGGGAGTCCAGCGTCAACATGTCATCTACTGCCAGTGATCTGGCCAGGTAGTGGCATTCCGGTGCTGGGATTTCATCAGCCGGGATGCTGTATGTTGTTCAATTAACTACAACTCTGTCTGACAATGTCTAAGAAAGTAATTGTGTTAACATATAAGAGGCAATATTACCTCATATTCTAAACACTATACAAATGTGATTTGTAAAGCACTGTGTTACTATAGATCCAGTGGTTTATGTAAGAGTAAAAATTATTACTGGAAGATTAGTCAGCCAATAGCAGTTGATCTTGTCAGTGGCAGCATATGTATGGAATCATCAGTAGTGGCATACTGTATATATGCTGTGTGTTTTTCATACATATATAAAGTATTATAATATCTGCCATCTAGTTTATTTAATAGCCAATAATTTTGTTAAATGTATGGGTGATAGGTCCCTTATATGGGTTAGGTCTGTAATTACTATTCATAATAGTCATAAACATAATTTTTAACAATGTATCATTAATTAGGGATGATGCTAATATCTAGATGATGTTGTCAGTGATAACTAATATATTTACTGTTGTTAAACATATTGTATAAAGGTGATTTATATTCTGTTATTTTGTATAGATGTAGCTTTAATTGGAGCTATGTGTATGGAATCACTAGTGACAACACTTACTGTACTCAACATAGGCATGGTGTTATATGCTTTCTCTAATTGTGATAACTATTATAGTTTGTTTATAATGTTATTGGAATGGAAATATTGACTGGCAGGTCACTTTTCCATAATGTTGATTATGTTGATAATTGATTATATGTTATCATAGGTGATTAATATCAGATGTGTAATTTATTGTGATATATCTAGAAGTGCGGTCCAAATTTTAAAGATGTCTAACTATATCATGTGTTTTCCAATATACGTTGTTTTATATTGATATAAAGAAAAAAAAATGTATATTTGGATGAATAAGTGAAGGGGCCCTATATTAAGGGAAGGGAGGTTGGATATCTACTGTGTAAATAATGAGATAGACTTTGATAAGTGTCAGTTCAGGACCATGGATTTTCAGATCATAGGGGTATGAAAGTGTAACATGTATCAAGAAAAATGTTAGTGTAAGCAGTGATATCTGATACATTAATGCATGATAAATTGGTAATGAATATTAGATCTATATCTTCTTTGTATCGAAGTTGTTATTATCGTATGTTGTATGAATATGGTGTTAAGAATTTATCCCTGAAGTATACCAGAAACACAACTTTACAAGATATAGCAAAGAAACTTAAAAAAATTATTGTATAACTCACATGAGCAGCACAGAAAATTCTACTTGGGTGTGGCTGGGTATCAGATGTTAGTAATCAAGATTCACAGTAGTTGGAATTGCATAAACACTTGAAATTCAAAACAGAGCAGGTATGGACATATTGAGAATCCTAGTAAATTTTTATATAATTTTCCAGATATCAAAAAACTGTTGTGGTCCTGCACTGATATTATACTTTTATTTTTCAAACCTGAGGCTAGTATATATATGTGTGTGTATATATATATGTATATATATATATATATATATATATATATATAGTGTGTAATAGTAGACCTATGCTACTCCTCTAATAGGTGGATTATTCTATTCCTAGAGGTGCCCCCTTACACAACATGTTACTCAAAAAGAGAAAGAAAAAGACAAGATTATCTGGTCCAGTGCACTGATAGGTCTCAATATGGTTCTATTAGTTTAATATCCTCAGAGAAATATATAAAATATAACTTATTTTATTATTTAAAACTTGTAGTGTATTCAGATGTATGGCGAAATATAAAATAAGTAAAGAAAAAAAGAATGTGAAATTTAATTAGAAATTGTGATTAAAAAAAATTCCAGATATGCAGGTATATAATATAATTAACAGATAAGTAGGGGGATGTAAGCTTACCAGAGAATCGGTATATTATACCGCCAGACCTAAGCTCGGCAGATGAAATACCGATGCTGGAATGCCGGCTGATGGAGATCATGACAGGGTAATTATTAACCCTATCCCTACCACTCTTCCCCCCCCTAACCCTCCCTTACTGGTGACTAACCCTAACCTCTCCTCTAGTGTCTAAGCCTAAAATCCCCCCAGGGGTGCCTAAACCTAACCCCCCTCCCAAACCCTAAACCTAACCCACCCCAGGGAATGCTTAACCCTAACCTCCTCCCAGGGGTGCCTGATGCTAACCCCCTTCCCCTAGCCTAACCATAACCCTACCAAGGGGTGCCTGACCCTAAGTTTCCCTGGGAGTCCCTAAACCTAACCCTCCCCCCCAAGGCTAACAGCTCCCGACACTCGGCTTACATACATTTGGTATACTGGGAATAGGGCTAATGATAGGCATCAAAATTTAGATACCCATCTAAATTTCCCATGCCGGGCTTTCACTGTCAGGAAGCCAGTGTTTGGCATTTTGACCACCGGCTTCCTGACTACATCCCTTTACCAGGATGTACCAGGTTAAATAGAAGATGATAATATGGAACTCGAACAAAGTCCACAACTCACACAGGTAATAATTGCAGGTAGTCAGAACTGACATGGAGCATATAATAATATAGAAACAACAGTCCAGGCAGGAAACACTTGAAATTCATAACAGAACCAAGTATGCACATATTGAGAATCCTAGTAAACTTGAATATAATTTTCCAGATTTGCAGGTATAGAATATAATTAACATATAAGGAGTGGGATGTAATCTTATCAGGATGTACCATGTTAAATAGCATGTAGCAGATGATAATATGTTACTTCAACAAAGTCCAGAACTCACACAGGTAATAGTTGCAGGTAGTCATAACTGAGCATACCATAATATAGAAACAGCAGTCTGGGCAGGAAACATAGTTTGGAAAATCCAAGGAACCATATCACAAGAACCAGGAAACAATATAAATGACCAGCAATGCATGCTGGTTCCAAGCAGCCTATAAGAGTAATTAACAGGTGTTGTCCATGTTTGCTGATTGGCAATGATTCACAAGGCAACTGATTGAGTAATGTCCTGATAGCAGCGCTTCTGTCAGGGACCAGAACTGCTGCTCATACACAAAAAGGCCGGGTGAGGGGTGGTGAGAAAGCATATAGCAATGAGCAAAACAAACAATACTGACATATATTTATTCTAGAGTGTAATTCATGATGGTTCTGAATATTCATATAGGTAGAAGTATACTATATTTAAGTTCTCTTTAAGACCTACTGGTGAGAGTGTTCCTGATTTAAAAATCCACTCACTTTCTCTTTTAAGTAGTTCCCTGGTAATGTCTCCACCTCTTTTTTCCAAACCAAAGAGTATTTAATTCCTCTGATGAATTGTTGTGTTAACAGTGGAATTGCCTGGCAACTGAGGTCAGCTGCTTTATTTTGCCAATATTTAATATAGCATTTCTTATTGATCCTACATGTTTTAATGTCCTTTTTCAGCATTCTTGATGTCATCCACATGTATTTAATTTTACATTGACATATAATGCAATAGATCTTACACTTTTCAAGATCCACATGGGTAAGGCTGTTTTTTTTAGGAGTTGTACCTAAGAAGTGACTGCAAATTCACCTCTTAGATTGAGTTATTTCCTTCAACTCATTTATACATGTTCTTTTCGATTTTCAGTCAGATCTTGATCTGTAAGGTGTTCATGCCAGTGTTTTTGTATTGTGTTTTGTTTTCCACTTTGCAAAGAAGTTACCAACAAATATAAGTCCTTTGCATCTTCTTTCTTGTTTTTTTCTCTAAACATTAGTGAATACATTGGTCTCCTGTTAATGGATTTTCTTGTTATTTTAATAGTCTAGCCCACTGTGCCCCATTTCCTTCAGTCTTGTAGAGATTTCCTCACACTTGTAGACTAGATCATTAGAGAAATTACTTTTTAGTCTAAGGACTTTTCCTTTGGGAATGTTAGCTATAATATGTGGGAAGTAGGAGTTAGATTGATGTAAGAAATTGTTGGTAGTGGTGGCCTTTCTAAAAGGTATAGTGACTAGCATTTTGTGTTCAGTCCTATAAAAGGATAAATCCAAAAAGTGAATTTCAAACTCAGGTTGTTCTCATGTAATTGATTGATAAAGGTTTTTAGGCATGTTGTGTCACCTTCCCAAATTAATTACATTATCAATATACATGAGCCATGTAATGATATTTTGGTGTAGTAGTTACTTCTTCATGAAAAATGTATGTGTTCCAACCACCCAAGGCATATATTGGCATAAATGGGTGCACATGCACCCCATTGTTGTGTCTCTAATTTGTACATAATACTTGTTGTCAAAAGTAAAATAATTGCTGTGTATTACAAAGTGGAGTAATTACATAAGAAAATCATGGAATGCACTAAGTCCTTCTATGGTTACAAATATTTAATGGCTTCAAGTCCCTTTTGGTAATCAATTAATGTATATAGTGATTCCACATCGAGGCTGACCTAAATGTATGTTTCTTCTAAATTTACATCATGGAGTTTCTTTAGGACATCTGCTGCATTTTGGATATATAAGGGAAGAATTGTTATATGGTAGTGTAAGTGTATATCAATTAACATGCTGGACTTTTTCCAGAAATCCACTAATACAAATGGACTCCCCTGTGGTTTCTGCTTATTCTTGTGGATTTTAGGCAGAAGATAGAATGTGGGTACTTTAGGATTCATTATCTCGTGTTCCTGTTTCATGATAGCTCCTCTCTGTTTTGCCTTTTTTTAATTCTATTATATGAGGAAGTTGTATGTAGGATTAAATATAGACTATAGCAGTCCATGTTGTTGAATTGTTTGTGTGCCTCTTTTGTGTACAGATCTTTTGGCCATATATCGATGTTGCCATGTTTTCCAGATGGTTTTATTATCACATCCTCCCAAGTTCTTATCTCATGTATTGCCTCTCTTTCTTTCCAAGTGAGAGAGTGTTTTTAATTCATTTGTATTTGTCTCCTGGAAGTTGTCTAGAAAACTTGGCACGAAGTTCCGAAATACTCTGATTTCTGAGCATATATTTTCTTGAGAGAAGAAAGTGGGTTTCCTCTTACAAATCTGTCTTTTCTTTTCCTAATCCATTGGTGTGTATCATCTTGTAGTTTTTCCTGAATGGATTGTGCATTCACTTTTTTCTGTGACAATTATATATAGTTCTGATAGTGACATGTTTTGAGACCCTGCGTCATGATCCTATGTTTTTAAAGAAGTTTCATATACAGTATAAGGTAAGTTTCATTGTTAGCATGGAACTATCAGGAGCAATTTTCTGCCAAAGAGTTGAATGTCTTGCTTACCAGTTGAATCTGTAAAAACTTTTTGTGGGTGAAAAGGATAATACTTTATGGAATATGTTTATGTGGTCTGTAGTAAGTTTCCAATTGGCCAAGTTAATAAACTCTAGATCATTAATCAAACTGGTTGATTCTTTTCTGTCCTTGTTTGATACCTGGATTGGGAGCCACATCTTTTTGTCTTCTTCTATTTCTTCTCACCCATCCTTATCATTTTCTTATTGGTGACCTATTGCACCCACTACTATAAAAAAATGATGGTATGTGTTTATTTCACTTCTTTATTATGGTGTGAAGGAATCTGTGTCTTTGGGTCTGGGGTATCCTCAGTACCTAAGAAGGTATAAAGATCTCTGTGTCTTCTATTCCTATTTGTAATTATGTTTCTTTTGAAAATCCTTCCAGTCAGGAAATCTTGATTGACTCTGGAAAGTTTGGATCTTTTGTGACATTTTTTCAGAAATTTAAAAGATCTTTTTTGTTTTCTTCAAAATATTTCAGAAATGGAGCATATTTTTCAAAGGTTTTCATTCTTTTCCTAGAGTTTTGATTTCCAGTGCCTGATACTGTACTATAGAAATGTAAAATTATGAGTGACCTACTGTATATCAATCAAATTTCATCAAGAGTATTTTTATTCATATATTGTTACCTTGATAGCAGTATTGTCTCATAGCCATTTAATTTATATATGTTATTTCATGAAAGAATAGTTAAATTGTGCTTTATGATTAATGCTATAGCGATAGAGAGGAGATAATATTATTTGGTCACATTTTTAGGAAAAAACACCTTTCCTTTCTAAGGTAAAGGCAACTTAATTTTAAAGAATATTTAATAGAAGTTACATTTTAACTACTAAGTGTGCCACTAAAAATAGGTTTTTGTTTCGATTTTGCTGTCTTGTGTTGATTCAGATAATTAGCCCTAGGGAGCACCACTACTGAGACTCTGATATCTAAAATAACACATACATATATTGTTGGTTCTCATATGTTAGTGTATATACTCCTTACTATCACTTTCTAATTCCAGTGCAGGGTCACAACCCATTATTCCCTACAGAAAATCTAAGTTGTATTTACTAGCTATATTAACACCCATTTGGGAGACTTCCGCTTCCGGTCTGATGGAGTGAGGAGGCTCTGTCTCAGAGCTTCATTTATCTGCTCAAACACTGGCATTTCATGGTGCCCCAAACCTCCATTACCACCCTTATCAATTGCATAAAATTGTGGAGAAAGCCCATGGACCGCTAATTCTCAGCGGCACTGCACCTGCTGCCACAAACACCCAGGCAGAAGAAACGCTGCGTCTCTCCCAATATGGTGCCAGATGCCAACTCTGCTGCAACATCCCCAGCACCTAAAAAATCAGCAGCAGAGGTGGATGGCTTCTCCCCTTCTCAGGTATACTGCTCCCTGGATGCTCCATCAATCTATGGAGATATTGTGGAAGCAATCAAAACTACAATGGCTCCACTGCTTACACAAGCTGTTGCTGACATTACTGCCCAAATAGGCAGCCTTATGCAGAGAGTCACTGACAGAACAAAAAATAGCAGCCTTAAATGAGGTCTCAGATTTAAAACGCTCCATGAATGATCTTATAAAGAAAATCACCAGCTTTGGAACAAAGTTGTTTATTTAGAGAACCGGTCCAATAGAAACAACGTCAGACTGGTGGGGCTTCCAGAATCTGTAAAGGGACTGGCACGCGCTCATTTTGTAAGCAACACCCTACATACCATTTTGGGTATTGAAGCAAAGGGTAGTGATTTGATAATAGAAAAGGTTCACATAATTGGCACGGTTCCCACACTGTCTAAGCCTCGCCCTAGGGTCACCCTGTTTAGATGTCTCAATTACCTCCATAAAGTCGCCTTCTGGTCGGCATCTATCAAGATCAATACAATTATGTGGGAGGATCATAGGTTGTACATTTTCCAGGACTATTCTGTGTAGTTGAATAGGACCCAAAAGTCTTTTCACAAATCTGTTCCAACCTAATAGCAGAAGGGCCTAAATTTGGCCTCCTATACCCAACTAGACTATGCATCTATGATGGCAAACATTTTAAAGATTTCACCACACCAGATGATGCATTTGAGTATCTTTGAGAACTCTCTAATTCTTTGTCATCAGATATTGCTGATCCATCTCCTAACCATGGTTAACCCCTCATAAGTGGCTCCTCTTGCCTCAAATCCCTCACTTTACATGATTCCTGATTTTGTAATCGGATCAATTTCTCTGTTGCTTTATTTGCTTGGTAGTGACCTGTATTGTATACATTTTGCAAATATAATTTTGCCTGTTCTTTTTTGTTAATGTTTATTTCCTGAAAAGTTTTTTTTTTTAAAAAGGTTCTATAAAAGTATGTGTAAGATAATTGATATACCTGCTGTACCCTATTTTAGTAGATTAATTGGTATTTCTCTCTCCTAATCATATTATTGGCTCTTTGTCATCTAAATATATTTACAATATCACCCATTGAATTCATAGGGTTCTTTAGAATTAACCTGCTCCGATGTTCTGGGTTGCAATTCAGAGCTCTATTTTGGTTGCCGGTTCTATCAGATCTTTAAAGTCTTTACATATTTTCTTTTTTTTCTTTATTTTATAATATAGGAAGTTTGATGTTCTCTTAATATGGTTGCGTTAATCCTCCTAGTGTGTATCTTTACCCAAGAACAGTTTGCAATTTGTCTTTTTATGTACTTTGTCTACACCTCTCCCCATTGTTATTTCCTTTCAGCTCTTCTCCTTTTGTTTTTGACAGGTACCTGACGCCTTTGCCCATAAGGTTTTTCAACCTCTCTCTCTCCAAATCAAATGCCTGATTTAGTTGTAGGCTCCTGGAACATAGGAGGTTTCAACTCACTGATTAAAAGAAGAAAAATCTTTCTACTTATCCAAACAAAAAATTTACATAGCTCTTCTCCAAGAAACCCATCTCATCCCTGCAGAGATAGTGAAACTAAACATGCTGGGCTGGTCTTTTTTGGCTTCAGCCCATTTCAATTCTAAAGCACAAGGTGTACCTATTTTGCCTAAGAAGCACCTGCAGGCACAGGTATTGTCTACCATCCCTGATTCAGATGGTCGCTTTCTGGTGAGTACCATTAAGGTTCAAGGTCTCAGGTTTGTTCTTTGCAGTGTGTACACCCCCAATATTTACTCCTAATCTTTCTTTCAGATGTTATTAGCCACTTTATTACCTTCAAATATTGATCCCCTTATGCAGTCCAGGGATTTTAATTTAATTTCGTCCAAATTCATAGATCAAATCATAACTCCCATAGCTCTCCTCTCCCTAAACTAGGAGTAACTCTGATATCAAAAAAGATTAAATTTAGTAGATATTTGGAGAGTGTTACACCCCATAGATACAGCATGCACCTGTCTTTTGGCCACTAAAGGGACATTTTCAAGAATTTACTATCTCCTATTTTTGCATTCCTTCTTCCCACAAGCATCTCATGCTAGTATTGAGACAATCTCTTTGTCAGACCATGCTTTAATTACAGCATCTATTCATTTCCCTGATGAGCCCTGATCAATCTGACTTTGGAAATTTCTTATGCATCTTGCCCAATCTCTAAAATTTAGAAATAGATGTGAGATTGTGTGGGAAGATTATGAAAGCAATAATCTTCCACATTTAGAGTCAGATCCAATTCTTTTTTTGGCAAGCAGCTAAAGCTGTCATCAGAGGCGAAGTTATATCATATGTATCTTCCATGAACAATAAATACTCTACCCTATATTTATCTTTACAGTCCTCCCTATCTGAAGCCTTTCAGCAACATAAAACCCTACCTTCACCTCACACCAAACAATTATATTCTGCTGCTATGGTTCATTTTGAAGAATTAATGCAAACCATTGGTGATCGCGATCTCTTTTTGGTCCAATACCAGTATCATAAATTTGGTAGTAAAACTGGTTGCCTGCTTTCAAATTTACTCAATGGGACCCATACCGCTATGGTAGTGCACCTTACCTCATCTACCACTGAAATAGCTGATATTATGCATGCCTTCTTTGCAGAGCTATATTCCCACCCTCATCAACCTCCCTCAGAACCTTCTAATGTCATTTCTGGAGACCATTCCCCTGAATTATCTTATACCTCTTCCACATCATTCTGGGACACAATCTTACTTCCTATTATTCCCACTGAAATGTACAAAGGCCTTATAGCCCCTATCACTTTAAATGAAGTCCATGCAGCCATTCAACATCTAAAACCGGCCAAAGCTTCTAGACCAAATTGTTTCTGTGGAGAGTTCTACAAAATAATTAGATTTACCTGACTCTTACCAACCCATTTTCCTCCTTAACCTTGACTACAAACTCCTAACTAAAATACTAGCAGATAGGCTAAAAATAATCTTACCTTATATTGTCCATCCCCACCAATCAGGCTTCAACTCTGAGAAAGCCTATGATCTCATTTCATGGAAACATTTATTTAATACTTTATCCAGGTTTGGCTTTCCAGATTTTTTTCTATATTCCTTAAAATTATTATATACAAATCCCTAGACTTGAGTTTTCTGCAACGTCTTTCTCTCTCTCCCCCTTTTATGATCTGTAAATGTACCAAGGAAAGGTTGCCCCCACTCCCCTCTCCTCTTTGCCATAGCCCTGGAATCCCTGGCCGTTGCCCTCCACTCATCTGGAGCCATCAAGGGTATTGCAATTGGAAACTTTGATTAATAAAGCATGTCATCTACGATTAGAGCGACTTTAAGATCACAGACCCTGATTCTTCTATTCCAGAAGCATTGACATTTTTTTCCTCTTTCTGAACTATTTATGGGTATAAGATCAACATTTCCAAATCGTACTTACTCCCTTTGTATGGGTTCACATCAACCCTCTCAGCTATTCCCTCTATCTCTTCCTTTCACATACAGTAGCTTCTGCTAAAATCTTATATTTAGGTTTGCAAATAACCTCAGATCTTTCAAAGTTATACATGGCAAACTTCACTCCAGCAGTAGCTAAAGTTGTAAATTTATTAGATAACTGGAAACTCCTTCCCCTCTCTTTATTAGGCATGGCAGCAGTGCTTAAAAGTATAGTTCTGCCTAAAATATTTTATATTATGCAATTGCTCCCAATCTGCCTCACCAAACATGATGATATTTCTCTTAACAAATGTCCTGATTCCTATGGAAAGAGAAAAAAACTAAAATAGCCCTAGCCAGATTACAAGTGACACGTAAGTCTGGAGGTCTTGGAATCCCAGATTTTTCCGCTTACTCCCTCTCCACCTTTTTCAGGTATATTGCTGATTGGCTTCTCAATAAACAATCATCTGCTGATCTTTCATTGGATAAGGCCTAACTGGCCTCTTTTGCACCCAGTGCTCTACTTCAGTCTAAACCCTCCAGTCTCCCTCTTAAAGTGAGAAATCACATTATTTTTCATGAAACATACCAGTCATGGTTATTACGTAATAAAAAATGTAATAGAAATCCTGTAGTTTCTCCTTAAGTCCCACTCTGGGATAACTCTAATCTAATGTCTAGCTGGCAACGAGATATACCTGATATAGCAACTACTGAAGTCTTACTGACTCATTATGATTCAACAATGAAAGCCCTTAATTCAGCATACCTTCAAGAAGTTCATGTACACATGATTCAAAGGGCTTACCTGTCACTGGCTCAACACAAATATGTGGTCCTATCTGAGCTAGGATATTGTCTTAAATGTCACCACTCTAATGCCACTTTATTCCATTGTTTCTGGACTTGTGGTAAGGTAAAAAAAGTCTGGAATAAGGTTCTTATTTTCATCAATAATATTTCCCTTACACTTACACCTGATCCTTTGGCCTGCTTGTGTGCAAATTTTACAAATTGGAATTTACATTAGGCACCCTAAAAAGTCAGCAACCCCCTTACTCACTGTATTAGTCACAGGCTCGAAAAAAAATAATACTTATACATTGGACATATAGATCATCCCCATCTTTGAAATAGGTAAAACAAAAAATGCTTCAATTGCTATATCTGGATAGGCCCTCCTCAATGCCTAATATAGAAAAAGGTGTTATAGCATTATATAAGAAATTGGGGCTATATATAGAAACCCTGGAACTCCCTGTCCATGAACAAATCTTTAAATTGTTTGAAACTACAGAATGGTTTTTACTTCACAGATTGCTTTCAGAATCCTCAGAAAGAAAAGTGTAATTTGTTTATACGATTTTTCTTGTATATTGAAAATTTCAATGAAATAGATAAAAAAAAACAATCCACACAATTGGAAAACTTACTCTTCCTTTTTATGTTGTGCACCAGTGTCCACAAATATGTTTCCTAAATGTACCACTCTAGAATTTCCCTCTAAAATATGACCAAATATGTTTTACCTGGGAAAAATGAGCATGGGTAACCAAATAAAATGTGGGAGTGGCATGATATGTTGACATTCAAAATGTCAGCAGGAAAATTTTAAATGTTCAAAATGTCGACATGCTTAGTTTTTCAACATTCATCATGTTAACATTTATGATGTCAACACTGATGAAATAGTGACTTGATAGAATGTCAGCATATCTCCCTTGGTGGCATAGCTGCAGTGCCACTGAGAGGGATCTGGAGCTTTTTAGCCATGCCTGGGCCTGTTGGAGGGGCATAGCAGGGGCCTGGGCCCTACATCCCCCACCCCCCACCTATGTAACAAAATGTGGCAGCCACCTAGGGAAGGGAGAGAGAAGAGACTTCTGCTGCAGCAGCCATTCTCCCAGTCCCAAAACATGGTGCTGTTTGGAGTGCTGGGTAGAGAGACTGCTGCAGCATAAGTCAGTACTCTCTCTCTCTCTAATGTGTGGGGGGAGCATATATGCACTTGTGCCTCTCACCCTCACCACATCTGACACCAGCTCCCGATTTGCAGGCACGCACAAACTATCTTTTATATAGGATTACTAAGGAGGAGGCCTGGTCACACCTCTATAAGTTGGACAAACCCCCCTCCCACTACCTGAGCCCAGCACCACTGTCGACAGCCCTGCTTAGCGGTGACTTATCTGCTCCAAATGTCTGAAGCGGATTCAGAGGCAGTTTCTGGGTTATGTGACTACTAGTACCAGTGAAGTCATGTGACTGAGTGGCTTTCTGGCAAGTACCCTGGCCCCATCCCTAAACCTAATTTCTAACCCTTCCTATAGAGCCTAATTTCCCACCATCACCTAACCTTAACCTTCCCATAGTGCCTAACTCTTCCGCTGCCTAAGCCTAATGTTGTCAATCTGACAATGTCAGGATTTCACATGTTGACACTTCTGATGTCAAAATTGTAAACATGCTAATAGAGAAGCATATCATCTGTACTGGAGTGTGTGGCAAACACTTTATGAAATACAAACATCATGTAATAATAGACCTGAAAACAATAACTATGATAAGCTCTGAATGAATATTGTATATGCTGGGGTATCAAGAAAGTTGGGCAGTGGGCAGGGGCGGATTTAGACTGATATTTTAGGGGGGGTGATTTAACAATTAATTATTTCCTGCACTGGCTCCTCCCCTTTCTGGCCAAAACTCCTCCCCTTTACAGATCTTTTTTTTTGTGGCCACATTGATTTCTACAATTTGTATATGTGTATGTATTTACTGTGTGTGTACATGTACTGTATAATGCATAGTGTGCTAAATGCATGTATACAAAGTCACAGTACAGTAGGGAGAAATTATAAGAGCAAAGCTGCCCGTCACTTGCACACTGCAGGGCACCCATGTATTGGCATCTCTTCTCCTGGACATGTGCAAAAAAATCCCTGCCATGAACACACAGCACCAGACCCTGCTAAAAGTGGGTACAGGTAGGCACCATTAGCCATCTGTCAGTCCCAACTGGATGCCCAGATCTGCAGCCATTTTTCTGGGTGATGCAGATTGGGGAGTACCTGCTGCTGGGTGTGCACTGTGTGTAGAGATATGGTGTAGTGTGGAAGTGGAGGAAGAGAGAGGACAGGATACTGCTGCTGGCTGCTACTAGATGCCCAACTCATCTTGCTAATAACTGTCTGTAGTCTGCAGCTGAGCCACTCTGGTGAGCAAAACTTTTAGCAGCCTGTCGCACAACCCACTCCCACCCCCAGGAAAAGCACATTGCATGTTTTGTACCAAGATTGTGCTGGAGCTTTGTGCTCTTTTGCCCTATGCTGGGAGCTGCCTGGCTGCATACAGGAATGACTCGTCGGAAGCAGCTTTCTCATTTAACTCCCATCTCTGACCCTGCACAGCCTCATCATGCACACAGCAGGCTGAATAAGGACTCGGAGGTGGTGTACAGATAAGAGGAGGGGAGGGCATGCACACAGCCTGTTCAGTTTAGGAAAGAGGTGGATGGACTTTTCTCGGGGGGGGTGATTGCTCCAATCATCCCCCTGGATCCACCCCTGGCAGTGGGTACTAATTACCTGGCCTGTGCTTGCTGAAGGATGCCAGCAGGAGCCTGGTCCGACACTGCCCCTCCCTCCCTCTTATCTGTCAGCAGCACAACACACGTTGCTATGTGCTGGGCTGCAGTGGGAGACTGCATGCTTCTGATCAGAAGCAGGAGATGTCTCTTCTGCCTGTGGGGGGGAGCAATCACACTGATCCCCTAGTCTTGTGCTGGGCTGAGGGGCCCAGAAGCACCCCTCCCAAGGAAGCAGGTTTTTTGCCTCATTTTTTTTCTAAGGGGCCATGACCATGCATCCCGCAATTAGGCCATGTCCCCTTTCCCCAGGCCTGGGCCAGCTCTTAATTGCCCTGTGTGTATGTAGAAATTGTGTAACTTAATCAAACTAAAATGAAGGCATATAGAGATAAAAAGCACTGCATTACTGAAAGATACATGATTATGTCACAAGAGATGGACAAGAGGTGGCAAGAGTAAGGTTTTATCATACTAGGAGAAAAGAAAATGTGTTAATACTAGGAAAGGATGTAGTCATTAGGTCACTAACAATGTTGACATTCAGAATGTTGTCAACACAATTTTGATAGTTATGATGTCAACATTGTTAAAATGTCAACAGGCAAGATGGTAGAATATAGACATGTGAATTATTGATATCGTGAGAATGTTAACATTCAAATTAGGCTGTGGGATGAGAGGGTTAGGTTTAGGCTATGGGGGGAGGTATGGTTAGTCACTAGAGGTATGGTTAGTGGTAGGAATTACAGTTAAGGTCAGGGTGACAGTACTCACCAGAATGCTTCTCCATTAGATTTTTGCCCTTGAGGTGACAGTTACATGACCGCCAGGAGCCAGAGGATACTGCTGAAACTGTTGCAGCTGCTCGACGCAGGTAAGTCTCCACTGACCCACCAGCGATGATATGTCAACATTCTAACATGTTGACATTTCATCAATGTCAACATGATCAGTGATGACATTATGATCATATAAACATTCTTATGTCAACATTATGAATAGAGAGGAGCAGTACAGTTTTGCTGAAAACCGAACACACCCAAACTTTTGGGGCCACTAGTGAGGTTTGTAGGTACTTGAAGTGGTTTGGAACAATGTAAGTCTGTAGTCATCTGTCACTGTGTATGTTTGTTTGTCAGACACTAGCTAGCACCTCTAATCCAGTGCAAACAGGCTCTTGTGTATTTTTATTAGAAGTGAACTTAAAGTGAGCTGCACTTACTTTACTTGCAATTTTTTCCATAGATGTGATATATTCCTTTAAACTGCAGTGTTTGTGCCGTTGCCTGTCGCTTAGTTTATATATTCAGCTCACTGCAGGCTTTGGCAAATATTGGTGAAAACAATATTAGGTGCTGTGAGGTGGTTACAATGGACAGGAAATTACTGGTATTGATGTTAACAAGAAACAGGTCCAAGTTACATGATTTTAGCTGTTTATCAATTTAAAAACAAATATCCAGATCCAAATGCAGAACTGAAGCCTAAACACGGCAATAATTTAGATACAAACCACAGGGGCCTGAATGCTTCTCTAATTATGATGGTCAACATCATATCAACCCTACTAGGAGGATAGGAATGGGGATATACTGTACTAAGTGTGTAAGAGATGCAATAAGTTAATATGAGGCCAGACACTGAATCCCAGAATGAACCTTTAGAACCAGGCTAGTTGTAATCTTTGCATACAGCAGCTCTCTTTCCCTTGATGGAACTTGTTTGCCTTTACTATTAAACATACAATTGTAGAGGGTTATTCTGTAATTTATTTTGGAACTAGACATTTTGAAGACCTATAGGTATGTCCTCATAATTGTTTATATCCCATACATGCGATACACCCAGTGGAACTGAGCCGCTCCGAGAGGTGTAGCGTTTCATCAACTTCTTTAAATTTTTCATCTTATTTGCATCAAAGGAGCAGAAAAACATCATTCAAAGTGTTCTACAGGCACTGGGCTGCGACTTTAACCAGATAAATTTAGTTATAAATGCATATAAAAGCACAGATGAACGCAACTTAAGGAGGCAAAAAGTTGCAGTCACTGCATTGTAGCAGTTTGTATATAGGTTTACACTTATTTGTACACAGATATACAAATGTTGCAGAACAAATTGATCAGTGTAATCTAGCATAGCAGTTTTTTTGCTTCTAGTTGTTTTGTATGTTTTTTGAGATGTGCATTGTGAGTGTGACAGATGCTCAGCTCAACCGAGTCACCTGGTACCCGGTAATGTCCACAGGATTGATCATGTCAGGCAGCTTCCAGAAAATATCCAATGTTCACTGCAATTGTGGTTAGAACCAGACAAAATGAACAGTAAAGGCCTTATAATGACAGTGAAACTGCACTTATGAAAAGCAGTGCAGCACAGACGTTCCTGTATTATATGTATATTCACCACAGTGCAGTCACATGATCGCTTTTCACTACCTATCTGCACTATTTGGCTGTTCGCATGTTCTCTATTTAAGGAACGTATTTATTCGTTTAGTCTAATCAAATACCATTTTAAGTCATTATACAAAGGTTGCAATTCCTGCTGGCAAAAACTGGCTAACAATGAAAACTTTTGTAGCACCTATATTTTTAAAATAGGTATGTGTATTCTGCCTATTATATTCTAATTAAAAGCATTCTTCTCTACAAAAGGAATCAACTAACACACTTGATGAAGAAGGATATACTCATTCCGGGACTCTATTTGCTGACTTGCTACTTGGGATGCCTCACTTTGTCCTGGTCCATTGTTTTAAGGATTGAGGTGTATCTCCTCCAGTGGATATTGCAACTACCCTTGAGGTCTTATCATTTTTGCTGTGCTCTACGGCTCCAAATGTCTCTCACACAAGTGATGAAATCCAGTTCACCATAACTATATATCGGTTTTCATATGTTGATTACTGCAATTTATATTTATATTGTTATTTTTCTCTGCTCACTCTTTACGTTACTTCAGTTATGTGATTCTTATGTTTTAATTTGCATAAAAAGCCTATTTCTATATTCTTACATTTTGTATGCTATCTAGGCTATATCTGGTGTGTTATTCCTGTTTAGTGTTATATGTTAGTTTGTTCCCAGGTGGTGGGAACTGTGTCACTACCCCCACTGTTCTACAATTTTCACTAGTCTATTCCATGACTCCTCTGACTCACAATGTGGAGTCATTTATGTTTTTATTTCTCCCCTATGTCCCATCTTAAGACCCTCCATTCCCACTACTATGCCTTCAGGATATATCACATAACTCATTTTTTCTGCAAATATTAATGTCAGTGTTGTGTACCAATACAGAAAGGTTGTCTGTACCTAGCCTCTTCCCAGATTTGTTTTGATGGTGAAATTTATGTCTATTAATGCTACAGGCTTAAATTCTCCTCAGAAATGAAGAGTTGCCCTGCATTATTTCCAAACCCACAAAATGGATGTTATAGCGATCCAAGAAACCCATTTTGCAAAAGCGGCCTCCCCTACATTCTCTAATCCTCATTGCCCAACTGGGTTATTTTGCTAATGATCCTGTAAAAAAAAAGATGGGTAGCAATTGTTTTACATTGTCACTGCAACTTTATTTTAAAATCCCAAGTATCTGATGTTCTGGGTAGATATCTTTTATATATTGATTGGAGAGTTAGAGGGAAAAGTTGTTACCCTAATATAAGTATATGCCTAGAATACTGGTCAATTGTCTTTTATTACGAAGTTCCTCAGGGATACTCAGAAAGTTTGTTCTGGCTAGGTTATCCATTTTGGTGACTTTAATTTAGTCCTGGACCCTCGGCTGGATAAATCTAACAATGCAGTTGGTAGTATTTCTGCTGACCCTTCTGGTGCCTTGAAGGCCTTTGGTCAGCTGGTTCTGGAGTATGGTCTGTGTGATGTGTGGCAGGCAATACACCCTATGACATGTAATTACACATTTCTCCACAGATCATATTGCAGAATAGATCTTGCATTTATGGATAAATAGTCACTGCAACAGGTCCAGTGTTCTGATATTTTCCCTATAACTTGGTCTGACCATGACCCCTTGACACTTACCTGGGACCTTACCCAGTCTCTACCCTTCACCAGACTACAGAGATTTTTGTGCCCTTAGGGTATTGGCAATTCAGGTACTGTTCCCTCTAGAATAAGATGCTCAATCACAGAAAGATTTAGGAGGCTAAACTCTGAGCTTTGGAAGATCAGCATAAAACTTACCCCCTCCAATTCTATTCTTCTAAAGGTTAGGGAAGAGATGGGGGTCTACACTATGAGAAAGATCAAGTCCACCAAGGATAGGATGAATCACAGATTCTACGTAGATGGAATTAGGGCATCCCACCTATTGAAGTTGTAAGGGAAAAAGGCTTGTGCTTCAGTTAGGGCCTTGTATAATTGTTCTACAGCTAAACTGACCACTCCACTGGACATTTCTAATGCATTTACAGAGTTTTGTACTCACCTTTATAACATGAATGATGTAAACACATTACAACCCACTTCAGAGACTATCTCTGCCTTCCTTTTGGATCTTTCCCTGCCCTCCCTCATTGATTAGTCCTTAGATTTCCTTAATACTTCCTAGACAAATGGGGATGTAAGATATGCCATTAAAACCTTGAAATGCAATATAACACCAAGACCTGGTATTTTCTCTAACAACTTTTATACAACTTTTCAAGTGGACCATATTCCAGCATTGGTGCAGGTGTTTGCAGTGGGGACCACTTTAGGTTCCTTCCCCTCTGAAATGCTCAAGGCTCGAATCATCTCCATCCTCAAGCTGGGCAAGGATTTAGCATATACCCAACATTATAGACCAATAGCCCTTTTGAACACTGATATTAAACTAAATTGGTAGCTAATAGATTAAACCCATTGCTACCAGACTTGATCAATCCAAATCAGGTGGGCTTGTGATGGGTCGACAAGCTCTTGACAATACACGTAGAGCCCTTAATATTATTGACCATATCACACAGGTAGGGGACCAGCTGCTGGCACTTTCATTAGATACTGAAAAAGCTTTGTTTGGCTACACTGGGGATATATGAATGCTGTCCTCAAAGTTGGTTTCACAGGGCGGCTCCTAGATGCCATTCTTGTACTTACACCAGGGGCCCATATATTCAGCAATGGTTTCCTGTCTTCTTTGTTTCCTATTAGCAATTGCACCAGACAGGGTTGCCCTGTATCTCCCTTAATATTTGTCCTGGCAATAGACCCTCTAGTGGAACATATCCTTAGTTCCTCTCTTCTTTATGGCCCCCTTATTAATGGGTCACAGCATAGAATTTGTCTTTTTGCAGACTACATTATTTTGTTGTTATACATCCAGAAATCTCTCTTCCTAATATACAACAGTTGCTTCATGACTATTCTGCATCCTCATATTATAAATGGAACACCTCTAAAATGGAATCACCTAAGCTTCTGTTTTCTCTTAAGTCATAACATAATTATAATTGGCAACCACTTTCTTTTCAATATTTGGGCATCTCTTTGTCAGCTAAAGAGGAATATATCCTTGACTATAACTATGTTTCTCTGTTAAAACAATGTATTGCCTTCATGAATTATTTTATTCATTACATGGTTTCTAGGATGGGCAGAATGGCAGCTGTCAAAATGACACTTCTTCCCAAGCTCCTGTGTTTATTTATATCTTTCCCTAGGACCATCCCCCTTCTCCTGGTTAAATAGATTTGATGAAGTTCTGGAAAAATATCTTATGATGTCTAGATTGATGGGGGGTTTAGCGTACCCAAATCTGGAACTTTATCAAGCTGGGTGCTTGGTTGATCAAATTAGTGATTGATCTACCATCCCTAGCTCTAAAACTTGGATCAAGCTGGAGAGTGACAGTTGTTGGTAAATTTCCCCTTTATGACTTGCTGTGGATCCCATCTAGTTCTAGAGTCTTTTTAAAATCAATGTATAGGGTGACACTGGCATCCCTTAAAGCGTGGGATGGCCTGTCTGTCCTCTTACAGTTTCAACTACCGCCTGTTAAACTCTCTATCCAAGGTCTGTCATATTTAATTCCAAATTTGAATCTGTATTCTTGGTACATCAATGGTATTTACACACATCATGATTTGTTTATAAATAATACTCTTTTGTCATTCACCCAACTACAAGCAAGTTTCTCCTTACACTCCAGAGATTTTGAAAAATATCTGAAAATCAGACACTGGAGCCAATTCTTTTCACCTATGGTAGGCTCGACTAATATTGCCCCCCTCATGTTCTCTCCCACATAACCTTGACTTTTGCCAAAGGAGGAATATATTTCTGATATTCTCTTTTACTGACAGCATGAGAAACAGATAAGACCCAAGCCATTTTGAAGTGGGAACAATACCTAAATATATTTTTGGCCTCCCATGTATGGTCCCAATAATTTTTTCCTTCTTTAAAATGTCTAGATATATCTCACATAATGAAATGTATATGAAGTTGTTCTATCACATTCATTTGACTCTAGACAGACTACACAAAATGTGTCTCTGTTATACTAGATTGTGTTGACATTCATGTTGTCAGTAGGGGAGATTTTCCATGTTTTTTGGAATTGCCCTGTCATATGTCCCCTTTGGTTGGAGGTACAAGATTTCATTTTCAATGTTACTGGCCTACAGTTGTCTCTGTCCCCCTCCACTGCACTCCTACACATTTTCCCTGATACTGTTCCAGTTTACCTCAAGTATTTTAAGTCATGTTCGTATAGCTACCAGAGCAGCTTTTGCTCAATTATCGAAACAAGACAATCTCCCCTATCATGTTGATCAAGACCAAAATGAATCCTGATGAAGTCTCTGATTTTCCCTTACTCCTCCTCTGCTAACTCAATGATTATAAAGTGGTCAGTTGGCACGGGTTCTCCACAAAGAGTTCATGCCTTCCAAGTGAACGTGCATTAAAACTCTTATTTTTTTATATCTTGATTCTTTCTTAAAGATAATCATCTTTTCATACTATACACTGATTTTGATTTCTGTTTAATTTATTGTATTGATTTTTTAGCACCATATTTTATGCCTGTTTCCCCCTTTGTCTTTTCCCTTTCTTTTTTCTGTATCCCATTACTGTTTGAAAAAATCTAATAAAAACTATTGCTTAAAAAAAAGAAGGATGTATTTTGTACTTGAAATGTATTGTTGGAACTTTTTTGTAAGAAAAGCTCCTATCCAGACTTTTTGAACTTTGAATGATGTGGCATGAATCCCAGGACTAGAAATTGTGCATAATTTTATCTGATAAAGCTGTAACTATCTTCACAGCAGGTAAGGCATTACTTCCCCGCTGGTATTTTATATGTTTTATACATTTTATTGTAAAGACCTAAAAATGTGAGTGCATATTTTGAATAATGTGTGTTTTATTTGTTATATTAAAATAATTCACTAGAGGATCATCACTTTTATCCTTTTTTTCTTGTACCAGGAAACTTTGGATAATTCATATTTGAAAAGAGGATTCTGAGATTAAACGGAGATGTGGGAATATTAGCAGTATTGGAGACAAGCATAGCATTATCCTATACCTACATTTCCTATATATTTTTAAGGACATGTAAAATTTGGTTAATAAGAATTTTTCTGATAAAAACCTTAACCAAAACAATATCTTGAGTGATAATTTAATTTTGTTGTATTCAGTTGTGCTGGGAACATATTACACTTTGCATGTGCATGATTTTTATACACAAATAAAACAAGGTGCTAATACAGTAAGTACACTATATTGTAACACTGCTTGAATTCATGCACAATTTTAGACATTGTTTTTAAAACCAAATTCCTTTATTACACATGCACTTATTAAAATCTGAGGAGGGAGGAAATTCTATATCATTATGGCATTATTTTAAACTGGGTAGGTGTTTTTTATCATTTGTCATAATTAGAAAATATATTGCACGTGTGAATGTCACACCTGAGATGCATGCAGTGGAAGCTTGGTGCAGTCAATGCAGTTTAGGTACTGTATGACATGAATGTAACATAATTTCTACAAGTATGTAGCCAAAGGGGTATATTTACTAAAGTGTGGTTTACAAAAGTGGAGATGTTGCCCATAGCAACCAATCAGATTCTAGCTATCATTAATTTAGTACCTTCTAGAAAGTGATAGCTTGAGTCTGATTAGTTGCTATGGACAACATCTCCACTTTTATAAACCCACACTTTAGTAAATATAGCCCAAAATGTCAATATATACATTGTCAACATTTATATTGTTAACATCACAATTTTGACAGTTATGTTGAGTTTCTAAAAATATTAATATTTAAAATGTTGGTATGTTCATAATGTGGATATGTTCACAATATCAACATCTGAAATTGTCACATGTGAAAGGCCAGCATTCCACATGGACTGAGGTGGAGGGGTTAGGCTATGCAATGGTAGGGGAAGTAAGGGGTTAGTCACTAGGGTGAGGGTCAAGGCTATTGGTTAGGGTTAGCAATAATCACCACTGTGTTGTTGGATCCACCAGGTTTTATTATCATCTGACCACCAGACCTGGAAGACCCAACTGGAGCTGCCTGACCTGTCATACTAGGTAAGTCAACATAAGACCACCACTGATGTTTTGTCAACATTATGGCCATGTTGACATTCTAATGTCAACATTGTACATGTTGACATGATGACTGTTGACAAAATATAACACACCCTTTCTATCAGTGGTCAGTTTTATCATAAAGCTTTTTGTAAAATATGTGCACCATTACATATTCTAATAATTGTATTTATTTCTAAGAAAATGGATTATGATTCAACCCTACAAATATATTTTCTATATTTACTTAAGAGCATTTTTTTTAATTAGATTAGTTTACTAACTTTTTCAAAATTACAGATAGAACAAAAAGCATCAGTGAACTGCTAAGGTTTCATATCTTTGAGAGGAACTGGTCATTCTGCTGAAGAATGTAACTTTGGTCAGTTACAGTGATCAGTGGGATAGCTGAATGCTGTACTCATCAGTGCTTACTGGCACTGTGAGATTGGCAGATAAGTGTGAGCTAATGTCATTGGCCTACACCACTTAGTGGGTATATCCGCAACTTCACCTGATGCATTTCATCTTGTAAATAAGACTTCTTCAGTGGTAAACAGATAGTAATTTGAAATACATCTTAACTATCCCACAGCATTTACAGCTAAACTTCCAGTAATGATGTGTGATCTCCAGTGAGTCTATTAGCAGAGTCTCACAGTGAGATAGAAGGCTAATTACAAATCACCACCAGTTGGGCATTACTGCTTCTTATGCTATCTTATTTGAGTGTGTTCTTAAATTGAATACCAATTATTTAAGAATAAAACATTTTAAAATAGTTTCTAATGTGTGGCCAATGACCTTTTATTTCAGGTGCTTTTCATAGTATGAGAGCCAGATTCCAGAATCCACATGGAGATATACATACATTGATCCATCATATAAGAAGACAATTCCAAGAAGGATTGTTTTAAATTAAGAACTATTTTCCCTATCTTTTTGGTTGATTATAGATTATTTGCTCCATGAGGATGCAGCTTTAATTCAATAATTATATGTGATTCCTCTGTGCCAGACACGATTTATGTTTGGAGTACTGGACCTCTACAGTTTCCATTTAAACATGGAAATGAACCTTTGCCTGTATAATTGCCACTGCTTGGGGTGTTTTTTAGCCAAATCAGTCAGAGGTGTGATAAGAATATGATCCCAGACATATTTTCTGTGCTTAAGAAGCTTAGAGTGGTAAAGAGCTAGTTCCAGAAAGGGAGAGCTCTCAATTAAGAACTGAATTAGCTAATGCAAAATCATCCTTCCAAAAGGTCCTAATAATAGGGCATGTCCAAAATAAATGTGAACTTTATCCAAGCAATTCCTCCAACAAGGTTTGGACTGAGTTGGCCATATTGTATGTAACCTCTAAGGGTTAATATTTAAATTATATAACAGCTTAATGCGCATTATAGAATTATTAATGCATTTAGAAATTTTTTTTTTTTTTCATATATAATTAAGTTCCCAATACATAAAAAGACTGTTAGAGGTCCATTTCCCATCTAATTTGTGGAGGAGTTTTATAAAAAGAGGCCAAGGAAAAGAGAAAAGAGTACTAATAGAAATACCACCCCTACCAGAAGTATCTAGGGCAAAGCTGGGGACTTCGGGTTTCAATACAAGTCTGAATCAGGCCCTATATACATACATATTAATGGCAGAAACATGACCCAACTAGGAGATCACATGGAGGTGTCAGACCAGACAGTTGTCTTACTTATTCTGGGATATTGACATCAAAAATTGAACAGGGAATTTGAAAACATAAGAATGTATGAGATGCTGTTTTCAAAGCATATTGAAATAGAGACTACAAGTTAGCCAAATTCTTAGGTAAATTCATAAGTGCCTTTTATTTGGTGGTGTTTAATTTGAACAAAGTGGTACTGGTCCAACAACTTATGCAGGTGAGACAATGAGGCCTCCAGGTTGGGGACAAACAACAGCATTTCATCACCAATGAGACACAATTTATGTATAGTGTCTCTAACACCTAGGGGTAGATTTACTAAAGTGTGGGGTTTAGACGTAAACTTGTTGCCCAGAGCTACCAATCAGATTCTACTTATCATTTATCTAGCAATTTCTAGAAGATAATAACTAGAATCTGATTGATTGCTATAGCAACAATTTCTAAAAACCTGCACAACTTCTAAAAACCCTACTGTAGGGAAGTCCAAATGTAAGCACCAGCACAAAATAAAAGGAGAGAGGGGGAGCAGCCTAGCTGCATACTATTAGTTATAGGGAAGGCATCAGATAACAAAAACTCCAGCAGACAGCAACCAAGAAAGTGCTAATATAGAGGAAAATATTTTACCATTAAAACCAAAACAAAACACACTATCTCTCATATACTATCAGTGTAACCAGCCAAATACGTTTTAAGCATCCATTGCCAATAAGACAAATTCTTCTTGATAATAATTTACCAATCTATTAAGTTAAGCACTCTACAGGTATTTTGTGAAGCATGTCTGTCCCTAACAAATCACACTTGATCAGGATGAAGAAGACAGTGTATGAGAGAGCTATTATGATTGGCTATTTATTTGGCACCAAATTTAAGAAGCACTGTCGTTGCACATTGCTGGGTCTTTCACAAGATTGGAGATGGTCACCACCTGAGGTTCTAACCATTTCCTGGGGGGCACAGCAGAGACTGTATTGTAGAGAGAATAGAGAATGGGAGACATGTGTGCATAAAAAGAATTGCCAAATCTATATGGGACACTTGCTTTTTTTGCATGAAGTTGTTTAATTTCCTTCTTGACATCTCATTATAACCAGGTGGCATTAAGGAGATCCAAATATCTGTTTTTTAATGAATAGCAACTGCAAGTCATCTAGAAAAACTGAATAGTATCTATTGGAGTGTATAGTAGGTTGAAATGTGAAACTGTCATCCTCAGATTATACAGTTTAGTGTAGCAAAATGCAAATTGATTATTTATTTGGGGAGGGTTGAATACTTTTATGACAATGTGGATTGACTTTGTTTTATTCTGTGTTGAACCTGTCCTGATCAAAGTTTATGGGCTAATAATTTACTCCTACAATTACCTGAGAGGTAGTTCTTATACTGTAGCCTAATAATAATCTGAATCTGGACATGAGAAGCTTCTGGAGCTGGCTCCTAAGGGAGTTCAAATCCTTCTCCAAGGTTTTAGAGGAATTAATTTGGTTGAGTCAGTCAGTTTGATCAAGCTTAGCCTTCATGTCCAAATGTAATGGACATGCTAGCACCAAAGTCTGGCTGAAGTCTTTAAAGCCTACCATAAGGTTGGACAATAAATTTGAATAAAATAATCCTGTGGGGTGTTGGTAATGTGGTAGTCTTCAAGACCTTTCTCAATAGCTAGCTCAGCATCAGGGTAGGTTAAACAATGTGAGGACAGGTTCCAAGACCACAGTAGAGGTGGATGGTCTGACAAAGTAATGGGCAGAATTTTCAAAGAAGTAGTGTTACACTGTTGATGTATTGAAAAGATAAAGTTATTGAGTAGGTGTTCTAAAGAGTGTAATAAAATTAGAGATTGAACCCTTCAGATATCATATACATCAAACTCTGCCAGCAGCTTCAAAAAAGCTGAGGAGGGATCAATGCTATCCTCAAAATATGAGACTATGGAGGAATAGGCTTTATCAAGGAGGGGATTTAGAACTGAATTTAAATCACCCAGTAGAACTAGACTGCCCTTACTTAATTAGTACATTTTATCACAAGTAGTGTGGAGGAAGGGGTTCTGTATAAAATTGTGTCATATATTATCACTAAAGTGATCTAACTTGCCCTGAAGAATCAGAAAATTACCTGATTCATCTTTTAACTTTGGAGCTAAAGTGAATTGAAACCCCATTTCTCTAACATGGACCTCTAGCTGAATAGCAAATTAGTTAACAGTGGGAGGCCAGTGAGGAAAAAGTGTCTTCTGTAATGCCACAACATCCACTTTCTGTTTATGAAAGGTTGCAAAGACATTACTCCTCTTCCACATAAATGTAATCAGAACATGTTTACAGTAAGGTACGGAGCATAACAAAAATGAAATATTAATGTCGACAGTCCCATAGGGTTAGTTCCAATATACTCTGTACAGGACTTTAAGTTGGAGAAACAAAGTCTTTCTCAATGTAGAAATCTAGATATGTAGTCCTGGAAAGGCAAGAAACAAGTACATAGAGGAGCTAATTAATGCACAAATGAGAAGATTTAGAAGAAGCTCAGCAGCTGGTAAACCCCAGATGGGGACATCTTAAACAGGCAAAGGAGGACAAAAAACAGTGATTGAGAACTAAGGCCCTCTTTCAGAGCCGTTTGATATTTGCGGTCGTTCGTTCAAAAACAAGGGGTGGCTATTCAAATGATCCGTTCGCACATTGCAGTCTGTGCACACCTCTAAGTCTGAACGAGCGCGCAAAACATACGCTCGTTTATTTGATAAAAATGCCCCCTGGCCGCTCGCACCATACGTCATGTCCGCTATTTATTATATTAATTGAGTACATCGTACAGCATATGAACTGCTCGCTATTCTTGTGGTTGGTTTTTTCAACCGCTATTTTGCGAGCAGTTCTGAGTTTAAAAAAACCATGTGACGTGGTCAATGACGCTGCTTGATTAATTATGCACACCCTTAAAACGCCTGTTTTGACCTTTAAGCACGCCTGCGTTCGAATTCCACACCCCCGTTTTCAAGCACCTTCCCCTGTTACCACCCACATACGCCTCATTCTGTCACTCAAAATAGCAGGCACTCGCTATATAGCGTACAAACAATTTTCGGCCGCACTGACTGGTTCGCGCATGCGTACTAAAAACCGTACGCATGCACAGATGTGCGAACATCGCTCTGAACGAGCGTACTGCCGCTAAAGAGCGGCTCTGAATGAGGGCCTAAGTTTTATGACCATTCCATGGAAAGCATAGATATCTGAAGGCTGGGGTTGAGCTCCTCCAGGGATGGGACAAAACAGTTGACCTAGCCTCCTCCACCCAAAGTAGAATTTACAGAAGTGGAATACCCAGATGTAAGGGAGGCCATATGTCTCAAGAGCAGAGGTAATGGGGTGAAACTTAGCCAGAACCATTGCTGAGAAATCAGGGAATAATAGCAGACCCCCTAAGACATTGAGTGCTTGTATAAAAACAATAATATACTCAAAAGTTCTTTTTTAGCTTGTCACTTTCTGGAGGTGTTCCACTTCACACAATGCATGTACATGAAAAAAAGAGGGAGATAGAGAGACACATGTGTAGACTTGTTTCCAAAAATTCACAGATCTTCTATAAAAAGTAACTGATTTTCCAGGGTGGGATGACGTACCGCACTCACATATAATTATGGGCATATAAATCTCATAAAAGTATCTTTTGTTCTCATCAAATAACTTTCTCAGCTCTATTTTAGAGCTTCAGCATATAACTATAGACGGGGTTATAAACATACCCTACTCACTTCAAAAGTGGGATAACAAAGTATATAAAGGTATCTTTGTCCAAAAGATGTAACACGGACCCAACTCACTTATAGAAATGCAGTCAGAAGCACATCAAGGTATCTTTTTGTCCAAGAATCTTCAATGTATAACCAGTGTATGCCAAACGGTAATTCTCAGTATTTATTTCAATACACATGTAGCATATACAATCCAAAATTTTAAAACGTACAAAAAAACATTTTTGGAACACAAACTAAGGTGTGGAGGAGGAAAAACACCACATCTAGGTACAGATGTTTATATAGAAATACAATAATAAAAGGGGAACGTCTGGATTAGTCCCCCAGAAAAAACTGCACTCAAAGTACCTTAATAGTAATGTGGTGTTACACTACCTTCAGCCTCCACCTTGTAATGCAATAAACCTCTCACAGCCAACGCGTTTCGATTAAAATCTTTTTCAAGGTCAAGTGAGAGGTCCACCAAGGCTGTCCTTTTTATCCCCTGATCAATTTACAGCCACCTGATCCAAACCGGATGTATCATTAATTAAATCAATTGTTTATTACCAAAAACATCACACACCCTTCTTAATATAGTGACTTTCATCAATCCTAAGTTAATAATCAAAACCCCATCACAATATGATAATAATAGAATATTTCACGATGTTTCGTGTGTCCGGACTTCCGGGTCTGCGTTCCATCTTAATGGAATGCAAACAGATAGCGGAGGTCTTGGCCAATCACACACTCCACCGGAAGTGCGTTGTCACATGTCCAGAAATTCAACATTAGGACGTGTGCTTTCCACCATTAACGTACCACCCACTGATAGATCTGGAATCATGCTCCATTCACGTGGAACGCAAATCGAAAGTATAATTATGCATCATGAAATTGTGACAACACTTAATAAAAATATGACTTTCGTAAACAAAATTATAAAATGGAAGTGCTTTACTACACTTTTGGGATTTAATAATAGGGCATATACATACCAACATAAATATACCCCACCAGCACCTCCGGAATAGCGCTCCATATACATGGAACATAAAAAGGAATTATCAATGCATAATACTATAATACATAATTAAAATATCAATAGTGTTATAAATGTATACATAATGACATTCAAAACAATGAAACAGAAATAAAATATCTTCATGATATGGAGTGTACAAACAAAAAGGATGAATTACTGCAAGAACCATTTCAACTCAAAATCCGTGTTTAAACCCCCTGGTGTTAAGGTGTCTAGATTAAAGATCAATTTCATTTTGGCTCTAGTCAGATTTGCTTCTAGGTCCCTATCTTTCCAACTAGATTTTATATTCTGAATTCCAAAGAATCTTATTACATCTGTACTCAAGCATTTATGGGTATTTTTAAAGTGACTGGATAGATAGTGTGTTTCCATGCCATTCCAGATGTTCCGCAGATGTTCAGCAAGTCTAGTTTTTAAGGCTCTTGATGTTCATCCCACATATACTAGACCACATCTGCATTCAACATACTACATTAGTCGTATGACACGTAATAAATTCATTTATTTTATCCACTTTCCCTTTTACTGTAAATTGCGTGATCTTTGAATCAGATGATAGAATCGTCTTAAAATCTATACACAATCCACATCTATGGAACCCTTTCGTACGGATGGGATTTGGATTCAAGATTGGTAATGAGCTCCTCACCAAGGTATCCTTCAAATTTGGAGCTTTACGATAAATAAAAGCAGGGTTAGATGGAATTACATCCTTCAAAACTGGGTCCTTTAATAGGATCCCCCAGTGTTTTTTAATAATTTTTTCCATAGTTTTATACTCTGAATTAAAACCTGTAATGAATGCCCATTCGACTTTTTTTTTGTTGTCGATTTTCTTTATTATTTTCTAATACCTTATCTCTATTCATTAATAATACTTCCTCTCCCACTTCTTTAACCAAATCCAAATCATAACTTTTTTAACAAATCTGTCACTCATCACCAGTACTTGATCTCTTAATTGTTCTTCTTCACTAAAATTTCTTTTCAGTCTTAAGACTTGGCTTTTCGGTATACCTTTCAACCAATTAGGATGATGGTTACTGGTTAATGGTATATAACTATTTGAATCAGTGGGTTTCACATAACCCTTTGTATGAATCATCTTGTCCTTCACATATATAGTCAAGTCTAAGAAATTCACCTGCATATTACTGATATCAAATGTTAGGTGAATGTTTTTATTATTCTGATTATGTCTTTCACAGAACATTTTCAAGTCCAGATCACACCCCTCCAAATGAACATGATGTCATCAATTAAACTAAACCAGGATACCAAGTCTGTGCCCACCCCCCAAACTGCATCATGCTCCCAGCTGGACATGAATAGGTTGGCATAGGCAGGCGCAGACTTGGTACCCATGGCTGTTCCAATCCGCTAGCGGTAATAGTCACCCTCAAAAAATAAATAATTGTTCTTTAAGATGAAATCAATCCCTTCTAAAATGAAATCAATTTTATCCAGTGATAAACTGGTTTGATCTAGATGCCATTTTACAGCTTCTATGCTGTCCTCATGATTAATAATGGTGTAGAGTGATGTTACATCAGCTGTTATTAAATACATGTTTCAAGAAACTCTACATCCTTTAACTTTTTAATTATATCAAGGATATCCCTTAGATAAGATTTACTATTTTGGACTATAGGTTGAAGATAATAGTCAATCATTTCTGTCAAATTAGTAGTCAGGCTCCCTGTCCCAGAGATGATTGGTCTTCCTGGTGGTGCTGTAAGATTTTTGTGCACTTTTGGTAACGTATAGATCTCTGGAGTTTTGGGGTTTGTTATATTCAAATAATCAAACTCTATTTTGGTTATAGTCCCTTTTTCCAGAAATTTTAATAAAAACTTATGAAAATTATTTTTAATTTTGGTAGTTGGATCTCCTTTTAATTTCTGATAAGTATTATTGTTTTTAAATTGATCTTCTATTTCTTTAATATAATATTGTTTGTCAAGAATTGCTACAGCTCCCCCCTTGTCACACGGTTTTATGATGATTGATATATCTTCTTTTAGATCCTTCACTGCCTGTCTCTCTTTCTTAGATAAGTTTCCGAAATTTCTTTTCTGTTTCTTCTTAGTCAAATTTTTTTCATATCATCTAAGACTAGTTTCGTGAAACACTCGATCATACTACCTCTTACATGAATGGGATTTAAAGTCAATTTTTTCTTAAACGGCATTGATGTAGTCCCTACTGTTTCCCCCTCAGTTTGAAGAATTTCTTAACTGTTAATTTTCTAGAGAAGTTATGTACGTCTACAAAGGTGTTAAATTGATTTACGTGATTACTAGGAACAAATTTTAATCCTTTTTTGAGCACTTTTTCTTCATCATTCATCAGGATTTTTTTACTCAGATTGAAGATTTTCACATCCTCATCTTTTTTCTCCATATCATTCTTATCAATATGTTTTTGTACTTTTCTCCTCTTTTTCTTCTTTTTTTCTTTTTTATACCACCCCTTGAACCTCTTTTTTTCTTGTTATCATTCTTCTTTATATAGGTCGTAGATTTATATGCTGTCTTCTCTCTAAAAAAGACAATGGTCTAGGACTATAATTTCCATAATCCTTCTCCCTAAGTACATCATATCTATTGGATTGATTAAAGTATGGCCTTAACTCCATCTCCTGCCATCTCCTATCTCTTCCAAAGGTTCTTTTTGGGTAGATCCATTCTGACTTCTCCTTTCTATAATAATTGTTCCCATGATAATTTGGATAGGTTCTCCAACTATCGTTATAATTTCTTGGTTTATATAAAGAAGATTTCTAATTAGAATAAACTATCCTATCATTTATTTTTTCATTATACTTTTGTGGGGTTAAAATTCTATTTGTCTATTGTCATTTCTAGTATTTTTATTTTTATTTATATTTTACTGTCTTATCTGTCTTCTCTTTCTCTTTGATCTTGATTCAAATTTCCTAATTCTCTCTAATTCACCTCCTCCTTTTTTATAAAAATCCAGATCTCTTTTTATCTTCTTTTGTTTCTTTTTAACTAATTCATTTGTGTTTTTCTCTATCTGAATCTCTATTTCTTTCTCAAGGATAGTGAATTCTGGTTGATCTTCAAAGGGCTGAACTAGTGTTTGTAACACTAAAATCTTCTCATTTTTTGTTCTTAATTTATCTCTTCTTTCCTTCAAGATTAAATTAATTAATGAAAAGGAGCAAGTACTCAAGATATCCCTCCACTCCATTTTAAAATTCTCACTTGAATCTTGGAAAGTTGGAAATTTTTTTATTCTTAATCCTTTAGGGATAATATCATCTGATAGGTATTTCTCAAGTGTCACCACTTCCCACCATAGTTTATTTTCTTTTAGTAATAAAGAACTCAAACTATTCATAGACAGCTATTGAAAAAGGATAATACTTA
Source organism: Taudactylus pleione (assembly GCA_031769625.1). NCBI lineage: Eukaryota > Metazoa > Chordata > Amphibia > Anura > Myobatrachidae > Taudactylus > Taudactylus pleione. The sequence continues at coordinate 60,847,710 of JAUIMM010000040.1, forward strand.
TCAGAAATTAAACATAACCACAATTAACTTTTTCAGCAATTAGTGCTACTGCAACTTTTCTGTGGGATAGGACCATATTTTTTTTGTGCCATTGACCCTGTCTCTGGTACAAAAGTTTTTCTTTCTTGGGCCACTTTTGGTAGGTAACACTGCTTGGTAACAACTACATATCAGGAACACCCAACAAATCCTGCCATTTTTTAGATGCCCTGTGTAGCCATCACAATCAGGCCCTAGACACAGTCACTCTGATCCTTATGCTTGCCCATTTTTCATACATCAACTTCAAGAATTGATAGTTCACAAGAATTTGTGTTTTTAAATCATATTAGATGTGGCCTTTAGTAAATCTTAAGGTTAACATACCACACATAAAACCTTTTTTTTTAATTTGCACTTATTAAAGTCTCCAAATATAATAGTCTAAGGCATGCTAAAAGTGCCAATGTCTCTGAAATTTAGCTGCCAGATTTAAAGTAGCAATTTTATTTGTCACTTTCCTCATTGGCACATTCTTAACCTGTAGGCTACTACATTTTGCCCTCTCTCTTAACCCTATTCAGCTAGCAAATAGAGGGTGTCAATATAACTGCACTTCATTGTACTCCTGTACATGGCTGACAAGATAAATCACTACTACAATACTACTGATAATGAACTAAGGAGGTCTTTGGTATTTTTTAAAAATATTGGTAACTTAATTTTGAGACTGGTTATACTGAAAATATCTTTGAAATAAAATGAGCTGCAACAAGAGTCAAAAATCAGTTAATTTTTAGTGGAAATGCATTTGTTTTTATGACATTAATGATCTTTGTGATATTATCTATGTGGATTATAAGTAAAATAAATTGTAGTCACTCAAGTGCTTTTGTCTTGTTTTCACATTACTACAATAAAACCATACTAACATTTGACCTACTTTGGCTATGCAAAGAATAATCAGAATATTATTTTGGTCATCATGCCATTCTTGCTCCTTTTTGTCCAAAGCCAAGCAAGAAATATGCTGGCATATCCTGATCCTAGTAAGAGTACATTAAAAATGCAGGAGAACTAATATTTAATTTATATTGCTACGGGAAACATAAAAATATCAAGTAGAATAAAAGGTTTTTAAAGTGCTACATACATAATATGGCTACATATATTGCTAAATTGACATCTAGACTGGGATGTGAAATTGGGCAAAAAAATCTTGCATTTTTTCCTTTCCTACCCAATCATATCAAAATATGTTATAAACAGTGTAAAGATTCTAAGAACACTATTCCTTGGTATCCTGCTGTAAAACATTTCAAGTTTAATATGGATTAGCAGTCCTGTAGAAATGGGCACATGTTACTATCTCTGATTTTGTATACTAGTGAGTACAGATGAAAAAGAAGACAAAGATGCAAATGAAAGAAAATAAACTATTTTCAATGTATCTTTCTTTAAATTAAAGTTATGCTAAATAAGTGATGGAGATAAGTTAAATGTTTCCGCAATTCTCAGGTTTGTAAGAAAAAATTGCCTTTTAAAATTTTACATAAACTATCATTCTTTAACAACAATTAAAAAATCTTCAAATGAATTTAAAAAATTGCACACCACAAATCAACTTTTGAACATTTTTTTGCGACAGTCTTAAAAGATTTCCAATGTCATTAGTCAATAATAGAACTACTAACACTATTGCAAAGCATTCAGCATTCCAAAGTACAAGCATTTCATTCTCTATGGAAAATGTTGAATAAAATATAGGTATATGTTATGTGTACAACTACTTTACTATACTGTACTTTCCTTTCATATATTTCACTTAAAACTTCCGGTAATTGGCACTCACAAATTGTCACATTTTTAAATATTAATACTGTTTTTTTGTAAACTGACCATGTATGCTATTGACAAATGAATGACAATTGCCAGGAGCATCCAAAAGTTTTGTTTACCTCTATTAAGTTTAGTAACAGGACACTGATGTCTTTGCTTGAAATTTTATAAATGAGTAAATGGGAACAAGTATTTTTGGAATTGATTTCCTAATTATGAAAATGTTACCTCATACAGGGACCACAATTCAAATAAATGTCATGTCTACTTGTTGTTAAGGCAACATTACCTACATGGCAGATTTATATTGTTAAATCTGCCTTTTTGAGCATAATATAACAGCTTCTGTGAATTACTATACTAGAAGTCACAAATTATTCCATCACCATACAAAAGAACAAGACTGCAAGCAAAGAGATGTTGACGTCTAGTAAACCTATTTTTCACAGTAGTGGTGTATTATTTCTTATAATAAATGAGCAGAAATTTTATGAGAAAAGAAATAAAATGTTTTAGTATTTTAATTAACACTGCATTAAACTATGTTTTGGTATACTTAGATTTTTTTTATTTAATTATGTATTTTCTCTTTATTATTGTGGAAAGCTGTCAGTCACACAGCTATGTCCTCTTAGGTGATTATGTCATAGACCTGTTGTTGCAGTGGGAAGGGGCTGAGTGCAGGAGTTGTATCTGTTTTAGAAGTATAATGATTGCATTTGACTGAGGTAATGTTAAAATAGAAATACATCTAAAATATTGGTGTTTTTCACTCTGTGTCATTGATAAGGTATGTCCTATCAAGACAAACATAGTGAAATGTATTATGAAGTTGTCAAAAACAAAGATATTCTGCTGCTGTTTATATCTTCATGTTTTGCATCAGGTTATGGTAACCGTCTGATCTCCTTGTATTATTTTTTCAGCTTTTGACAATATTTAAACTAGAGAAGTGCATGTTTTGATTGCTGAAATCCAAAAACACCCAAACTTGGCATTTTCTAGTGGTTCAGAGTTCCACCTTAGATCTTGTAACCAAGCTCGGATCACAGTTGAGGGAAAAAATTATTTGGGAGAGGGTGTGAACTGTAGTTGTTTACAAAATGCCATTAGGACACCATCAGGACATAGAGTTCTAGTAGGTAGATGTGGTAGGTGCCTGGGAAAAATGTCTGCAGGCATCGATGTCACTATGTAAATGACTCTATGGTGTAAATTTATTAAGATTCAAGTGTGGTCAAGTTAGCATTCTCTGGAGACTTTGGCCATTTTTTTCCACTTGCAAATTTACTAATGACAAACTCAGTAGAGAAATCACCTTTGCTACAAGAAAATTTGGGAGAGTTTGCAAACTATCTTCACTTTACCATCGGCCAAACTCAAGTAACTTTTCACTAGTGAAGATAGCATTTGGGAATTTACCAAGATGAGAGTTTCTAAACGACAGTCCTGTAAAAAATTGTGAATCAATTCACCTGCCTGTGAGCTGCAAGTTTGGCAGAAACATACAAAGGTCACTGTGATCCATGTATATTTCTGCCTGTAAATTGTAAATAAAGGGTTAATTTTTCTAAAACAAAAGATGTAGGGTCCCCCCCAAAAAAACGCTTAAACAGCACCAGGCTGCTCAGCCAGTTCTGAATTTTAAAATAATGGAAAAAAGAATGTGTAGGGTTCCCCCATAAATTAGGAACCAGCACCTGGCTGCAGGGCCAGGTCCTAGTTATAAGTATAGGGGGGAAATGCATAGGTGTCCCCCTGTATTTAAACCAGCCCTGGACCTAAACTATTTTTATGAATGCTATATGTAGGATTCATGAAAGAGTGAATACTTAATTAAACTAATCACTGTGAATACTTAATTAAACTAATCTCTGAAACCTGACTCAAGAAATTTTGATACTGTATATTTCCATATGGGGATTTCAACATTATGTGAAATTATCCTTATAGTGGATACATATTATAACAAGGGCATACTAAAACAAGACAAGGAAACAACACTTTGGAGAGTGAGGTTAATTTTATTTGTGTTTATTTTTAAAAAAAATTTATTCATAAAAAATCTCAAAAAATGTTTTCTTTACTCAATTGCTTTTAATATATGGAGAGGCATATTATTTTACTGAAATTAATAAAAGTTATATTTTATTATGATTTTTCTAGTGCGTCCATAAAGAGACATTATTTCTTCTTTTCGCCAGTTGATATATTGTCTCTGGTAGTACCCCCAGAACCGTTATATGGTATTGACACCATAGATTGAAAATACTGATATCATATTATCAACAACAACAATAATACAATCACCAACTAGTGCAGAAGTATTCCCCTCACCCAATGCTTGACAAAAACACAATCTAAGAAATTGTGTTTTTGTGTCTTGTTTAAAAATAAGTACAGAAAAGTCAATTTTTCAGTTGTGAAATAAATATCTAAAGTATTTTATAATTCAATTTAAATTGAGAGGCAACATATATTACTGTACTTATAGGGATGGTCATCTCCCCATCAGTTGGTCTGCAAAAAATAATAATTGCAAAAAATGCATATTTTATCTGGTGTTAAAAAATAGACAGTGTTTTATAAACCAATTTGAATAATATTACTTCTACTAGAGTGTAGTTGTGAAATTCACCATATATTTCGGTACTTACATGTTTGGTTTTCTCCCTGTCAACTGTGCCCCAAAACTAATAAGTACAAAAAAGACATTTGTGTTCTGGTGTCCACTAAAATTTCCAGTGTTTTAATAAAACTGCATGGTAAAGGTAACAGTCCCTATTTTTCCTATCTCACTGTACATTCACTTGGTGTGGTGGAAGTTAAGTTAACTAAATGAGCTTTACTCGTGTTCTGGTGTAAAAAATAAAATCAATCATGGATCAGTCAAAAAAGAAAATAAGGAGCAACCCAGTACTAGTGAAGACAGCCATAGTACTTCTACTAATGGAGGTCAAAAGGAAAGAAATTGTAAGAAAGGGCACTTCAGTGTTTCACATCCTTAAAGAAAACATGACCTTAAACTGTGAAAGGAAAAGTTACTGCTGGGAAACATAAAATTGTCAATATGCCATACACCACATACAGTGGCAAGGAAGGGCTCAGAAGAGCATGGCTTTGCTTTGCAAGTGGTAGTTTTGATACTGCTGTGTAATGCACTAGAATGGCTATTATAAAAGCCAGGGCCAAACACAGTCAGGCATCTTATCTAACCTCACATGCACAATCTTATTGCTCTAAGTCTATTTGTGTCACATCTAAAACAGGCAATACATTACACACAAAGAACACTAATTCTGAAAAATCAAACTGTGTGTTCACACACTTTAAAACCCCTGAAGAGAGTTTAAAGGTGACCATGAGTGCTATGTGTGAGTCTGATATTTCTGACACTGTAATCTGAGAGAAGCCTCCAATCACCATTTCTGATCCATCTACAAATGTGAGGATGAGTAGTAGTAAAACAATTGATGATGACATAGAAATCGAGTATGCTACTGTGGAAGTGCAACAGGATGAGGGGGTTATTTGTGTATCTGACACTAATGAGGATTTTGATAATGAATATGTTGGATAATAGAAATCATAACTATCAAAAATTGCAGAATCCTAGTAACACTATTCTACAATACTCAAAAATTCTCTTGTTGAAGTATTACAAATACAAATATATTAGAGCATTTTCAAGATATTTCATGGACAGAAAACATTTGGCATTGAAAGAACATAAATAAAAAGTAACTCACCAACTTGCATTTTTTAGGGAGAAGTTATGTTAGGCTGTAACAGGTTCTATTACCAGCGAATGTCAATGACAGGGAGAAGGCAATGTTTTCCATCGACATGCAGAGCTTTGAAGCAGTTTGAGACTAGACTGCCTGTATAGCAGACAGAGAACTGTGGTAGACTGAATCCATTTAACAGGGGTGATCCTGTAGACCAGGAATTATGGTAAACCTGCAGAGGTCTGTGTTTAATGATGAGGTCTTACACACAGACCTGCAATGGACTGTGGTTGAAAATGAACCAATCTAGTTAACATGCAGAAGTCTATAGCAGACAGAAAACAAGGTCACAAACACATGTACAGGAGCTGAAGAGTAGGTCAAACTAGAAATGTGGGATGCAACTCAACAATAGTAGTTTAAACTGTTACCAGCACTGATTAGTCAGTGAGAACAGACTAAAGTGTTTGATTGAATTAGTGGCTCACTCTCTTGACTTACAATATCAGCTGCACACACTGAGTTTTCAAAAATGGTTATGCCCATGGCAGAAGCTCATAGTAACCAAGGTAACAGAATATGCTGCACAAACTGACATGCAATACAAAGATCTGCACAGAAAGATCTGTACCTAATGAACATACTCTGGCCATAGTTTACTGAAAAATGTGGCACCTTCTTAGACTTCTAATAGCAAGTTAATAAAATTCTGGAGGCTGATTGTTGTTTCTATATAAGTAAGTAGACACCAGTGGCATCAGTTCTTGCCAGTGATAACAAGTAGCATGTTATCAATCCTGAGCATAACACCACTAAATCTACTTCTTCCATGTGGATTTATTTTTACCCAAATCCTTATTACATTTATTATGGCATCTCTGCAATTTGTAGAGCCAAAGTAAAGAAAGGTATAGACATTAACCATCTAGGAACCTCCTCAAGAAAAAAATGTCAGCAGCTGTAATAACAATATAATTTGCCATGCCTCCAACTAAAGCAAAAGGTAATAACCAGGTAGAGTTTAACCTTTATATGCTTTAGCAACTGGGGGGACAGCAATAAGCCATCCAATTGTACACATAAAGCCATGAAATGAGGAAGGGTGGCATGTGACCTTACTCCAGCACATTTTAGAATAACATTCATTTAATGTAAGCTACTGAAACCATTTATAATTTTAATTAATGAAGTGAGTTCAGACTAGAGATGAGCGGGTTCAGATTTACTCGGTTATACTCGGATTTAGTCAGATCTAAACCTGGCATTTTAATGGCTATCAGCTATCACATGTTTTGGATAGTCAATAAAATAAATCCGAACTAATCCGAACTTGCGGTAAAGTAGCGATAAGAACCGAGTAAATCCGAACCCGCAAATCTCTAGTTCAGACACAAACTGTCCCAGGCAGGTCATACCCTTAATTAAACTACTGGAAAAGCAGCTAGAGAGGCTGAAGGAGGAGATTAAACTAATCAATTCTGCAATTGAAGATAAAGTTATTTTTTCCCTTCACCAGAACCAAAAAGTTTGCAACATCTTGCAATTGGATCAGTATATTTTGGCAACCAAGTTTGATTCTATGTGTAAGTCCTATGTAATGTCTTTCTTTCCAACTGACAAAAATCTGCAAAGAGCTTCTTTTGAACACATTTTCAGCTCAAGTGGCACCTGAGATGATAATTTTTCCTGCATCAGTTTCCCCTGCAGTTGCTGCTGCAAGGTTATGATGATGAGTCAACTCAGTGCATTAGAGAATTGCCTACAATTAACCCCTCCTTTAAAGAATGTAAGCTCTTTCTAGCAGGGCCCTCTTCCCTCTTGTGCTTCTCCCTACTGTTGTTTAATTTATCTCTTACTCCCCACTAGGGCAACTAACACGGAGCTGCTTATGTGGGTGTAAAGGTCGCTATTATAGCAATGTTTATTATACATGTCCATGTCCTGCTTTGTATTGTGTTGTAAGTCACTGGTTACTTATTTGTTTATGTACTTTGTAAGGCACTGTGGAACATTTGTGGCACCATATAAATGTAATAATAATAATAATAAGAAGAAGAAGAAGAAGAAGCATATACAACATTCACAGTGTATTCAGGGTCATATTTAATTCTATAATTGAAAATTAAATGATATAATAATAAAAAATAATTAATAATAATAATAATAATAATAATAATAATATGCTACAGTTGTAACAAACATGACCTGCTATTGTGAAGATTTACCTCATTTGGTCCAGCATCCTTCTGTTTTCTGGTATCGAAATTAAGATAGGTGTCGGTATTTCAACACATATGTTAAATCCCCCTCAGGCATTAGCCATCAGGATTTTGACTGGTGGCATCACAGCTGCCCATCATTTAAATACGTCCCTTTTGAAGTATGGCTTCTCTGTTATGAATCCATTTACATTGTACTTCAATGTGCAATATACTGACTGCATTGCACAGCATTCCTTACTGTAACATAATGTACCCCCTACTCTACTATCTCTCCCCTGTGCAGTGGTTGTCTTGTAAGTCACAGCTCATTTTATTCATGTATGTCTCATTTCTAAGTTGTGCTTAATGCACATTGTAACCAATGTAGTGTGCCCACAAGGACTTCCTCATCTGGTACTATAATGCATAGAATGCATGGTTCTGATGATTTTGCAAGGATGTTGTCTAATATTTTTATCTCCCCCATTACTTTTAGGTGTCATCAATTCCAGGGATTGCCTATTATGCCCAGTGTAATGCTATGTAATGCATCTAAAACGGCAGCCCCAGCTAGATCTGTTGTGGGTATGATGAATAATCCTTGCAACTGATGACCTAAAAAAATGAAGCTGAAAAACCTTTGTATTATTGGTTTCTGTATATCATGCAAATCTAAAACTCTGCATTATGAGTCCTACTGGAGAAAAGTGCTCTATAAAAAATATAAATATCATCATTATATTTGCATACTTACACAGGCGGATGCAAGGGGGGAGCACAGAAGCACATACCCCCTGTTATTTTTTTTTAGATGTGTTTGCTTTAACAACAGGGAGCTTGTTAGTTTACTATTTGCACTCCCTTGCTTTATGCAAGCTGGACTCCAACTCAGAAGAATTAAAAACCCAACCCATCTTGTTGACATATTTCTTCTGAGCCTGCACCTGCTCTGCTTCTGCTTCCACAATGCTGAGTATGCAGGGTTCCAGCCCAGTACCTGGGTGACCATCAGTCCACTAATTGCCCTCTCTCCAAAAAAATGATGAAAAAATGATGGGCAGTGGGGGGCATGTGATGGAAAATGTGTTGGGCAGGGTAAGGAATTTGATAAAAAATGCAATGGGTGGATTGGGACATGTGATAAAAATTTAAAGGGCAAGGGGGAATTGTGATGAAAAATGGGATGTGCAAGAGGAGTGGACATGTGATAAAAAATGTTGTGGGAAGAGAGAGATGTAAGGAAAAAAATGTTAATTGGCTGTGAGGGAAAATCTAGTGGGAAAGAGGGTATGTGAGCAAAAAGCTGATGGACATGTGAGAAGAAAAAAGGTGGCCAACAAGAGGCATTTAAAAAATGCTGGCATGCAGTGGTGTGCAATTTAAAGAAGAAACTGATGGTGTATGTACATGCAAGGAAAGAGCTGGTGGTCAGAGGGGCATATGAGGGAAGACATGGTGGGCAGAAGGACTTGTGAGGGAAAAGCTGGTGAAGATTTTCACATCTTCATTTTATTGTTTTCCTTATTTAGAAGAGACACTTTGGTCCCTGCATACATAACTAAGAATTATGGTAGCCCAACATTGCAGTTTTCAGTGCATTTACTGTATATTGGATGTGAGGGAAATTATGCAATGTGTATATACATGATGTGATTGCATTCTGACTGTTTCTCTTGGACTTTTCATTTATCACTGCTAATTGAATTGCCTCCTTTATGTGTTATGCAAGTATACTGTAATTTCACTGTACCATTGAATAAATGCATAATAGGCAAGGGACTAAAACCTATATTTACAAAAAAAAGTGTATAATACTAGTTGATTGTGACAAGTTTTTTGTTGCATTGTTTTTGTATCAGTCTGGCATTTGGAACCATTCTGCCTCCTAGAAATGCTGCATTTGAAACAGTGGAGCTGGAACTGCATGTGACATCAGATACCAGTGCATCTGAACTGCAGCCTTGTCAGCCAGGAACAGTCAATAGTTAATTATTTTATATATTTTTTCCAAGCACCCAGCAATGCATCAGGTTGCCAAGAACCCACAGCCCTTCCAGCAGTGCGCCACTGTTTTACTGTGGTACAGAAACTATTGGTGCACCTGGTAGTCAAACAGAGACCACACACCCTCATTCATTTGGTCATGCCCCTTCTGCCCCACCTCTGACTGGTTACAGTATTTTTTTTCTGTATCTACACCTGCGTACGTATGTACATACGTACGTACGTACGTACGTACATACTTTAATTCTTGTGTTTTTTATTATTTTAAGCATATTTTATAGTGTGCGTTTAATTTTTTTTTTTTTTACTTTATGACAGATTGCACAGTGTGTGTTTAGTTTCATTTCTTTTGCCTAATAACATAAGTTATAGTGTTTGTTGGTAAAAGTGCATTGGTTTTGTTTAATAACTTTTTAGAAAATAACATTTGTTTTTATACTTCTTAAAATACAAAAAATAACAAATGAGTCATATTAAATTCAAAAAGTACAAGAGCATAGTAAAAAGGAACAAAACAGCAGGTCTAAAAATAGGGATCATACTGTAGTATTTACTTAAACTTTTACTATGCTGATGAGAACTCCATGACCACGTTTGAGTTATTTATTTTTACTTTTTCACTAGTTTATCTTTTTATCTGCAATTCATTAATTATTTTACTGTTTTAATTTGTTGGTGTAACAAGCAATAAATATATTATTTTCAGTTATAGAAATCAAAGTGCATTTTATATCATATAAGTACACTTTCTAATACTAGTAACATTGTGAGAGTTACTAGATCAGGCAGCAGGTGATTTAGGATCTGAATTGGTGGTTCATAAGTGTGGGACTTGCTTTAATGTACATGGCAACATAAAGGTTATTAAAGTACAGTACAACTAAACAAACATTTGTTTTTTATATATATACAGAATTAAGCAGGAAGGTAGAATCAGCCTCACCTTGACCTTCCATTGAAAAAGTAATATATAGGATAGTCTTATTAGTATTATTATTTATTACCAGTTATTTGTATAGCGCACACATATTCTGCAGCAATTTACAGATAATATCTGGCCATTCACATCAGTCCCTGCCCCAGTGGAGCTTACAATCTATATTCCCTATAACATACATACACACTTGGGTTAATTTATGTTGGGAGCCAATTAACCTACTAGTATATTTTTGGAGTGTGGGAGGAAACCAGAGTACCCGGAGGAAACCCACGCAAGCACAGGGAGAATATACAAACTCCACACAGGTAGGGCCATGGTGGGAATCGAACCCATGACCTCAGTGCTGTGAGGCAGTAATGCTAACCATTACACCATCTGTTAATTATTCCTCTACCATCCCAAACAGCTATGGCTTAAGTAAACAAGTAATAAGGGTCTGATTCTATGTCAGATGCAAGTCCAAATGCATGCCAAAAGCTATTTTGCATTGGCATTTCTCAGTGTCCATGAAATGGGCATTTCTGGGTATCAACATGGTGGCTACATACAAATTCATACAATAGATCCATCTTTTGGCAAAATCTTGGGAGAGTTGTGGGTGTATAGGCAGACTTTCTTGCTAATTTGAGGTGTGCGCATGACAAAAGGACAATGCTTTCTGTTGGATCTTTTGCACCCAGAATATGGCAGGTGTACATGTGGAACTAATGGTGACAGCTGTGGGTATGGATACAAGAACAGTGTGCTGTGTAACTATATGCATGAAGCAATGCAGATATTCAAAATAGCATAAAGTATCAAATGTAGCTAGTGCACTTGCTACAACTGTTTGCACTTGCAATAAAAAAGGTCAATAAACTGCGCTCTGTGAGTGGTGAGCAGCTTGTAAATGGGTGTTGTTATATGAGGCAATGGATATGCAAATAGAGAAATAGTATATATCAATAGGATAAGGGGGATATAGGTAGAGAATTAAATGCAAAAATAAAAAAATAAGTAAATGGAGAATATGAAAAAATAAAATAAAATTATAAAAAAGTAGAAATACAGTAAAAAAAAGTAAAACAACAAAAAGACAAGTAAGCAACAAGCAGCTATCAAAATTAAAATTAGTGGTTAATAACCACATAAATGTAGATAAATGTTTACAGTCTTTGTGGACTGGTTGGTGTAGCGATGGGAGGTCGGGTATGTGTGGTCTGGATCAAGGATGCTTCACCCTGGTGTGGGTGGGACTGTCCCTAACTGACCCTACCTGTGGGTGCTGTTCCTCTTCTTGCCACAATTCCCTTGGTTGGTGTGGCCATGGTGGTATGTTATGACATCAGATACTGGCTTCATTCCTAATGGGGTATTGCTTCCTCCAGCTGTTACTCACTTGCACGCTTCTTATCCAACACGCTTATATTCCCCTTATCCTATTGATTTATTCTATTTCTCTGTAGCACTTGCAGCTGCTGTGCATCTGAATCAGAATCAGGTCAGTCGTATAGTAACATTTCTTAGCTTTATCCTGCTGTTATGTGTTGGAATAAGACAATAAATATCTATCTCACTGTAATCATGTTTCAGTACATCTCAAAGCTGGTTTGCAGTAATGTAAATAGAGTACTCAGGATGAAGGTGTTTAAGATACCTAAAACCAGGTGTTTACAAATAAAATATATAGGTAGATGTTAAAAATATAATGCAATGCTAATTAAAAAAAATAAAATAAAAGTTTAAAAATACAGTGATGTCTACTGTGTCATCAATGCTCTTTAGTGACAGTTTAGGGAATTGGAGGTGTTCATTGCCGGAGTCCGCATGAGGTGGTGAATTGCTCGATGTTGAGAAGTTATCTCTACTAACTATCCCTATTCTTACCTTCTCCTCTAGTGTTGTTCACACATTTTAGATATTCTTGTGGTATCATCTGCTCTGTACTGTCCATCCAACCAGAAGTTAGCCAATGACGTTACTTCCATGGGATTGCGGCACCAATCCCAGTATCCAACGAATTTCATGCAGTTGCACTTTGTCATGGATACATGTGGTTCTTTTTTGTCAGTATTTAAAGTAAAGTATCTCAATATACTTTATTGGTATAACGATTAAAAACAGAAGTCCTCGGATGGATTTCTAAAGAAATAGGGGGCAAGCACATGTATTTGTGCTCAATTCAGCATTGCATATGTACTACTTACATGTTAGTGTATGTTGTTTTGTTGGATAAGTTATATTGTAATAAATATAAGATATGAAATTATGAAAAAAAAAAAATATATATATATATATAGTATATAAAAATATAAAAAGTGTATATAAATAACTATAAGTGTATATTCTATGAGACAATTGTTCTATTGTCATATGGAAGGGAAGGAACTACCAGTAAATTTATAATCTCAAAACACAATCTAAAAACATTGCGGGAAGTATAAAAATAAATATAGCATTTAAAGATATATAAATAACCTAAAAAGTCTAAAATCCTGATTGTTGGTATCTCGTTAGAAGGCGTTTAATTCAATGTCTATGTTAAGACCTTTTGGTGTTAATATCATTAGTTCGTAAATCCAATTTGTTTTGGTCTATTTCAATTCTGTTACTATGTCTCCTCCACGCCAATATGGTTATGCTTTTGGATAATAGTCACCTTCAAGTCATCTGTTTCCTTCTTATGGGACTCACAGAAGTGTTGTGAGAGGCTGTGGTTGCTCAGTCCTCTTTTTATATTGTATACTGTATATGTTCCGCTAATCATATTCTGACCTTTCTTTTTGTTTGTCCGATGTATTGGAGTCCGCACGGACACTCTAGGAGATAGATTACTCCCTCTGTTTTGAATGACATGTTTTATTTAAATGATTTGTTCAATTGATTTTGTTTGTTGCTTTTTATTGGTTTGGTGCTTCTAAGTTGTTTCTGGTTTTTGCAACCCGCACTCATGAGACATTTAAAAAATCATCTAGTATTGTTTTATCATTCTTCTTTGTTTTTTATTGAGAGGAAGCATCTAGTTAATTCTTGTTTTAGGTTTCTTGCCAGTGCATTATACGTGGTTGTTGGGGTAGGATTGTTTTCAGATCATTTTCTAAACATTGATATATGCCAGTGGTTTTTCAATATATCTACTATCTGATAGTGATTACTGTTGTATTTTGTAATAGACTTAGTTTTCAATTGTTCATTTTGATTATTTCTTTGTGTATAATGGATTCATTAATTTCTGTTCAATTCTGATAATTTATTTATATATTTGTCCAACTTACTGCCTTTGTATCTTTTATTTATTTTATTTTTTTTAGTGCTTGGCTTTGTCCTTTAAATGTAACTTCTCCAGTACAATTATTGTTTATTCTTCAAAGTTGTTCCATGGGGATATTTTTTAACATTGTTTTTGTGGTGATTACTGCTGTATGGCAAGATGTTGTTGCCATTGAATTCTTTAATATGTGTTCTTGTGCCAATTGGTCCACATTTCAAAAAAATATTTCTAGGTCCAGGAATATTACCATGTTTTTCTTTTTGATGTGGTAAATTTCAGACCTATTCCATTATTATTGATGTATCTGATGAAGTCTTCTAATTTTTCTTCTGTAACTTTCTAGATAAAGCACAGGTCATCAATGTATCCATGCCAGCAAATTAAATTGTTCCTAAATTGATTATTATCCCATATTGAGTTATCTTCTTATTTTAATACAAATAAATTCACATAACTTGGTGCTACTGGTGTCCCTTGGGTGGTTCATTTTATTTGTAGGTAAAATTAACTGTTTTATCAAAAGTAGTTATGAGTTAAAATATGTTCTATGTGCTCTATATTAAAATGTATCTGTGAGTTTGGCAATTCTGTTTGGGTCAAGAGGCAATGCATTGTATGGTCACATCCAATGGAATGTTGTATGCAGGTTTAAAGTGATTTAACATCACTGGTGAACAGTATAAATGAGTCTTTCCTGTTTATTTTATTCAGTATTTGTAGTATATGTAATGTATCTTTGAGGTAGCTTTTCTGTTTGTGCACAAATGGTTGTAGAACTTTGTCTATGTAGTGTGATAGATTCAATGTTATAGAGCCAAAGCCCAAAATTATAGGTTGGCCTGGTGGTTTATTTTTGTTCTTGAGTAGTTTTGACAAATAGTAAAAAGTTGGAATTTTTTGGATTTTTTGTTAGAATATGATTACATTCTTTCTCATTATTTATGCCCATCCACCGGCCTTCATCTACAGTAGTTGCATTTTTTTTTCTCAAAGCTGGTATTTATTGCAGCAAATGTACATGTAGTGTGCCTAAGTTTGCATTTATTAAAATTATTATCAGTAAATAATAGAAATGATTATCATATTATCATTTCAAAGGACCTAGGGTTTAATATCAATAATATGCCATTGCTCATACAGTAGTTTTCTTTATAACCATTATGTTCCTAGCTATAAACAGAAATTGAAGTTATGCAATAACTTTAATTAATTCAATAAATAATATTAAAATTCTGCAGAAGGGATAATTTTAATACTAAACAAAGAAGTCCAAAGGTTAAACTACATTAGTACACCACTACAATAGAATATAAAAACAATCCTCAAAACCCATTTAAAAAATATTTGTATAAAAGCACAAAAGCAACACATTACATTTTAGTTCAACAAATCCTACAAATTACTAGGTATTAGCTTGATCATGCCAAACTATCCATAAACACTGTACTTTATATTGCATATTACAAAAAGTAAATAAAACAGTAAAATGCTGGGAAATGCTATGCCACAGTGTCAGTGGCTGTAATACTGTAACGTAGTTGTTAATATTTGTCTATTTACAGTTATTAGATACATTTGCCAATCCATGATTATCTGAACATCAGTGAGGAAACATATTGGATATCTTGATATTAATTAATAATAGGCTGGACCAATTTCTCCATATGAAGGTCATTAATATAATATCCTTAGATGATAGAGTGTGATGTTTAATTATTACAATCTTCAGCATTCTTTAGAGGACATTGATAATATTTTAATAATTATCCATTCATATTTATAAATGAACCTTAAAATATAACTTTGTAATTAATTACTATTCTGTGAGAAAGCAAATTGTTAGTGTTAAATCTATACAATTAAGGAGTTTATTAGGTGTAATAGTAAGTAGCTTTGTGATGTGAATAAAGTGAACACAGAAAAAAAATAATTAATATAGTGATTTTTGATAATTGGAGGTATATGGTGCTGTGACAAAAGCCTCAACCCATAAAATGAGTAATGTAAAAATAATACATTCCTCTTTAGATAGTGATATTCAAGTGATAAAAAGTAAGAGTATATTTAGTGAAGGCTACAACCTATCTGCATAAATCATCTGTGTACATGTGCTATATCCTGTGAGTGCTACTTTGGTGATAATCATGCTCAAAATCTAAATATAGTGAAAAAATACTAAATAAAATGTGAGAAATACCTAGACAACTAACACACAAAAAAGTCAAAAACAGCTTGTGGGTCAGGAATCTTATATATATCCTTAATAAAATGTTGAATTCAACCTCATTGATATTCCAATATTCTCATTATTCTTCATCTTGCAAGGTAAGTGATATGTATTTATAATATCCCATCTTTTTCAAATAGAAATATATTGTGATGAGTGATAGATTATCCATCTACAAGATTAAATTCACCCTCATTGACATTGATATTCAGATATCTTTATTAGTCTTAATCTCACAAAGTGAGAAAAGTATATTCTTATTATTTAAAGCAGAAATATATGATGAATAACAGGTTGTCTGTTTACACATATTTATCTGAAGATCACACTTCTCTTTAATAGTTAGGGAATATCTTTCATCTTCATCTCTCGTTATGATTCTAAATCACTTGTCACATGTCAAAAGGAAAAGCCCTGGTAAGTACGGTGTGTTCCTAATATCATGACTACTCTACACATAACCATATTATGGTATATAGTGGGTTATATACTTAAATAGCAGGTTATATACTATTAAATAGCAGGTTTATTAGAGCAAAATCCCAATTGAATAGAAATATGTTAGGCATTTACAGCCTGACATGTGAAATGTCATATTACCTCAGCCAATTTTTTACACTGTTTCTGGTTTTGTGGTAGCTCATTTTTATAAACTCTACCTTTTCTCTCAGCCTAATACCTGATCCACTAGCTTGACTTTTGGCTAATTTTAGGCAATGGAATCTGGGACATAACAAAAAAAGTTATTGTACATCTACAATTATTGTCACCATTGCAAATAATTTATTTTGATTCATTGGACTTCACATTCAACCCCTCTCTTAATGAGGAAAATCTGCAACTTTTGAAAACTTTGTCAGATGCATTACATTACCAGATATAACAAAAAGCATGGAAAACTTCTACAGAAAATGGGGACTCTACATAGAATCATTGGGTGATCTTACTCAGGGTCTAATTTTAAAACTTTTTGAGTCTACTGACTGGTTCTTGCATCGCAATTTATCTTCAGAAACTTAGTTTCCATCTACACTTGCTGCCCTATTTTGTGACTGCTACTTGTATACTGTACAAGTTGGCACTATAAAAAGTTTTAAGCCTTGAACACCTTTACTGTATTTCCACCATTATACCACTAAACTCATTCTTTATTCAGTTTTGTTTTGATGTTTCATTGCCATCTTTCTCTCCATCCCCTACGCTTTTTCCTACATGTGTTTACCTTTGTCTCACCCCCACTCTATGGTTTATGATTTTGGTTACATTGTTATTTCAAAATTAACATTTTAAGGCAGCCTGAGAATTATTGTCTTCACATATTTGTAATATGTCTCCGTTACTGCTCATGTCTGCCACCTTGAGTTTTTGTTATTGCTCATGTTAAATGCTTGTCATGCATATGTTTATTCATAAATAAATAATAAAAATGTTCTTAACATCCCCATTTGGGGATGATATATTACATTTCTGACAGATTACATTTTTAACAACTTTAACACCCCCTGCATAAATTTACACATAAAGTTTGTCCCTTGGTTGCTAAGAATCTATTTAGGTAATCCTACCCTGGAAAGAGCTCTAATAACTTAGACACTACGTGGATAACAGATGGCATAGTCAACCTCAACTAAATTTAATTTATAGCCTTTAGACGGTGGTTCAATCAGACCCACTAAACAACCTCTATTTTTTTAAAGGGGACCCCTACAATTGGGATAAGGATCAGTGGGGCAGGAGAAGGTCGGTTACTGTTTTTTGACACTCTGAATAAGCGAAATAGACCTGTGAGACCTCAGCATAAACACATGGCCAATAGAACTGAGAGGTTATTCTCTCCACCATCCCAAATGACCAGCCCAAGGAACTGCTTGGGCTAAAACCAGAACCTGCTTTCTGAAAGAGCCCGGGACCACCAACTTTAATATCACCTCCCCCGTTTGGTTTTGCTTGTCTAGTCAATATAAAACCTCTCTAAGCAGCACAAAATGGAGATATTTTCTGTTACATGTGACAAGAGGTCACCATCCACTAAAATAACCTGTTCAAAGTCTCTTTTTAAAGCAGGATCTTACTGTTAGGCCTTTCTTAAATCAGGCTGAGGTGCAAGGGGAAGTCTTCATTAGTACTACTTAATTGAACCTCAGCATTATTCCCTGTACCACGAGGATTAAGTTGGCTGCTAGACACATCAGTATTCCTAGACCTCTCAGCATTACCAGTACATTAGAATGCATAGGCACATTAGTAATGAAAGGTTCATCAGAATTATCAGATACATTAACATGAACAGGAACATCAGCATTTACAGGCACATTGTGAGCAGCATCATTATGGTAAGAGACCTTTTTTCCCAATAAAACATCACAAACAAGCCAGTTTCTGTTATCCCTTCTCCTTTGTTTCATAGATTTAGGAGCCTTTACCTGGGACAGAAACAAATCAGGGGAGAAGGGAAATGTCTCTCCAAGGGTTGCTGCAGGAACCTGTTCCTCCAGCAGAACAGGAGCCCAGAAGTGATGCCAGACATGACCTATTAGCACATGGACTGGAAACCAAGGACACCAGGGCCAGCTTTATAATGGTGCAGGTGGAGCCGCAGCTCCAGGTCCACCATAAAAATAGGCACACCACCTACAAGATCAGCTGGCATTGTTGACAGGGTAAAAAAAATTCCTGTCACAGGCTGCCAGCTTCTGTGTGCTGTCCATGGCCCTGCCCACTGGGGGTGTGTGAGCATATTGGGGGAAGGGGGTGCCCCAGACATTATTTATAACTGAAGTGCTGCCTGCTTTTAGTTAGTGCTGTAGCACATAAGCAGAAATTGAAGGGGAATGTTCCATTAAGAGGGGGTGGGGCTAAATTGCCCACTGTACTGCTTGCTGGTCTGGCATTATGGGGCAGAGGGTGGATCTGCTGCAATCCCACTTTAAAGTTCCAACTCTCCAGTGTCAACTAGAACAACCAGTATCTGTCTGTCCTGCAATTTAAGAGAGGGGTTACCTACTGTATATGTATGTCTGTCTAAGTGTCTCAAACTGTGTGCGCATTTATGATCCTCTGTATTTGTGACCCTACATGTTTACCTAGATATGAATGACTGGCTGCATATGTGTTTGCATGTGTGACTGCTTGTGTAACTTGCTGCATGAGTGAACTGTTGGATGTGTGACCTGCTGCATGTGTGACTACATATGAGACCTGCTGTATGTGTGACTGCATATGTGATCTTCTGCATGAGTGACTCTGCATTTGTAATATGCTGCATGAGTGACTCTGCATATGAGAATCCCCCTGTATATGAATACATGTTAAATACATTTTTCTTATGTGATGGAATTGATGTGAAATGCTCTTTATTATTTACTGCCTACTAGTAACTCCCTCTTACTATCTCTATCTTATTTATTATGTCTATACTTTTCATTTTAGCTATACAGACCCCATCTGTTAAGTTTCCTGGGCCCCTTAACTCTTAATCCAGCTCAGGCCCAGCCCAATGAAACTCCCTCTCTGCCTGCCAGTCCACCTGGGAGATATCCATTCTTATGAGGTTGAGTGAGCACAGTGCACAATACAGATCGCCACTGCCACAGAGCAGTGGAAAACTACACAAGACCTCCCTGTGTTGCATAAAGTCTCAGTTCCACATCTGCACATGAGCAGCCTGTCTGTGCCCAGGTCTACTCATGACCTTGTCTAGTGCTATCTGGCAAATGTCCCTCTGCATACTATATATTTACAGTGTGTGTGTGTGTATATATATATATATATATATATATATATATACACACAATTGTAGATCACCTTGGTCTGCCTCCCACTCTGCTCCACCTTGCCTCCTGCTCTTTCCAGCCCTCTTCCTCTCCAATCCATCCCCACTGAATACAAATCCCATTCCTGGCTCCAGTGGCATATTTACTGCTAGGCATGCTTAAGGCCCATTGGTTCCCAGAAGACCCGGCCAGACCTGCCAATGTGGATGCATAAAGGAGCAGGGCAGAGAGCATTTTGCTCACTGCCAGGCTCCAGCAGGCTGTCAATGCACATGTTTCATAGCTATTGCTGCCGGGAGCCAGAACCAGTGCACCACTCTTCCAGTCAGTATCTCCTCCTCTCCTGTACTGTGAGCATGTGACACACAGAGAGATTGGGAGAGAGGAGCCGAGGAGAACACAGGAAGAAAGGTGTGATGCCTGCCAGGGCTGCCTTTACTATCTGTCTGGAGTTAACCAACATTAACCCATAGGGGGGAGTGTTAATTATTATTAGTAACAGGGATGTGCAGGCTCAGATTAGCTCAGATTTTTCTGCCAAATTCGGATATTTCCCTCCAAAAAGTTCTCAGAAAGAGTCAAAATGTCATCTTTCATGGACAAACAACATCATTCCTAGACAAAAGTCCATGAAAGATGATGTTTGTCCATGATAGATGACATTTTGCCTCTTTCTAAGACCCAATTTAGATAGGAAAAATCTGAATTTGGCAGGAAAATTCAAACTAATCTGAACATGCACATCCCTATTAGTAATCCTGTTTAAGAAATTTCTGGGCTGGGATTTTATTATTGTTAGTATTGTTAGTAGTCCTGCTGGGGGAAGGGGGCAATTATAGAGTGTGAGGGTTTCAGTTGAAAGAGGACAGGTACACTGTGCAGGGGTGGGAGTTCAAGGTGTGGGTGGATAGAAAGTGCAGAGGTGGAAGGTGTTAGAAGGAAAGGTTGGAGCATCTGTGTGCAACCACTTATTCCAAAATATCAGCACCACCCAACCCCAGCCATGCACTAACCCCCCATTCTCTGCTACCAGTTGCTTCACCATAAATCAGGTGGGATGCAGCAATGGTAGAAATACAGTCAAACCCCCACTGTGGTAGGGTCTCATCTGCCACAAGCCACACTGAGCATCTGGCTCTGATAGAGCCAGAAGCTCACTACTGACATCACTGGTGATGTCAGTAGGGTTGCCCACAAAGGGCAGGCGTTCCTTCAGGTATGCCTCCATTTGTCCATCCACCCCCTCACCCAGCCTACAAAATGGGGCAAACTATCGATCAACAGCTGCCCCATTTGTAGCGAGCCCTGGAGAGAGTGAATTTCTCACTCGCTACGGGGCTTGTGCACGCCGCTCGTACGCAATACACAACCATCGACCCGCTTGCAAGCGGGTCTGAATCAGGCTCTAAGTCAGGACTATATGGAGAGTTTTTTCATTGAAGTCCCATTCATTTCAGTTAGTGCTGCCAATTCAAAAGCAGCAACATGTGGTTGGGCATTGTCTTGGAGCAAAAAACACTGTTTTTTCAGTAAATTTGATCTTTTCTTCCTCATGGCTCCACACAAATTGGTTTTCAGGGCATTTGTATAGTAGTCACCATAAATTATCTGTCCCTGGGGAACCCAGTGTTGTAGGATAACCGTGCACATCAGAGAAGAGCAGAAGCATGACTTTACATGCCAAAGGAATCACACTGAATTTTTTTGGCACAGGTGAATTTGGGTGTTTCCTTACACTGGACTGTTGTTTGGTTTCTGGATCATAATGACAGATCCATGATTCGTCACACGTCACAATCGATGTCAGGAAATTGGGTATCCTCTCCAACAATCAAGCAGTGTTCTTGCACATTTCAACTCGTCATCACATCTGCTCTTCTATAAGATTTCTGGGTACCGACATGGCACACAGGCAATGCATTTTCAGTTCCAGTTTGAATGAGATGCCAAGTGAAGCCAAAAGTTTATGTACAGTTAACCTTCTGTCATTTTGCAACACCATAGCTTTGGCAATGTTGACATCTGTAACTGTGGTGGATGGTCTCCCAGAATGCGCTTTGTCAGTCACTCGCATATTACCCTCTTTGAAGTCCTTTCACCACTGGAATACTGCAGCATGGCTAATTGTTTCTCCACTGTATGCTTGCCGGAACATTTCATGATTTTCATTTCCACTTTATCCAAGTTTAACACACAATTTAATTACACATCTCTGATGTAATCTCACAGACACATCTTCCTCATCTGCCATGACAAAATGTATGAAGACTCATTATGACCAAACAAAGCAAACTATGGCAGTCCAACTACAGGTTTAGATACAATAATGTGTGATCTTCAGAAAAAACAGCATAGCGTTGCCATGTCTACCTATGCAACAGAAAACAGTGGCAGTCTCATTACTTTTCAATCAGCCCTCATAGATGTCCTATTTTCTTTTTAAACTGCTATGGATTTGTGCTGCTGCTCTGTTGCTTAGTTTAGCCAGCCAGCTCACTGCAGTTTTTGGTGTTGGTGAAAACAATATTGTGAGCTGTGAGGTGGTCAAAATTTACTGGAAATTACTGGAAATTAATGTTATTGATGTTAATACTGTAAGAACAAAAACAGGCCCCTGTTATGTGATTTTAGCTATTGTTATCATGTTTTGAAGAAAAATACAGATCCAAAACCAAAACTTGTGAGGGTGGTTTTGGCAAAACCAAAACACAATGATGAATTAGAACCAAAACCAAAACACAGGAGTTGGGGTACATCTCTAATGTGTGCATAATAGTATAATGTGTCTCTAGTCTCCATTGCTGTTTTTCTTCCTGTGTCTCCACTGTCTGCAAGTGTATGTTGCTCATGGTCACTTCTTGCTCTGCTAGGAGTTCCTGACCCTAGCCGAAAATTGTAAAGCCATCCTTTACCTGACATTTTCATGCCTTCATCCAACATTGCTGACAGCCTTGAAAAGTACCTTAAACTGACCTATAGCTTCTATAATTACCAGGCATTGTAGTCTATTAGAAAATATTATAAGGTTGTTAACTACTCTATTAACAAGAAAGTTACAGATCATTTATATTTAAAAATTAAATAATTTCTTCTAGCTTCAAGAATGAATGAATGGGGAATCTTCCAAATGAGAACCGAAACATACCTACCTGTCCCAGATTATTATAGAGAGACTATAAACAATGAAAGTTAGGACACCTTGAGTTATAAACCTAGAAAAACTACCTACAGGCATGTAGGAATGTATCTGTTATCCTCTGTGCAGATTGGACAAAAGACAGGAAGCAATTTTTTACCATTAAGGATCACTAAAACAAGTGACAGACATAGGGCTTAAAGGCACTAGGTTCCAATCTCCAGGCGCTGCTGGGATTTATGCGAATCTCCCCATATTTTTAAAGTGGCAATCATTTTAACGGCTAAACCAGCTAGGTGTAGACTTTAAAATGATTGTGAGTTTAAAATATGTGGAGACTTGCATAAATCCCTGCAGCCACTGAAGATCAGATCCTATTACATTTAGCCCATAGTGTGGCCAGCAATAACTGAATGTGCTTATAAAGCTGCTGCTAAAGGTATATTGATTTGTTTGATATAAGCTGCTGTTCTCCTACAGTTTGGATGGATATATACTGTATGGCTTATTTGGCTTGGAATGTGAGCATACTGTACCAGATAAGCAATGCGGTTCTAGAACCAGCAGTTGCACTCGGTTAAAACACTACAGATGTGCAATTTTCACTATGTTTTAAACACAAGATATATAAAACAGTGTTTAGAACACAGGTATAGAGAGGAATTAAGTTGGCCTTGAAGTTATTGGTCAAGAAATGGAATATGGCTCTTTGGAGAAATGGACTTGTCTCAAAGTATGATAATTGCAAATTAGGTAGGTCTAGTTGGCCCTATGTTCAGTCATGTTAAAGTAGGATCTACCTCCAGAGACTGAAAAAATTGACAGATAAGCAACACAGTTGGGAACAGTTGAGAAGGGACCCAGGAGAGACCTACAAGTGGCCGTAAGTCAGAAGCTAAAGAAGTGAATCAGCACTCTGTTTGGGGGCTGGGAGTTTTGTTTAGACTAATTTTGCTTTCATTACAATTTTGTTTTCATTTGTAAAGATTAAGATAGCTAAGGGAGACCATTTTGTGCACACTAATATATGAATACTATTCTTGATAATCATTATTTTTAGTGATTTTTGAATCATACAAAATAGGCAAAATGTAATAGGGTCCATGATTTTGTGTGAGTTCAAACTCAGACCTTCGTGTACATTTGGAGGGTCCAAGTTTGTACCACGACTCCACAAACTTGTGAGTTTGAGGTTATTACATTGTACAAGTCTGTGTAAGTTTTTTCTATGAAACTTCAGACCTTGTAAAGCAACTTTCATTACAAGGTTCAAGTTACACAGAAGTCTTTACAGATGAGCGAGATCCATGAAGGCTTCTGTGATAAAAATAAATAAAACCATTCAAAAAATAATTATGAAAAGTAACAGGATTTTCCCATAAAACAGAACCAGTATTGGGCTTTCTGAGCCAGTCCTAGTTGTGAAAATGCAGGGTAAAAAATATAAGGGTCCCCTGTATATTCGTCAAGCAGCACAGAGCTCTTTCTAGTGGGGGTGTAATGCCACAGCCAGAGGACCCTTTCACTGGGCCCCAGGCCAAAACATTCAACATCTAACTGCTGGTCAGCCAAGGCCAGGGATCCCTGGGGAGGTGGGGACACCCCAATAAAGGAGTTTCACCTCTCCAGGGCACCCAAGTCCTGGGATAATAGTCTGGGGATATCCATGGCACCCCTGGATGGTGGGTGCTGGGTTGATTGTGTAAAAATAGAAGAAATAATATATTTTTTTACAGTAGAACTAGAGGTCCCAACAAGCCTCCCTTGTATGCTGGTACTTGGAGAACCACAAGTACCAGCATTCAGGGCATTAATGGCTCACTGGTATCTAGCTCACCTGCAAAATAAATATTAAAATAAGCACAGGACATGGACACCAAATGTTTTATGATTTTATTTCACATACACTCACTCATTAATTCATACTCACACATACTCACCTACAATCCCTTTAGTCATTCATGTCCTATTCTTCTATGTAGCCTCCACAACACCTGTAAAGAAAATCCATACTCACCTACCCCTTGTTCCAGTCCTTTTTGGTCTATGTAGGCATCTACCATCTTCAGAATACAACAAACCACCAATACCCGGGCCGCAGACATGTACCATCCTCTAAGGCTGGTACTATGCAAATGAGGGCTCAGCTGCAGCATTTCCATAGAGTTAATTGGCTGAGAGAGGTGTGTCTCTGCCTCTCTCAGCCAATGAGTGGATCTCTCTATTGACTTCACGATCTGTGCATGCTCCTGTGTAACTTTGACCTGCTTAGGCTATACTCATTAGCCTGAAGCAGGGCTGATATTTTATGAGTTTTAGGTCAGTAATAGTGTGAGAGTTAAAAACGTGAACTCTATTACATTGGCCGAGTTGTATCCTCACAATGGCAAAACATCTGGATGCGTGTCTTGCCATTGCGAGTTGTGGAGATGTCAGAAACATGTAAGTTTGCATGTTCTCACAC
The DNA here is from genome assembly GCA_031769625.1 of Taudactylus pleione. Lineage (NCBI taxonomy): Eukaryota > Metazoa > Chordata > Amphibia > Anura > Myobatrachidae > Taudactylus > Taudactylus pleione. The sequence goes on from JAUIMM010000040.1 coordinate 60,873,251, forward strand.
CCTATTACATGGAGTGAGTTCTATACTCGCACATTTTCAAAACTCAGACCTTATCACATTTGTCCCAATTTCTCCTAGTACCACCACAACATAATGCAGGGAGTATAATCTTTAGTAATTTGAAATAGTTCTAGAAATAGGGAGAGGAAAGTGAAAAAAATCAGAAAATAATAAAATAAGCTTAATTAAGTTTAAGTGAGTACTATATCTTTTCAAAGAAAAAAAAAGTAGTAGTAGTAATATTAGTAGTACTAGTTGCAGAAGTATTTGCAGTAGTAGTAAAGGTAATACAAAAATGTGGACTAATTTAAAGTTGATTATTGTTGAGTCGCATGCATGTGGCTATTGTTTAGTAGTATGAAAAAAAGCCAATATCAAAGGTGAAATGAGCCCTGCACCATTTAAAAACATCTATCCTCCAAAACCAGGTGCCTTGGACTGCATTCTTGACTTCTTCCTCTGAGTGAGGTAGCATGATTCCTGTGTCAGATCATCACTGCATCTCTACATCTGAAATCATGAGTACAATGTATCACTCAGGTCGAATCATTGGTCTGATTTAAAGATGTACGCAATATCACTTTTTACTAAGAGTGAGCATTTTTTTTGCCATTATGCATGTGTGTCAGCCACACAGCGCATGCACAGTGATTGTTTTTCAATTATGCCCGCACGGAGGATCCATTCAAAAAGTAAGAAACTCAAAATTTGGGGGAGGTAATGGGGGGTTGTCTAGGCAATCATAGGCTTGACTGACTGTTTAAACGGAATAGGTATAATATGCTGGTGGCTGAATAGCCACCGGCTGAAAATCCATCCCTGAATGCTGCCTGGTGCAGAATCCCGACAGCATTAGGTAAGTACCCTAACCTCCCCCTTCCCCCCCTTAACCCTAACCTTCCCTTGGGGGTGCCTAACCCTAACCACCCATCCTGCACCCTAAACCTAACCCTCCCGGGGCATACCTGACCCTACCCTCCAACCAGTGGTGCCTAACCCTTAACCCCCCTTCTCCTAGCCTAACCCTCCCTGTGGTTGTCTAACCCTAATCTCCCCCAGGGGTGCCGAAACCTAATCCAACCTTTTCTGGTGAAAAAGCAGTTACTTATCTGTCCAGACAATCGGGATTCCTGCTCTTTGAGATGCCAACATTGATATCCTGTTCACCTTCAGGATATAAGCATCGGCATATTGCCGGGTGGCGGGAATATGACTACATCCCATTTTAACACCATTTCATGGATGTTCATAAATTAGACATTGCAGTCTCTGGTGCAGCATGAGAGCTCTCTGCATGTCAGAAGAGCTGTAATGTTTACAGCTGGTCTCACTTGCCACATACGTATCATGACCGCCCGATGTGCATCAATGGTACGATGTTTATGCTATTTTATGTCGTTGGACAAATATGAGAAGCAGCAGAGGGTGTCCCTATGCTTGACTGTGCTTTTGAAGACATTAGCGTATTTTAGCAACTGCTATCCATGAAAGAATGCAGTTGTGTTTGCATTAGAGTACATCTCTTAATCAAGCCCTATGTTACTGACTTTGGACTCACCCCTAGCAAGTAGCCACCGAACATGTTTTAAATACTGAAGCCTTCTAAATACAGACCAAGGAGCCCCACACCTCGACTGTGCTTCCTACATCCCTGTCTTACACTGTCTCAGTCTATATACCTTTACTCAACCTCATTCCTCAGTTGTCCTTGTTATATGTCCTATTTGTTTTGCATCAATAATGTAATTTTTTTTTACTTTAACCATTACTAATTTGCGCTAAGGCAAGATCTTTTTATGAGCACTTCCAAAAAGAATTAATACCTGAAAACTCACATGATATTTAGTATTAGGACATTTTCCATTTCATTTTGTAACTGTACATACACTCATTTTTTCTACTTTTAGAAATAGAATTTAGAACCTTTGCATCAGTTTGAACTACATAACACTGCAATTATAAGCAACAATATTTTTTGACATTATGAACTTGATTAAGAGTTGTATGGAGATGCAGTTGCATCTACAAATTTGTATGCAGCTGCTATGCAAAAATCTGCAGATGTATTAGGACACCCACCTTTGGCTTTTCCAATCCAAGCATCTGTGTAAAATGTTGCAGCATTGGAAGCAGATCATTCGGTTCTGGCAGCCCTGAGTGAGTTTATGGTACTGTAGAATTTAAATGGGAATTTAGATGCCAAAGCCATATTCTTTCCATACTAGAACTCAGTTGCTAGGTGTGGCAGACAACTAAACAGTCGCAACATGCCTGCGTTCTTTGCCACTACTCCCCGTTACCACCCTAAAAGCTTCCTGACTGTCAAACTGGGAGTACTGTAAATAATCGCTGCAAGTGACTATGGTAATGTACATTGATGCATTTCCCATGCACATGCTCAGATTGCCGATTATCTCTCAAATGTGGAAACATCTGCAAATGAGAAACTTTGAATTAGGCCCTATATCATTATTGATTTGAATTATTAGCAAGTACCATTATAGCCATCTGTACTTCATATCATTGCAATTTATTATTAGAGGTTTTTTATCATCATTGCCTGCCACTGTGGTCATTACTTACTGGTAATTAGATCATTATATTACACAGTTTTAGATTGCTATGAACCCATTCTACTCATTTTATAATGCATTATTGAGTAATAAAAATCAAAGATTATATTTTATTACTGCCTGCCACTGTTCTTACCACATAGTTGGTTTTAGATTTGTAAACATTACACACATTTCCCTATTTCCATATACACATGGGGTACATCACACAGTGTTTAGATATACCTCATTCTAATTTGCCAGATTATTATTTCAATCCATAGAGGTTTAGGGAGGCAAAAAAGTGAACAGCAGTTGTTTTGATCCTGATAAAATGGAATTTTCCCAATGCAGAGATATGGATTAGATAGATTGATAGATTTATAGATAGATAGATAGATAGATAGATAGATAGAACACAACTACAATAATTGAATTCCTATCACATAAATTGCTTGTATATCATTCAATAATAAAAAAATGTTTGTGCCTTGCTGTTTGATAAGCGATTGTATTGAATAAAATAGCACAAATTTAAAAATGAGTGACATTTTAAAAAAGGAAATTAGAAAAAAAGATACATCCAAGATAAAACCAAAAATATTCAGATATATCTAATTTACAATTCTAAAATCTTCAGATTAAAATACGAAGGACCAGGAAACAAAGCAAACTGGAACCTCAGCATTCTATTTTATTAAGACTATGCAAATATTCTTATACCAATGGCACTCCAAGTTATCAGCATCTTGACTTATTTTTTTGTGTGCTAAAAACTATGCACCTGATTAAGAGTTGTACGCTATGCCGAGGGTTTCGCAGTTGAGCGATAATCGGCAAAGTGCGCATATGTCAAGGTACATTACCATAGTCACTCACTTTATTAACAGTCAGAGAGCACTTGAAGGAGGTAATGAGAAGTGGCATGCAAGAAATATGGCTCCTGTGTCTCAGTTTGATGCTGTATTTTTGTACACCAATACTGCAAACATGTTATGCAGACACTTGGATTTGTAAAGCTGCAGGTAATACATCTCCATTGCTATGACATTTACATATTTTTGCATCATAGCTGTGTACACATTAGGAGCAGTGGCCGCATTAAGGTACAACTCTGAATCAGGCCCTATGTTCCAGAGACCTTGCAGTCTTCAAAGACAAATGTGAGACAAGAGTGAATTTTCTATAATAGCTCATTGTTTAATATTTTATTCTTACTGCCCACAGGTAAATGCACCAATACTGCCAGTGCCGGTAGTGGATCTGAAGTGATGCATTGAAAATATTTTTTGGTAAATGCTTTTAAAGCATAATTTATAGTTAGACTGGAGTTAAACAGCAGGAAAACAGAAGGAGAACATTCAACCTGAAATCTTTGAAACTGTGGGACAACTTATAACAAACTGCTGTTTGAACTTCCTCCACCTCAAATATTTGCTTTCTGCATATCCTGAATACTCCTTACTGAACTGGGATTACTAATTCCCCCTCCCTTTCAACACATCTCTGTTGATAATACTCCTGTACCATTTTATCTTTATACTATTGTAGTTTCTTCCTTTTATCATTGCCTCACATTCACACAGTGTTAACATTGTTTATATTACTATTATATTCCTGTACCCACAACAGATCCTAACTGTTCATCTTCATAAAATACTATTGCAATTCTGCCTATATATTTACCAGCACAGTTCTTCCTCTTTTTATCAGATTTTTTTTACATTTTAACTGCACTGATTCTATATGTCATGCTCTTTATTACTACTGATATTGCGTTGTAGTTAATAGACTGGCAGATGAGATGCCACCAGTCTATATCCTGACAAAAGATACAGTAGCCTGACAGGGGACCTAAGATAGGTGTTGAAATACCGACAACTATATTACTCCTGATGTTGGAATACAGAAGGATGCCGGACTGATCGAGGTAAGTCCAGGTATTTTAGCACTTAGCCATGGGGTGGTATTAGGTTTAGGGATTCCCGGGAGGGACTTTGCATTAGGCACCCCCCACGGAGGGTTATGGTTAGGCTAGGTGGAGAGGTTAGGGTTATGCACCCCCCTGGAGGGTTAGAATTAGGGTGTGAGAAGGGATGGTTAGATTTAGGCACCCCCAGACGGTAATTAGGGTTAGGTACCAACCTGGGAGTCTTAGGTTTAGGCACCACTAAAGGAGGGCTATGGGGGGAGAGGGTAGGGTTAAGGTACTTACCAGGTATGTCAGGATCTTGTTCTGATGGGCTCCTGGAGTCATGATTTGAACCGGTTGTATTTCGTACCCATTCCCTGCTATTTATCCTCCCAATATTTCCCTCTTCTACACCAGGTCTAGCTTTTTTTCAACTTCCCCCTCAATCAGTCACTACATAATCCTGTCTTTTACCACCTGGTACCATCTCTTTCCTCCCCCTAGTTTTTTCCACCTCCTCCTCCCTCTCCCTTCCACCCTCATATCCCACAACTCAATTATCAATCAGTTCTATTTTACCATGGTTCTGCTACACCACCATTAAGCCCTGTACTATATCTTCTCTCCCAGTTACCTCTACTCACCTCCACTCATTTCACACTGAACTTCCACCTTGTTCCCCTACCTGAAGTTTCCTTTCCTTAATCATGTGCATGCACCATACCTGTAATCTCTTTAGCCCCCTGATCCAAAACAATCTTTATTTTATGTTGTCACACCCCTAAAAATGTTATTCACATACAGTATCTCCCCTTAATTCTGCTCTGTCTCCTGTGACTTCTTGAATGCCAGATCTGTATGTCACAAACTGGTCCCAACCCATGATATTTTCATCCCCAACTCCCTGAATCTCATAGCCATCAAAAATTCTAGATTTACCCTTTAGACATCCCTTCTCTCACTGCTCTCTCCTCTGTTGACCTTCCCTTCTCTCATATCCCTATCTATGGGGTCTGCATGGTGGTGGTCCCCTCCAGCTCTTTCCATATCATACCCTCAGAAAAATCCCTTTCATTTTCTCCCATTAAGGTTCATGCTATACACCTTCCAATCTGTAAATATATGAGTAGCTGTCATCTATCATCCCCCAGGCCTTAACTCCCTATTCCTTGACAACTTTGCTTCCTGGCTCCATTATTTATTTTACTCATACCTACCCTCTTTCATTTTAGGTAACTCCAATATCCCTATTGAATTCACAAATTATACTTTCTGCCTCAAAGCTACTTACCCTCACATCATCATTTGCGATTTCTCCATGGACCTCCTCACCTTCCCTTGTGAGTAGATTACCCATACTGTAATTGTGATATATCTGACTTTACTAATTCCCCATTCCTTCCCTCTGACCATCATCTCCTTTCTTTTAACTTATTACTTACTCCTTTTCTACTTTCACCCCAATGCTACCATCAAAAGGCTATTGTAAATATGTCATTCACCCCCAGTTTGATTTACTTCTCTCCCCCATTGTCTTTCTCCTCTGCCATGACCAATCTGTTTGCCTATACAACGTCTCTTGTACTGCTCTTGACTCCAGCGGTCACTATTCACTGCTACCCATTCCCTCTCTAAACAGTCTTTTTTGAAGACCCTTTTCACCTACCTGTCCTCCAAACCCCATCATCTCTATACCACTTTCAACTCCCTGCTCTGCCCTCCTTTTTGCCTCCCCTTCTCACTCTCTCCCCTTGACTCTGCCACCCACTTCACATTTACAATTTAATCTGTTAGGACATCACATCCCACCAGACCCTCAGCATCCCTTCTTATTCTTTCCCAGTCTACCTCACATCATTTTCTCCATCCATTTTACCCACTCTGACTTTCATATCCTCAGTATCTAGAGATAAAATCATTGCTCTACAGTATCCAGTCCTTGCCCCCTTCCACCTATCCCTTGATCCTATCCTCTTCTACATTCCCTCTCTCCTGTTGCTATGTATTCAATCTTTTTCACTCAGTCACTGTCCCATCTACATTTAAGTATGCTCTTGTTGCCCCATCCTTAAAATAATAAACCTGTATCCAGACACTCTATCTAACTACTGTACCACCCAATCTCTCTCCTTCCCTTTGCCTCCAAACTTCTTAAGCAGATTGTCTACAACTGCCTCATCACCTTTCTATTTTCCCACTCCCTGCTTGACCCATTTGACTCTAGATTTTGTGCTCTTCACTCCATACAAACTACCCTCAACAAAGTCAATAATGATCTGCCCTCAATAAGGTCACTTCTCTTTGCTCTCATCTTTCTGCTGCTTTTGAGACAGTAGACCACCTTCTCCTTCTGCTAATGCTTCACTCTCTCAGTCTGCATGATACAGCCTTCTCCTGGCTGTATGCCTACCTTTCTAACTGTTTTTTTCTCTGTCATGATTCCATTTCTCTCCAATTTCCAATGCCTGAAGGTGTACCCCAAGGATATTTTATTCAACCTTCTATTCTCCCTATAAAACTTCTCCTTAGGTGAGCTCATCAGTTCCTTTGGCCTCCAATGTCATCTCTTTACTGACAATACTCAGATCTACCTCTCTTCTCCTAATGTGTTCCCCCACTCTCCTCAATCATATCATCTGCTGTCTCTCTGCTTTATCCTCCTGGAAGTCCCATCACTTTCTTAAACTTAACAAGTCTAAAACTGAGATGATAATCTTCCTACGCTCACAAGCAATCTCACCTCCGTCAAATTCCTTAACTACTGACAGCATCTCCATCTCTTCTAGCTTGAAAGATAACTCCTTGATAACTCCTTGATTCCTTGATGTCTCCTTTTCTTTCAAACCTCACATTCAGTACTCTTTGCAATCCTGCCATTTCCATCTCAGAAATATCTCAAGAATCAGCCCCTTTCTATTACTGGAGGCCACTAAGACCTTATTCCACTTGCAGGACATCTCTTAACTGGACTACTATAACATCCTCTTATCTATCATCCCCGTCTCCCACATCTCTCCACTCTAAAATGTCCTCACTGCTGCTGCCAATCTCATCTGCACACTTTGCTTTACAAACGAATGCCGCCTCTACTCCCAATTATATATTTCATTCCACTCTCAACTCCAATATATTACCTACCACTGGAACTCTCTCCCTCTCCTTATCACTCTTCACCTCTCTTTAAAATTTCAAATGCGTTCTCAAGACCCACTCTTAAACAAAACTTTCCAAAACTTTCCAGATCACACATGCACCTTGCTCACTTTCTCTTCCCTCTATGTCACCCCTGTCTATTTTAACTCACATTTAGATTGTAAGCTCTAATGAACAGAAACCACTTTCATCATGTGCTTTTCCTCACTTAAACCATCATCACTTTCCCAGTTCCAACAACAGCACCAATCATGTGGATTTTGCCACCCTGGTGCTTATTTAGGTACTATGATGCAGTAGAAATGTTTATTAACCTTGCCCACTTTCTGCATTGTTTTTAGTATTTTTGTTCTTGTTCTGTTCATACTGTCAGTGTACTTGCTCTGTAAGGCACTGCAGACCCTTGTGTTGACGTACAAAGGATAATAATAATGATTGTCACAAGGCAGTAGTAATCACATCCAGCAGTACAATAAAACAGTGGATCATTTATTCACTTCAGCTTAGCAGCCACTGCAAAAGAAGCATCAAGTCGGGTATTACCACAGGTCACAAACACCATTCAAGATGAAGCAGTAACAGTACCAGGTTTTGCATTCTGGCTTACAGACAGCATGCATAAAATCTGTAGACCTTCCAAGTCCAGGCAACCTAATGCTAACCACCACCCCCAGCCTATCACCCGGCCAGCTTATCCGGTGTCAGGAGCACTGTGCTCTGCTTCCAGCAAAGCCTTAAGTCCAGCTCACAGGTGGAACTGATTGCTTGGTTGTGAACCCTAGCATACTGCAAACCTGGACTAGACCTGACAACCAGCCTACACTCAGGTAATCAAGTGGTGAGTATTGCCTCTGCCTTGTGGCACCATGGCATCCCTGCCACATAACCTTCCCCTAGGTTTCAACCCCATTGGTGAAGCTGACAATTTTACCAGTGAACTCACCTTTTCGCCCATCTCGCTTTGAGCCTGTAGTTGTGAACCACCTCTCCTTTTCCTACTCTCCCCCTCCCCTAACTTTACCATGGGCCTCTGGGAAAATCTGAGGTGTGTAATTTTAAGACAGGGCATCAGCATTACCTTACAATTTTCCAGTTTTTATGTTGTACTGTAGATGAAATGGCTGTACTGCCAGACACCAATGAATTACCCTAGCATTTACTTATTTGGGCCGGATTCAATTAGCTGCGAAAAGCCGAGATCAGTGAAAAGCGCAGTGTTCTTGCCTTATTTGCATGTTTTTAAGCAAAGTTTTCATGTACTTTCACAATGCATATCCGTGCTTTTCACTCTATTCAATTGCAAAACAATTGAAAATTCTTATGTGCGAATGCAGTGAATAGCTAAACTAGCAAAAAAAAAAAAACAGTCTGTACCCCCTAAAAATCATAACTGACAAAATGAATCAATATAAAAGTGTATTAATAACCCTAATAAAAGTATTTAGGGTTCTTAAATTGAGTCAAAGGGCTGTTATATGCATATTTGCAAAAGTGTGGAAAAATGTTGAAAGCAATTTCTTTTGGGAAAAGTAATTGCTGTAGTTAAATTGGGGGTACATTAAAATGGGTACTAGTATATTTTTGTGTCTATAAAGTGCAGATTATTTTTTTTCTAAATACACCTGCTACAGCCACCTACAATCCTAAAAATACCTGCCTCATTCATATGGCACCCTGTAATTAATTGTTGTGTGTTTGCAACAATAGTTTCCACAAGTAGCACCTCCCATTATATATACTTTCAGGGTGTGCAGTCTAGGGCCCCCTTTCCACATATTCTATTTAGTGTGCTCCTATGCACACCTGAAGGTATGAGATACCTTCATTCTAGGCTAGCACCCCTTCCCACCTGTCCCTTATTGGTTTTAAGCAGGGATCTGGCATTTTGACTGCACTTTAATAAGAGGCACAATCTAGGTAAGTCCTAAAAATATTTATTCTTTAGTGGAGCTATGGGTTGATATTTGGGGCTTGGGTCCCCTGGATTGCTTTGGTTGGTCATCACATTATATACACACTTTTCCTTTCTTGCACTTTTAGCACTTCCATTGTTTATCTAATATACTGTATGTTTTATTTTCACTTTACTATATGCAGCAGCAGCTGCTCTTATCTATCCTATACCTTTTAGACTTCACCTTTCCTTATTGGAGTGATGCCCTGGGGTGGCTAAACTGGGCTGGATTGGGGGTGTCCTGTGATCTGGATTTCAACCCCAGTATGAAGGGGCCTACCCTCAGAGGTTACCTGGGTGTGGTGGGTAGGCCCTTAACCATGGCCATGATTATGCCAAAACCTTTTATTATTTGCAAAATTCTATTGCAAAATGTATTATTATATATAATGAGTAATGTTGGAATTGTGCATCTGTAATTATTTTTTATGTGTTGGTAACTAAGGGACTTAACAAGGACCGTAATTGCAAAGCTGCATGCAGACAGCTTTGTAATTGAGATCCTAGCAATTATGGTAATGCAGCAGGAGGCATCATGACTCCTGCTGCATTGTGTATCCGAGCTGCGTTGTCCAAAGCAGCATCAGATATTCTGTGCAGCATCGGCTGGCTGGGGTCCCACAGTTGGCTGCAACAGATTAGAGTAAGAGGCCAGGAAATCTGTCAGCCAACAGAGATTCTGGCCTCTTCCCTCCTCCCAATGGAGAAACACACCTCTGTTTCAGGAAAAGGAGGCCATAACCACCCCCTCACGCCCAAAAATGCCAGTAAACTGTCAATCACTGACAGTTTGCTGGCAGTCTCAGTCCGACCTCACAGACCCATTCTGTACATGCGTAGAAAAGGTCTGTTGCCTGCGCAGATTCCTGAACATCAGGAAACTGCATTCAGCAGTTTGCTAGCATGCACTGACAAATTAGGCCCTTAGTTGTGTTTACCAGTTGTACAGTAATGACATAAACTGTATCACATTTGGTTCTTGAATGGGTTGTTGTTTCCACCCTTCTTTTAACAGGTCTAGCACTCCGCGGGGTTGTATCCCATACAGCAGTTCAAATGGGTTAAAACCTGTAGAGGCCTGTGGCACTTCCCGTTTTGTGAACATCAAATAGGGTAACAGTAAATCTCAATCTCGACAGTCTTGATTGATGACCCATCTAATCATTTGCTTGAGAGTCTGGTTGAATCTCTCTGCCAGTCCATCAGTTTGCGGGTGACAGACGACTGAAGTTGTTATTCTCTCTTCCCCAACAACCAGCACAGATCTTTCATTAATTTGGACATAAGAGCGTCTCCTTGGTCAGTTAAAACCTTAGTTATGCCCACATGTGTGTAAAGCATATCTAGCTCTTGAGCAATGGTACTGGATTTAATGATTCTTAGTAATATTGCTTCAGGATATCTAATATTACCATTATGTATTGGTGACCCCAAGCTAACATCTCAAATGGACCAATCAAATCCATTCCAGTCCATTCAAATGAAACAGAGATGACTGGAAGGTGTACCAAAGGAGCTCTAAACTGGGATCTGGGAGATGTCCTCATGACAATAGGGGGTAAATTTACTAAAGTGAGAATTTTTAGAAGTAAGTTTGAGAATAGATGTTGCCCATAGCAACCAATCAGATTGTAGCTATTATCTTCTAGAAGGTGCTAGTTAAATGTTAAGTAGAATCTGATTGGTTGCTATGGGCAACATCTCTTCTAAAACTCACTTCTAAAAACTCTCACTTTAGTAAATTTACCCCTAGTTCTTTACTGTGGCTTGTATACAGGCCAAAATAATCTATATTGTATTTGCTGGAGGCTTTTCTCCTCCCCTAAATGTCATCCCCAGAGCTGCGTATGAGCAGCCTTAAGTAGTAATGGTACATGCACTTGGGAAACTAACAACTGCTCCACCTTTTTACCTTGTACATAGACTACACAATAAAATAAATTATTCTCAATATAAATGATGGTGTGCCTTCTGGAGGCAAGGTATTCCCTATGTTGCCATTTATATCTACAACACCTTTAAAAGTATTTGCTAGATTACTATCATTTAATTGATCGCTTGCAAAGTACTGCAAATACACATCCTCATCAACAGGTGATCAGTTATATTCCAGACTGCTGTCCTCTACTCGTTCAATGACCATTACTGGTTTCACCATATTCCTGGTTGAGGAGAAAGACGACACTTCAGCCGAGTTACTATCTCCATGACTTGAATATGTTGGGAGAGACTGTGGATGGATCACGCTGACAGTTATTCGCTGGTGGTTCTTCATTGGCCCGGCTGGTTAAACATCTCTTTAGTAATGGAAAATCCTGTCCCAATATCAGGGGGTACAAAGATTTTGGGGACACTGCTGCCACAATGTGTAGGACACATCTGTTAACTAACAGTGGAAATTATACCCAGGAATACTCTTCCATGTCCCCATGCACACAAAGCACCCTTACAGGTGGTAATACTTGATCTGCTTCTTTCAGAACTAGCCATTTTGATACAATGGAAAGTTCACTCCCAGTATCCACAAGGGCCCAGACCTCTCAACTCTCAATTTGTACTGCCACTTGGAACAAGGTCGAAGACAGCCCGGTGTACATACTGATAGCTGGTCTAGCCACTTTGCCTGTTGCACACTTATTGGGTTCGGACAGCTTTGAACAATCATAATGAGTATGCCCAGGCTCCCCACATTCATAAGACTACCATGGGGTTTCATACAATAGCTTCTGTTAGACCCTGGGTGCGTGGCTTGGGTACTGGTCATTGGTTCTGGTCAGGCACTTTTGTCATTTTCCCCAGTGTGAGATACCGCTCAATAACTGAAGAAAATTCCTCAAAGGTCTGGGAGTCAGCCTGCCGAACCCACTTCTGTACTTCTCGATCCAAACCCTGTATACAGTGATCTATGGCTACTAATTCCACAACTCAATACACTGTATTTACCTGTGGCTTTAACCATGCCTTACCCAACCTGTACAATTCTGCTAGCTGGATTTGGGGTGCTTCTGAAGGGGAAATGAGCACTCATGAAACCTTTGAATATTGCTTGCTCCTGTCACCCCTATTTTAGCAAGTATAGTGGTATTTAGCTTGGTATAAGTAGTGGCTTGCTGATCAGGCAGGTTAGTAAATGCTTTCTGAGATTCCCTAGTTAAATATGGGGCTAGCTTACTGGCCCATTCTTCCCTCTGCCAACCAAGGAAAGTTGCAGTCCTTTCAAAGGTGCACAAACGTGTCAAAATCATTAGTTGCCTCATTTTCTGCAACATCTATGGCTCCTGACCTGCCTTCCTGAGCTGCATTAACCCTGTGTGCATCTGCATTTGAGATTGCAGCAATTGTATTTGTGCATGGTGCCCTGCGGCCACATTTGTGATTGCCCTGAGAATGGTGCTGATTGCTTGGTTGTAAACCCCAGCACACTGCAAAACTTGGACTGTACCTGACAATTAATCTACACCCAGGTAATTAAGTGGAGAGTATTGCCTCTGCCTGGTAGCACTGCGGCCTCCCTGACACACAATATTAATAATAATAATGTCTGCTATTTTAATCTAGGTGGTCTAATAGTTCAATATTTTTAACTTACCTGCATAAGTGATGATAATGTACTCCTCAATCAGACTATACTTGACACTACTCACTCCCTTCAAATATAAAGAGACATTCTCTTGAGACCGTTATGAGAGGCATACATTAACTTTAACTGCTATATGAAACTGAAAAATCCAGTCCCTAATTTTGACAAAAGAACAAGACAGATTGTGACCTTTACTTTGGCAGGGTGCACTGATAATGCGACAGTAACAACTCTTTTCAAAGGAAATAGTATTTATTCTTTATAAACAGAAAGCTGTTATTCTCTTAGCAGGAGGTCTGGAAACTACAGTATCACTGCTAATTAGAAAATATTAAGGAAACACTACTGTTATATTTTTACAGTAAGTCAGATCTGTTTTAAATTAAATTATTTAAAAGTGGTATATAAGTTATATCAGTGGTTCCCGAACTGAGTGTCGTAGCACCCTGAAGTGCCTCGGGACACTTGCAGGGCTGCCTCAGATTGGTGGTCCAGTACCAAATCAAATTATTTATGGTCAATGTAATGTAAATATTGTATGTGGACAAACAGAATTGCAAAACTGTCCACCACCACATAACTGAGTATAAGGATGACAGGTAAGCAGAATTTACTTCACTTTACTACATTCTATTCCCAAATTTCTCAATAACCAATTTATACTTAGGGGTGCTGTGAAAACAATGCTGTTACTCTAGGGTGCTGTAATCCAAAAAAAGTTATATATAAATTAATTAAATGAAAGTTAAACTGAGTAAAGGCTAAGATAGTAGGGGTATAGACAATATTTTCCGTAGGTTGAATAATCCACATAAAGAGGTTGCATTAACAATCTGCTGTAAAAGGCTAGAAATAAGATTAAGCAAGAAAAAAGAGGTAAAGAAGACTCTTTGTTTGGGGGCACACTTATTCTGATATATTAAATTAAAACATAACTTTTAATACACCTCTATCCTAAAAAATAATAAAAGAACTTGTACTGGACAAACAAAAAATACATACATTTAAAAGGATAATTAAACACTAAACTGCATTCCAGTCCTCCCTGGGCTCAGGCAGGATATTCATATACTGCACAGTGACAGACTATAATTGTTAATCTCCTAATTTGAAAACAAATAGAATTGCAATTAGATTTGATATGCAAAATCTTATTAAGGACAAATAATCAAAAAATCAAAAAAAGCATGCAGTGTTAGATACACATAAGGGACTATTTAAAACATTTAGCAGGGAACTGCAGTAATATTAATAAAAAAAAGCCCTGCATGCCTCACTGGTTCCAAAGGGTTAGAATATAGTCAGTCATGAAAAGCATATATATGAGATAGGAATAGGGATCTGCTTCTGGTTATTTGTCCATAGACATTGAATAATCAGGGAGAGTCCTTTACTCCAATATATGTGATAGATCAGTACCCTGCATCTGCTGTCAGCTCCAAGACGCAGAGCTGATGAGAGTACAGAAAGGAAAGTACAGTAACAGTGATGATAACAATAAAATATGAATTATATCTTGTCTTGGAATAAGTTTTCTAGAAAATAATCTCCCTTAGGAGACCTAAAATCTGGGTGATAGTAATGAATGAGCAAAAATTAAATTAATTTAATAATATATATAGCCATATATTATATCTCCATACCATGTAATACAGTTATTCTTTACTTCTTTGTAATTATTACATACCTCTTTGTAATTCTTTTTCATAAATGAAAAGAAAATTGTTGATATATACAAAAAGAGAGATGAGATGAAAAAGAAAAGGAAACTCCTCTGTTCCAGTCCTCTATGACCCTGACTGGGTATTTGCCTATAGGCAGTGTCTATAAGGAGGTACTTGGAGGGAAAGTCTAAAACTCCTGTTTGTGAGGTATGGGGAACTGATTCCCTTGGTGAGGATAAACCTCACTACCTCTAGGGAGAGATAGAGAAAGAAGTAAAGTAAAGGTAAATACCTGTATCTTCTATTAGTGGTGGTTAGCTATAAAGATAATAATAGGGAGCCGGATTGCGCAAAAGCCGGAATCCTTGTGGACCAACGCGCGTTTCACCCCTTAGGCTTGGTCACGGTCTCGAGTGTGTCAGATAAAGTTCCATACAGATTTATATGCAACGTAATCAGAGAACCTGCGTCTCAGGTGCCGGGTTGTGCAGCCAATCTCCAAAGTGTTGAGAAATGCCGGCCAATCAAAAATGGTGGGCGGGACAAGTGAGGTTATATATTCAAGATGAAGTCTGTTTAGACTTCGTAGCGGGTAAGTTAATTCAAGCTTGTTCTGTCACAATGAGTATATATATATATATATATATATATATATATGGAGGCTGAATATGCTTACAAATAGTCAATACAGATGAGTCATCTCATGTTCCTCATACTCAGGAGATCAGCTGCTGGTATCCACGGCCTTGGTTGCTATTAGTTATAATAAACATTGGTGTCTCTCCCCACTGCGTGTGGTTGCTAAGTGACCAAAAGTGTTAGTAGTCACATGATCATTCCTGATAATAATTAAGTGGCTAGCAGCTTCATCAATAAAAGGGATTAGCTGAAGAATCTAGTGGTTGGAACAAAACAGAAAGGTGTTATATATTGTGGGCTGGACAAGTGACGCTATATTCAAAGCAAAGTCTGTTTAGACTTCGTAGCAGGTAAATTAATTCAAACCTGTTCCGTCTCAAATATATATATATATATATATATATATATATATATATGTAGGCTGAATATACTCACAATTATCCAATACAGCTGAGTCATCTCTAACTCCTTATGCTCAGGAAAACAGCTACAAGTATCCACGGCCTTGATCGCTGTATATTTGAAATAGTCAAACATTGGTGTCTCTCCCCACTGCATGTGGTTGCTAAGCAACCAAGAGGCATGAGTAGTCACTTGGTCATTCCAGAAACATACATAGATGATAATAATAACCTAGTGATTAACAGCTTCATCATTAATGGATTAATCAAAAAGTCTATTAATTGTAGAAAATCGGAAAAATGGTATGCATTGTAAACAATAGTAGAAATTACAAAGAAATGAAAAACAGAAATATTTGAATATATCATATGCTCATCCCCTATAGTGAAGGGAGTATTGAGCTTTTAGGTGGTTGCCATTATCCTTCACCCAAAACAAGGGTAATACATCGTATAAGACAGTCAATTTAAGATATCAAAAAGCTCTTCCCTACTCCACATATGTTCTAAATAGCCCATGGCTTCATAAATGTGATGTTTGCACTGTAGATGGCATCGAATCTACTATTAACCCACTATAGAGAGGTTTTCAAGTACTCCGCAGTGGGACAGTGTCACTATGGCAAAGTATGATCCGAGAGTATCACATACTATCCAGTAACAAATCTTTCCATTAAGATTACCCAATTGCTTTGTTACAATGCTAAGGAGCTTACTTTTGACCAAAGATTGTATCTAAAGTGATGCCAAATGCAAAACTTCACTTAGACTGCCCTAACTTCAGTGACCAATGATCTACTCAAAATGAAGGGTTACTTCTCCCAACTCATTCTCTTTGCTTTCTATGTCACTTTCAGAAAAGCAGACAACCCTCCTCAGTAACTGCTATCCCCTGGTGGACCAACTACCTGTCTGAATACTCCATCAGTCTATCTATCTATCTATCTATCTATCTATCTATCTATCTTTTTCTCCACTACTTCTCTCTGTTGGTGTTCCCAAAGTTATTTTCTTGAACCTGTAATGTTTCTCTCTTTATAACTCTTCTCTGTGTAAACATATGCTTCTTTGGCCTCCATTACCATTCTTACTTGCCACTTCTATGTTGATCTGTCTCTGCACCTTTTACCTCTCTCTTTCTCTTGTATTCCAATGAATAGAGTTAATCACAAAATAAGTGCATTTTTTAACCACAAAAAGTGAATAACATAGTTTTGTAAATGTACCAGTATGTAGACATGCATAGCTCCTTATTATCTATGCAGCTCAGCATATACTGTAGTAGCAAATCTGCAAGTTTAAATTAAGCATGAAAATGTGGTATGGAACATATAATGCTTTGATACTACCTCCATCCTCATCATTTTGATATGTATTTCTTACATTGATAAATGAATACATTATATCAATGTAGTACAGTACATTGTATCAATAAATTATATTGCAGCTAAACCTTAAATGTTTTACACTATATTGCAGGTAAACCTTAAAAGTTAAAGTTTAGCTACTTCAACCCAATCTGAGTGACTTTTCCCACACATTGACCAGTCAGAGCAAAGTCACTCTTATTAGAAGCACAGACTTAGAGCCTTTCATTTCATGGCAGGGTGCCTTTTTGATGAAGTCTAGGTTTGCATATGTGTTGTTTTCCTATGTAGATTACAACCCTGGATTGAGGTGAACAGTGGAGAAAGAGGGAGTGTTCCAGGTAGTCTTTATTTAAATAGTTTTTTGTTAAGGTGTCTGTTTTTTAACAGCTCCATATGGGCTAGTTACTTTCTGCAAAGATGACAGAGTGAAGATGAAGGAGTCAAAAGAACAGTTGAGAGGGAAAGTTGAAATAAAAAAAAATGGGCAGGCCATTTGGCACCCTGCCCACTGTTGACTTGAGCCGTACTTACTTACCAAGGACTATGACAAACTATTAACTTGTTTAAGTGTCATGATGTCTGTTCAAGCACAAGTTCATTGCTGATGATATCAAGCGGATATACATCCCGTCTCTCAAATGCATGACCTCATCCATTTTACCAAGAAGTTTCTAGAGCCAGAAACTCTTATAGGGCCATAGATCATGGAAAGATTAATGATGAAGCCATATCTCCAGTCCCTGCCTACAGTTCTGTGCAAGCAGGTGAGCCATGGAGTCACTAAAAAAGCAGGTTCAGCTTGTGGAAATGGAGAGGTATCTTTATGTATTGTTGTGGAAAGGGTCATTAGGGACTAATATCTATCCTTGCATATAGTATCAGCAAGCTAGTCAGTCACAGGGACCATAAAACAGCAGAACAGCTTGTGAAAATAGTGGAGAGGTATTTGGCATCCAAGGAACTGTTGAGTGTACCCCAGTGGCCATTGGTCCCATATTGCTGATCTCCAGTGACCTCTGGTAAGACTGTTCCTGGGGAAAAAGGGTGCTGGAATGAACTTAAACATCCAGAGAAAGTAGGCTTGGAACCTGGAGATTGGCCAGCTGTCCCAGGAAGGCTTCCATCTCATATAAGAGTTGATAAATATATGATCATATGTTTTAATTGTGGTGACTTGGCCCATGTTGCTGCTAATTTTTCACTTTCATCTAAACCTATGCAATGTGAAACTGCTTATGTACACTGCAGGGTATCTTTATTTTCTCACCTAGCCTGTATTGCAAACAAACAAACAAAAGTTTATAATGGTTAGAAGGAAAATGGTTAGAGGCTCTGTTAGATTCTGGAAGCCTAGTTACTCTTATAAAAGCAGAGTTTTGAGCCCCTTAAAATATCAGGGGAAAACTGTTAGTGTAACCTTTATACATGGGGATATTGCTGAAGTGAATGTAGAAACAGTGTGTTCCTACAGTAGTCACTGTGAGATTACTCCCATATTTAATGTTTACTGCTATATTGGGGAGAGATTTTTTCCACTTCTGCAAGCTCTGAGAAACCCAATAGGTTACAGAGTTCCTTCAGCATATAGAATAACAGTATTCAAAAAAGCTTATTGTCACATAACTGCAGGACATCTAGCGGTAGAAATAACCTTAGAGAAAATGTTGTAGTTATTTTTTATGGCAAGTAGTCTAATTATGCTACCAGATACCCATAAGTAATACTACTGCACAATGCATCAATGACTATTGCTAGGGAATAACTAACAAAATCCTTACTTATCAGGATATCCCATTTATGTCAAAATTATTGAGAGTTGTGCTGCCTGTTTACGATTACTCAGTTAAGGACCTTAATGTATCACCCTCAGATTTAGTAGAGTGGTTTAACAAAACTTTAAAGAATATGCTAATAAAATGCTTGATAAAGTTTGGAAAGATTGGGATTGTTACCCTATTTAATACTGCCCATTAGAGAGGTTTCTCAATTTTCCTTGTGGTTATCTTCTTTTGATTTTCTGTATGTGAGAACCTCAAGGGTACTGCTGAATATTGAAAAATAGACATGCGAAGGGCAACCCAGTTATCATCAGAAGTTTATTGAGCATGTTTCTCAGATTCAGGAAAGAATAGCTGCAGTGGTATCAAAAGTGAGAGCAGGTAAAACAAGTCCAACAGGCACAACAAAGTTTGTGCAATCATAATGCTCAATAATGTACAGTACCTTTGGTTCTGGGAACAAAGTGTTTGCTTTTATTCCAGGGTAAATAATATAATTTTGGTGGCAAGGACCATTTGAAATCATATAAAAAGTGGTAGAAGTTAACTATAAGGTGCACCAGCCTGGGAAAAAAAAGCCTGAACAGATCTACTATGTAAATCTTATAAAACCTAAGGTAGGTTGAAAGCAGAATCTGGTTTCACTAATCATCCCACTATGACACCACTGTTGACTTAGATACATTGACCATGTATTTAAATTTCACAGTTATTTTTTCCCCAAAATCAAACTAAATGGGTCTCTGGCCATTTATATTGTCACATAATTACTATGGCAGCAATTTTAGTGCAATGCTCAACCATGTCATGCAAAATTAGGTTGTGGGTGCTGACTGCTGGGGTAGGTGGTAGAACGTGGTATAACGTTGTCATGTAGCAGCTATTCAATGGTACACAAATCCAGTAGTTTAGTACAATTAGCCACAGCTAGTTTTATTAAGCAGTACAAGAGTAAAAGTACAACCGATGGCAGATATTTCTGTCCATCGTGCTGTGTGTATAGGTGATCAGCCAACCACCCATACATTTGCAGCAGCATCCTAGGTGAGGGTGTCACCACATTACTCCCGGCCAGCAGACAGAAGGAAGATGATGGTTGTTCAGTGTATATGAACAACCATCATCTGCAGATATAGCTGCATATCAATTGATCTGCAGATATATCTGCTAGGTGTGCACCAAGCTTTATATATACGTGATACACCTTTCGTTTGTATCTACAGGTTATTTGATAATTAGGCTGTGTGTCTAGCTGGAAAGTTACAATACTGTAGTTTTAAAAGGTTTGTTGTTATTTAAAATAGCAATTACATGGCAATGTGACCCAACAACATTTTTTTTCAGCCTTAGTGGCAATTTCCTTCAGAATTTAAAGATTATGGTAATAAAATTAACAAATAAACATTAAACTTCAGAACATATAAACATTATAGCAGAAAACTGTATAAAGCGATCACTAAACACATTCCATTAAATCACTGGTTAAATTATAAAAATAATTGTTTGCTTAACTTGATCTTAGTTCTTCAGTCAAATGACCCATTGAATGATTCAGCATTCATAAAGAAAAAAAATAGAACATAGGGCCTGATTCATTACTGATCGCAAATGTGATTATGCACGCAATCGGCCGATTGTTGTGTACTGTGCATGCGTATGCATCATAGCGCTCATGCGCGAACTGGCCACTGTGATCAGGACTGCAATTGCAGCATATTATTATGATTATTTTTGTTATTATTATTTTATTAGTAATGTTAATAATAATAATAATAATAATAATAATACAATTATTAAATATTTAGAAGAAACAAATTAGATCTTTAATGAAAGTTTGAATGTAAAAAAGAAGTTAAATACTAGTATAGATGATCTTTTTTTCAATGCATAGAACGCTAGTTAGAGCCATATGGAATGTTTCAGCCCTGGAACATTACTTAAGTGTAAATAAAATCTCTAGATTCCTAAGTCTTAATAAGTTTCCCACTTTTGGCTATGACAGTGTACATTTTCTCAAATAATTGCGTAGAGTGTATAATCTCATGTATCTACCATTTGAGAAAAAATGTTTCTAAAAATCTGGAATCAGAGATACTGTAGATAGCAATTAATTGAAATAGAATAATATAGAAAAAAATGAATTTCACGTCAAGTGATGCTATCCTTATACAAAAATAGATAAGATACAGCAGAACCAGAAGTTATCTGGAAAAAAATAAATAATATTTGTTAGTGATAAGTAGAATTCTGAAAAAAATATTTTGAAATAGGAAGCAGATTTCAAGTAAATGTACAATCAAAGAGGCATCTAATGCCTAGAATTAAACTCCCAGACAAAACAGGGTGGGGCATTTTATTGATGGTTAGAGATAATTGCATACATCAAGCTAAATTATGAATACATTAACTTAAATAATTTTTAGAAGATTTTGTCATACAATTACAATATTTATTTGGTCTAGAAAGAAAAAGTAGATTACTGGATAATAATAACTTTCAAATTATTTGCTACAGTCTAATACTCCTGTGTCACCTATTAAAACCCTCAAAATTCAACACATTTTAGTTATCAGCCAGATAATTTATTTAACAAATAAGTCCCATCATTAATAAGGAGTTTAGTGATTGTATTTTTGATTTCAATTATACTGTAATTATATTAAGTTTTTAGATACATTTTATTTAAAAAGATGTGACATGGCTATGTGTACAACATTTGCATCTAACTTTGTTAATTTATTCATGGAAGTTATATATAATAAATATTTTAACAACAATATAAACTGTTATTAGTTATATTTAGAAGATATCTTAAGTATTTTGAATGTTTCACTGGAATTACTTCAACAGATTATGGATTATATTCATATTAATGATTTTAATCTTAACTTTACTGCAAATACTGTATCTTTATAAATTCAGTTGATACCAACAGCTACACATACTTTAAAAGTGGTCCTTTTAGAAGCTGAAAAATTTATATTCCACAGAATAAAGTATAATTGTAGTTCTGATCATATTTATTAAAACAATTCATCATTGTATGCAAAACTTATTATGAAAAGAGGCTATTCTATTAATTTTGTTGAAAAGGGCTTATGTAAAACAATAATGATTAAAATAGATGCTCTTATAAATACAAGCATCCTACAAATATATAGGATACTGTTTATTGCCATGTTTAATAACCATGAATGTATATTTGGGACATGTTTATGAAACATTGTGAAATGTAACCCCATTTTGAGGGTTAACATCCTAATAATAATAATAATAATAATAATAATAATAATAATAATATTATTATTATGGCAACACAAGTGTTCAACAGCTCCTTACAAAATATATAAATAATACATGACCAAAGACTTACAGTACAATACAATAGAATGCAGGATAAGGACATGGATAATATACAATGCTACATTAGCAACCATAACACCCACATAAGCAGCAGAGCTTAAGCAACCAAGTGTTAGGTGTCCTAGTGGATGGTAAGAAGAAGATGAAAGTGAGGTAGGGAGAAGCACAAGGGGATAGAGGGCCCTGTTCAGAAGAGCTTACATTCTAAAGGGGAAGAGCAGACAAACAGGTGAGACACAGATGGGGTAGATGGGGTGGGAGGAGCATATAGCAGCAAGTTACAATGAGAGCTGGAAGGCTTTAATGAAGTAGTGGGTCTTGAGTGCCTCTGTTTGAATGATTGCAGAGAGGTGGAGAGTCTGAGGGGGAGAGGGAGAGAGTCCCAAAGGTGTGGAGCAGCACAGGCAAAATCTTGGAGGTGAGAGTGAAAGGAAGTAATCAGTTGGCATAAAAGGCAGCATGCATTAGTTGAACGAAGAAAACAGACAGGAGAGTGAAGGGAGATTAGATCAGAGATATAAATGGGAAAAGATTGGGACAGGGCTTTGTAAGCAACAGTGAGAACCTTGACTTGGGTTCTGAAAGGGAAAGGGAGCCAGTGGAGGGCTAGTAGGAGAGGGGAGGCAGATGTGGAGCATTTGGAGAGGACAGACTGGAGAAGAGATGATATTTGGGGAGGCCAGATAGGAGATGGTTACAGTAGTTAAATCTTGAGATGACCAGTGAGTGTATGAGGTTTTAGTAGCATCCAGGGTGAGATAGGGTCTGATCTTGGAATTATTATTGAAATAATAATGACAGGACTGTGAGAAGTTCTGAATATGTGGTTTGAAGGAGAGGGATGAGTCCAGGATAATTCCAAGACAGTGCACTTTGGTGCTAGATGAGATAGTTGTGCCATCAATAGATAAAGAAATAGTGGGAAGTGAGGTTATGGCAGAGGGTGGGAATATGATCAGCTCTGTCTTAGACATATTAAGTTTAATAAATCACTGGGACATCCAGGAAGAGATATCAGAGAGACAGTTGAAGATATGAGTCAGAAGAGAGGGGGAGAGATCAGGGGAGGAAAGGTAGATCTGAGTATCATAAGCATAGAGATGATAATGGAGGTCAAAAGAGCTGATGAGTTCACCCTGAGAGGACATATAGAGGGAGAATAGGAGAGGTCCAAGAAAAGAGCCTTGGGGAACACCTACTGAAAAAGGTTGTGGGGGGAAGAGGAGTCATGAGAGGAAACAGAGAAGGATCGGTCAGAGAGGTAGGAGGACAGCCAGGAGAGGGAAGTGTCATGTAGACCAAGTGATTGAAGGATTTGCAGCAGGAGAGGGTGGTCCACAGTGTCAAAAGCAGCAGTAAGTTAAAGGAGAATGAGCAGAGTGTAATGGACCTTGGATTTGGCAGCTAGGTGGTCATTGCTGACTTTTGTGAGGGCAGTTTCAGTGGAGTGGAGAGAATGGAAGCCAGACTTAAAATGATCAAGAAGGGAGTGTGAGTATAGAAAAGCTGTAAGGCAGTTGTAAACAACACACTCAAGGAGATTAGAAACAAAAGGGAGGAGAAAGATGGGTCGGTAGTTAGAGAGAATATTAGGAACAAGGGTATCAATTATATATTCATAATGACTTATACTATAAAGAATATTAATTTTAATATGGTTAAAATATACTAATAATATTAATAAAGAAAGTATGAGTCATATAACTGTTTTTTTATAAATGTGGAATGTGTATCCACATTTATAAAAAATAAAGCAGTTCTATGACTCATACTTTCTTTATTAATCTTATTAGTATCTTGAATGAAATTACATGAACAAACCAGAAGAATTGTGTTAATTTTGATAGACTAAAAGTGTGCAGCATATAATGTATGTATTCTTCCACTAAATATGTGGTTTTCATATTGGAATGTACATGTTGTTTAAGGTATATACTGTATGCAAAACTAAGAGGCACTATAAGTTGAGAATACAGAAATATATATAGCATAAACAAAATCATATAATCATTCATGGTCTTAAGGAAATCTACAAGATTTCTCATTGTATGGATTTGTTTTTAAACCATATATAAACTGTATATATTTGTTCATAATTTTAATATTGTATATGTTTACAATAAACAAGGGGTTATTATGAACAGTATTCAAATTCTATACAAATAACTATTATAAATAGTGTTTTCTACATATATGTTATTTAATGAAAACCCTTTTATAAGAGTTTAATTTATTTTTTATAATTTAATATTGTATATATGATTTTTATTTTTGCAATAAGTGTTAGTTATTTTTAAATAGATGTTGATATGATTAAATAGATTACTGTTTTATTTGTTATTCTATCCTCTATTTCCAATAGTTAAATGATCAAAGGCTTTATGCTTAATGAATTATGTATGTGCAGAGGATGGTTTGGAATTAACAGATAATCAGTTTCACTTACTGTATCTTAGCATTACACAATAGTTCTCTTATAGAAAGGCCCTTCATTAACAAAATGTAATATTTAGATTGCTGTCAGTGGCCATTTTGGAAGAGAAACAGGAGATTATGTCCTTATTTTACCTGGCTAAATGTATACTAAGAAAACATACACTAGCTGGGATTCTGGGAGCAAGCTATGTGTTTAAAAATTTTAATATAATAATGCTCAAAAATTATATTAAGCAATGAGATACTGAAAATGTAGTTTAAGAAAACTATATAGAGATGTCCCATATTGCCTGAAATCTGGTCCTAACCATTATTAATTAGTCCTTATAATTAAAGAATGTGTTTTGTAACATAGGAAATAGGGCCCATATTAAAGTATTTTTTAAAGCTCTATTTATTGTATAACATGGTTTCTTATTACCAGAAATCTAGTGGGTTAAATATTGCATACTACACGAGATAATTCTTAATTTTGACAGTAGACTATAGAGACCAGCAGTTGTGTGCATATATAGAACCCTATTTGTATGGAAAGATGAAAACAAACAAAATATGTGGTAAACAGCAATACAACCTTTGTGGTATACAGAAACATATATGGGTTTGGACTCTTATGTTGGAAAGACAAAGAGAGCAATAGAAAATTTGCATACAGGAACACTTATGAAACATTAAAAATATAAAGCATATGCAAAAATATAAAATAATACATGGGCTTCAGGAAATCTACGAGATTTTTCCTTTTATGGATTTTAAAAAAATAGCATACATAAACTGGATATATTTTTTATAATTTTAATATTGTAAATGTTAATTAATTAAGAGATTAATATGAACATTTTTCAAACTCTATACAAATAATTATTATACAATAGTGTCTTCTCCACATATGTTATTTTATTAGATGAAAACCCTTTTATACGAGTTTTAAAAACTTTTTTAATTTAGTATTGTATATATGACTCTTATTATTGTAATACATGTTAGTTGTTTTTAATTAGATGTTGACAAGAGTAAATAGATTACTTTCTTATTTGTTATTCTATACTCTATTTCCAATAGTTAAATTGACCGATGGCTTAACACTTAATGCATTACATATGTGCAAAGGATGGTTTGAAATAAACAGATATTGAGTTTTACTTACTGTATAGTATCTTAAAAAATAAAGGTTAAAAAAAAGATTTAAACATATTGTTTACCATCCTAGGCTCTTTTCAGAATGCCATAATTTGTATGTGAAAAGTTAGATATTTACTGTATTAGAATATATCAAAGAGGACCCCTGAGAGAGTAATAGAGAAGTACTGTACATTTGTCCAAAAAATAATCTTACTGGATTTATACTTTAAATTGCCTATGACTTTTAGGTCTTAATGAAAATATATAAATTGCTTCCTTTCTGTAAAGCAGAGAATTATCTGTCTAGTTAAGTATTCCATTTATTTGAAGTAAGGTCAGATTTGATACAACTGTATGATTATTGCAAATATAGATATTGTTTTCCTTTAACTTATTTCTGTATTACATAATTTGTTTGGTATGTAATATCTATTACATAGATTGATAAAACTGTGTGATTATTGGCCTGTGTGTGTGTTTGTTTATATATTATTGTTAAGTGATGTGCCATGTAAAATGTTATCTAAAATGAAGGTAACATTGAGTGATAATGGACAATATGACCATCACCTATGGTTGCCACCACAGAGTCTAAATATATCTCTGGGTTGGCATTTATAAGATGTGAGTCATTTGCTCTACTAATATGATATTAAGCATATACTATTATTAATAATGTTAAGATTATGATCCAGTACTAGAGGATAATTATATGTTTAAAGCACATTATTACACAACAATATATTAGAATAATTTATAAACACATTATTAAAAAATATAGCAGTTGTTTAGTAAATTATAGTTATAGTCCTGCAGTTCAGTCCATCAAAACTTAGATCAGATAATAATAAGAAAAGTAGAGTGCATAATAGAAGTCATGGAATGTAAACTTATTGTCTAGCTAGCAGCTAGACAGTAAACCCTGAAGGATATTGGAAACACATGGAATGAAGATATTTTGTCTGACACCATTATCAATACACCAGAATATATAAACCAATGGAAAACCGTTATAACGCCTGACACCAAGGGATTGAAGGATTTGCAGCAGGAGAGGGTTGTCCATAGTGTCAAAAGCAGCACAGAGTTCAAGGAGAAGGAGCAGAGAGTAATGGTCCTTGGATTTGGCAGCGAGGAGATCATTGGTGACTTTTATGAGAGCAGTTTCAGTGGAGTGGAGAGAACAGATGCCGGACTGGAGTTCCATGAGTATTGGGAGCATGCATACCCAAGGTATTCCAAAATTAACATGAGAGGCGCAAAGTTTTTTACCTCGCTAAACCTCTCGCCCAATTGTATATGCCCCTAAGAGTAGATATAATGTTAGTCATTGCAAATGAACCCTTTATATTGGTGAATGTTAATAGGAATTTTGTTGGACAAACACTATTCAAGTAGATATAATGGACTATAGAAATGTGAAACAGCTTTTTTCATAAAGTTTTTTTTAAATATTTATTGTTTGGCACAGTTTGCGTAAGAAACCCTCAAAACTATGTTGTAAACATATGAATGTTTTTTTCATTAAAGACCCCTGAAGAAGTTAATAATTTGATGAAACATGTTGGGTATTTAAATTGTGAGTGACCCTCTACAAAAAAAGTATATTGCGACTAGAAGTAGCTCTTAACCAAAAGGGTTTATGTAGCTGAAGATATAACATCATTCTTAAATAAAGTTCACTCCAATGTTATGTCATGTAAAGATGGAATTTTAAAATTATCAATAACACATTTTAATATTTTCATCTAATTAATATATTGGTTGAATTTGAAAACCAAAAGGCTGATTGCTTTTTATCGGGTGATTTCTTGGTGTGAGGGTCACTTTTTTTTTTCAGAAGAGGAAGATCTTTTATCAAAATTTACCTTGAACCATCCCCATATAGGGAACAATTCAAATTGTTATTGGGTTGGACACTCTATAGGTGGTCTGCACTACTGGACAATTTATAAATATTAAGCTCTCCCTGGGAACTTATAGTTTAAATTGTTATAACCTACAGCCAGTGGTAGATTATTCCTAAGGAAGCAGCTATTGTATTTGTGAAAACATATGTAGTGTAAATAAAATTGTTATATATATATATATATATATATATATATCTGTTCCTAAAAAAACTTTTATCTTGCACCTATTTGGGAAAAGAAGATTTTGAAGCTGCACCTCTCAAAGAGAATCCTGCTAGCGAGGACAAAGTTTAAGATAGTTGAAATGTCTATGAAATAGTGATATTCTAGATTAAAGATAGTCAAAACTAAAAAAAATTCTACCAAGTGTACCTTTATGGTTACAATCATATGTGAAATAGTACTTTTAAAAGATTACTTACATTTATATGACACCCTTATAAAAACAAAATGATATTTGTTTTATAAAACACTTGCACTTAGCTTAATAAGTACAATTTACAATTAATGAATGATACATAAAAGAATGATACATAAAAAAAACCCACATCTGAGCATACACAGTTCACATTTTTGCTGGAGTCAAGAACCACAATTTCATATTCTTAGAGTGGGTCCAGCAAATAGTTTCCCTACGCGTTTCATCTTCAAGAGATTTCTTCCGTGGTTAATCTCAATTTGATTACATATTATGGACAATTATATCCAGGAATGGGAAGGTCAGTTAATTTATTGCTTCTTTCAAAAATCTGTAATGGTTTAGGAAGAGTATCACACCTTTAACATCTAAGACCAAACATGAGATAATTATAGGCTGCAAATTGCCAGCTGTGGAAGTAAGATGTTTTCCAATTTGTATGTATCAGCAAAATAACTTCCTTCTATGTAGATTCTAAGTGAGATATATAATTTGTTATCATTTAATGGAATCTTATGAGACAGTACACTATAAAAACAAATTAATAGATCTATGTATGTTAAGGTATGTTGTTACTTACTGAGTTTTAATAGCAAAAATTGATAAGATGTGCCATAATGCAGAAGAGATGATATTGATTAAAATTTCTCGAAAGGCTAACTGTGGAATAAATTCATGATCAACAGCATTACCAGATAAGATTTTTTTAATTTTTTGTACAGTGCATTCTAAACAATTATTTATTGTTCAATGCACAACAATATGTACCATCTACATTATTTACCTATACTTTATATCTGTATATCTAATTTATTTAGACAGGAAAAAATAAAAATCACACATGCCAGGTATATGGTAGGATAAAACAGTATATATGCCAACATCTAATAAGGAGCTGTATCTTGACAGTGTTAGTAGTAAATGCTAAATTTAAAGTACAAAATTTGTTCACAGTATATATGTAGATATATAATACTTTAAGGAATTATCATATACTGTACATAAGACAGTTTGTCTGTTTCCATGCTAAATACAATTATATATAGATGCAAATGATAAAAAAGTACTACACCTTTACATTTTTTAGTCTTCTTTCATGCAGTAGACTGAATTAAAATATCCAGATGTTGATGAAAGATTGCAGCTGCTACACAAATAATTGATATGCTATCAGTGAGACCTATCTAGGTGATAAAAGTTAAATGTTCTGTCCCTCCTCATATATCTGTACTTTCCTCTACCACCCTTGACTTGCTTAGTTCACTCTATCCCTTCATATTTAAGCTCTCACATGCACAGTCATCCTTACTCATGTTCTACACTTACTGCTATTCATGTCACCTATGACCTTGTATCTCCTTTCCTAATCATCATCAATGGCTATGGTACAGTATCACACTTACATTGGATACAGGTTCATCAAGTGCTAAATTGCCTTACCCTTCTTGCAACCCATATCTATTTGCCTTACACCCTGATTCTGTGTAAAGAACCTTTGATCACAGACTAGAGGTCCAGCTCATGTGCTTTCTTGCCCACAATAGCATCTTATTTTTATCTGTTGGCCTAAGCAATGGGTTTTGTGCTACAAAACATGGCTTCAAGCCACTGATTACAAGGCAGCATTAGATGGTCGCAATGTCTTCCTTGTTTCCATCAGAGCAGCACCAATCTGATGAGCTGTTTGGAACACAGTCTGCAAAATTTGCCCTTATGTTTAGTGGTCACTTAAGATTGTACGGTTTGTGGGTGGTTATGCACACTGTTATTTACAGCATATCTCTTGAGGGTACACTGCATGCCACCGAGAGAAACCTTCTCCAGGCAAGGAATTTCTCACATCAGTCATTTATGAAAGCGACTATGGCTCAATTTATTCAAATTAAATATCTCATCTGTTGTGAGTACCTCCAGCATTCGTATCTAGAAATGGACAATCTTATTTAAAATGATCCCATTTCTAAACATCGTACTGTATCTCCTCTCCAAGTCCTTCCTATTTTGCTATCTACTAAAGATAAAATGTGGAATGCAACTTTTTGTCAATTTATATAGGCAGTTAAAACAATACTGAATTTTAACATTGTGCTAAAAACTAAACAGGAAAGAGGTAAAAAGTTTCCTATCATCCATATATAATTAGCCAGCTTAATTTAGACATGTTAAACATTGGGTTAACAAACACAAGTTTTAAGCAAATACTACTATTATACGACAGTTTAATCCCAATCTGAATTTAGATAGTGAAATCCCAAGGCATACTTGAGAACCAACTTTGGATGTCAATGTGGTCAACCTGGAATGTTAAACATAACATATGGAATCTTACAGCTTTCTGCTCTCTTTTTCTCTGTAACGGAATACAGACTTCCAACAAGGTTCAGCCACACACCCTTTTATTTTATGGGATAGAGCAATATTACCTCCATTTGACCTCTAGTTAACACTGTTGTTCCTAATTTTTTGTTATATAGTCAGGAATGCTCATCTTTTCTGGGAATATAACCACACACATTTGCAAGCTTCCAAATGCACCATTATGTGAACAACAACATTTCCAACTTCTTTCATATCTACTTGTCTAATCAAATAGATAGGAGATTCTTAAATAAAACATTGTTCTCCATAGCCTATCATTCTTCTACAAATTACAGATAATCCCTATTAATCTTAATAGGTACGGTCTCACTACATAGCAATAGCAGTTTCATAATCTTAACCATAAGAGATTCACTTTCTGTTTCCTACAGAGAGATGGTCCTAAAAATGTACTATAAATGATATATCTCACAGTCTAGATATTACATTATTGGTATCATTCAGGAAGTGGCAAGTGTTCTAGCTCATTGGCCTAATAATATAATTGACTATTGGTTTTTCCACTGTTTAAGAAGTTCTGGTTACAAATTAGATCCTTTATTATTTCTGAGCTCATTAATTTCTTAGCTTTAAGCCCAGAATGGGTGATTCTAAAGCGAGTATTTTTAGAAATGGAGATGTTGCCCATAGCAAACATTCAGATTATTGATTTTATCTTCTGGAACAGAGGTTCCCAAACACAGTCCTCAAGGCTCCCCAACAGTTCTGGTTTTAGAGATATCCATGGTTGAGCACAGAAGGTTATATCAAATTGACTGAGGTACTAATTTAGTCACCTGTGGTCAACCATGGAAATCTCATTATATATGTAATGATGAAGGGTTGTCCCACTGGGACTTTACCTGATCTGCCGACCTTGATGGACACAGAAGGGTACACTCTGTTCCAGCCCTTCCCTGCAGGGCTCAGCTCCGCTCCTTGGCTTGCCAAGTACTGGATCCTCACTTGCCTCTTGGCGGTAGCTTGACACCATCTACTTGAATCCCGATGGACAAAACTTGAACAGCAAAGAAGCCATTATAGGATCTCTCTTTCTCTGTCTCTATAAATATAAATATATATATATATATATATATATATATATATATATATACATATACACACACCTACTCATACACATGTAAAAATAATATGATTGCATTAATATGTTAGTATAGTGTATATCAGTCCCCATTTTTCTTCTTCTTAAGATATGTTGAGGTTTATATATAGCCTTTTTACTAATATTACTATTGCCATAATAAAATATATTATTTTACATTATGCTACCTATTTGTTTTTCCTTACCTTGTCCTTTCATATATCTGTATGTATGTGTCTTCCCCTATATGTTCTGCATTGTGCCCCCCCTTCTCTGTATGTCATTGTGCTCCAAATCCAGCTTTGTATTTCCCTCTCCCTATCCCACACTGTGCTGCTACTTCCCTCATTTCACCCACACTATGCCCCCTTATCTCACCCATACTGTGCTTCCTCTTCCCTCATTACACCCACACATTGCTCTCTCATCCCACCCACACTGTGCCCCATTCCATTATCCCACCCACACTGTGCCCCCCTTCCCTGTCACCCACACTGTGCCCCCCATCCCTCTCACCCACACTGTGCCATCCTTCCCTCTCACCCACATTATGCCCTGCCTTCCATCATTTCACACACACTGTTATTCCCTTTCCTAATTTCACCCACACTCTGCCCCCCTTCCCTCATCTGGCCCACACTGTGCTTCCCTCCTCACTTACCTACAACAATGCTCGCCAGAAATGCAACTTCTTAGTCCTGCTTCTCTGAGCCTGGCTGCTGCAGCTGTCATCCGGCTGCCGGGCCCCGCTCCCACCCCAGTGCTGCTCTGTTCAGCTTCTCCAGGACACACAATGTAGAAGATGCTGCTGATGCTGGCCTATACTCTCAGTCCATGCAATTTCTGGGGGTAGTAGTGAGCAGCCGCAGGATACCCCTAGTGTCCAGCCACTGATGTAGGTGGGTGGAGGAGGCCACCCCACTAAGTGTCCGTCCCAGTACTCCAGTCCTGGAACTTCTCCCTTGATGGCAACCCTAAGGGCAATGTCTAAATTCCAGCTAAGGCATTCTCCTTTAGGCTGCCATTGTAACTCCGCTCCTCGCAAGAATCGTGCATGCGCAAGGGCCAATGTCATGATGTAACCACATGCTTGTGCATCAGAAGGATTAGATGACTGATCCTATTGGTGCCGATGCAAGGGAGGTGGAGCTGGAGAAGTCCTCCTGGTCAGGCACATAGATAATGTGTTCCTGTCCAGGCACCCATTAATTTCATTAAAAAAAATTGAAATGGTGGCAGAGGCTAATGGGTGGTCTGGTGCACCCCCAACCACCCCTTAGTTTTGTTTATGCCTATATTGTATATTACCCCTCCTTCTACTTTTTAAGTTTATATGGACAGGGTCTTCATTATTATGCCCTATACAGCTGGTTGGCAAAGTTATAAGAATAGATTATTGGGAGAAGGCACCCATATCTCTAGGTATGGCACTGTAGGACCTTTACCATTGGATTGAGAGAGCAATAAATTGGTAAATGAGGGTATCTGGGGAATATTTTTTTATTTAAAAATGTTTTTTATGAAGTGTGTGTCCTGTCATTTGTTTAAGATTTTTTTTATAGATGCCAGCGGGCTCCTGATACCTGAGTATGCATGCTCTTATTGGTCTCCATGTTCCATCATACACTGGCAGGCTTGCTGGAGCTAGTGATTCACATGTAGAATACAATATTATTATTTACAAATAACATTACCTCCACATCCACCACCACCAGGGGTATTGAGAAGAGCTCAGGTGCGATTTAACTTTAGGGCTTGCTGGTCCACCCATTTTAGTTTTTGTGGGCCCCACTGCTCTTGAGTTTGGAGGCTTGGTGCCAGCTGGCTAGGGCTGGTAAAATGATGGTGGTTCTACCCTCTATGAATTCACTAGCCTTAGTCTAGTGCTGGTATTGGAAGTATTTGGGGGACCTTACACACTTTATTCACATATTTTACTATAACAGCCTAGGATTAAACTGCAAGGGCTGGTTCAGCGTAGAGGGATGGTAACCAATCAGTTTTGCCCCAATCAATCCTAGGGTGAGTATCATAAAAGAGTTCTCTATTACTCCATCTCTCAGAAATTGTTGCATGTCATTTCAGACATTGTCGCACAACACTTTGTAAATTTTTATACGACCTATGGAGCATGACCGCAGGGAGCACTCCATGACCCAGATGTCATACTTTGCTTCAGAATTTTTTGCATACCGATTCAGAAATTATTGCAGCCCCCTTTTATTCCTACGGAAAGTATCCGCAGAGAGCTCTCCATTACCCAGAAATTATTGCACAACAATTCAGAAATTGTCATGCATTGCTTCAGAAATCGCTGCAAACCCCATTAACTTGCATGGAGAGTGCCTGCAGTGAGTACTCCATCACCCAGGGCAGTGGGGCCCAAAAAAACACCATGCAGGCTTCCCTTCTGGGTCAAATCAACCCTAGTTCCAATAGCACTAGGGAGTAGATTTACTAAAGCTTGAAACAATGAAAAGTGTTGGTATTGCCTATAGCAACCAACCCGATTCTGTCTATAAGTTTAGAGGATGCTATAGAAAAAAGAAAACTAGAAGCTTATTGATTGCTATGGAAAACACCACCACTGTCAATTTTTAGGATCTTTCATAAATTTACTCTTGGGCTCTTCTCCGTACCCCTGGTATTGGTGAGTACAAGGTTATTTGTATTTGTACATAATAAAATAGTTTTTTACAGGTGAACTAATGGCATAAAAAGCCTTGGAGAACCACAAGTGCCAGTATACCTGAGCATCAAGTGCCTGTTGGTACCTGTAGTCCACCTGCACAAAAATATTAAGCTAATGACAGGACACACACACACTATAGAAATAAATGTTGTACTTAGTGTCTGCACAAACCTTCATTTAAAAATATATTACCCAGGGTCTTGGCAACATAAAAAATAACTAAAATTCTAGCCTGATGTGGATAAGTGTGCCTCCGTCAGTAACAGCCTGTAGGAATGAATACAGATGGTCTGTAGCAGCACTCAATTGACCCTTACTGTGCAATTTAGCAAAATTTCTTGCAAGTAGAACTGTATTAATGTACTCGGATGAAGTGCATTTCTGAAATACCTTAAGAACTTCTCACACATCACATTAGAAATGTGTTTACTGGATAAATAAAGGATTGGCCACCTGTCAGAGCATACTATAGTGCCGCCTCCATCCACTGCTATTGTACACTGAAGTTTTCATCAGTGGAGTACTGGCCACCCAGTAGTTAAGCTGTGTACTACATGGTGTGAACCCTCTCTTAGTGCAACAAGGTGTATGCCATGGCAAGGACATCTATTTGGTGTAATTTGAGCCACAGTGAAAGAGGACTCATTTCAGTATTACCATTTTGGTGTACACACAATAATATAAAAATAAAAACATTTCCTTTGAAGTTTGAACTTTGTAGTTTTTATAGAAAAAGGAATTTAAATATCTCTTGAAGTGAGTGTGATTTCACTTAAAAAATATACAATTCAACCAACACATGTCCCTGTAGGCAATTTACAGTATGTGCTTTATATGTTTCCATACTTTGATGACTATATTCTTGATAGTTGATATGGAATATTGCAGATTTGCACAGTATATATAAAAAGGGGATTTCACTATCAATAACAATCTATACCCAGTCAGTGTTGTCAGTTTTTGCTTTATTACTTATTACTTACAACCATTACATCTGTTGTGAAAGATGTTTTAAATGAAGTGACTAAACTATATTTATTCACAAAACATTCTTCTACTGCTGCTCTACTTTATTAGACTCTACATTGCAATGCAGTATATACAGTATAATAAGTGCACTGTGTGTGGCATACAGGCCCCTGGGTCCATGAGAACCCAAATCACACTCTTTGCACCAATATTGTATATTAAACTCAATTCTCCAGAGTCGTGCATTGGTGCTATAAGAGGCATCAAGAAAATAGAGCTGCTGCCATCTTCTCAGAGATTTGCGCATATACAGTAGCGAAGTCACCAGGAACAGGGCATGGGCACCATATTCCCTAAGACCTGTGCAAGCACAGTAAACTCAGGCACAGTGCCAGAGTGTACTCATAACTGCACCTCTAGAGAGGAGGGGAATCGCATTGAGACTATGCACAGGCATCCTCCTCTCTTCAACCACCCCTGCTGTATTGGTTGCCTGTAGTTTGCCAAATACAATATAATGTGCTTCTACTTCTAATCAAAGCCAATAAAAATACTGCAGCAACATACAGTACACCTGCTCCCTTATTTGAAAATATTCCCATCTTGATCCCTCCCCAACATCTATGCCTCCCATTCACATTCATTATTTCTTCTCAGTTACAGGAAATTGTTTGTAAAATTCACTGCCTTGTACAACAACACTTTCCATACTCTCCAAACCTTTAAACATTCCCTAAAACACATCTTTTTAGATAACCATTTTAATTTTTTTAACTATCATCTTTACCACTGTAAGAAATTGTATCTGATTACTTCCTCTTTACTCAATTTACTTAAAACTTACATTTAAGGTCAGATTCAGTTAGCTAAAAGCTGCCGCCAGAACAGCTTATGAAAGCTTTGCAGGATATGTCTTCTAGCTTATTTTTACTTGCAACCTGTAGAGGTGCAAGCAGAAATCAGCTACTGTAATTGGCCAGGATGCTTGCCCCTTATTTTTGATGCTATTAAACATTTTGTCTAGAGATGAGCGTGTTTGGATTCCTGCATTCCGAGCACACCCTAATTTAGGGGCTACAAGTTAATCCGAGCTGGGGCTTGGGACTCCCCGCCTTGTTCGTATCTCAAATCGAGGCAAAACATCATCTTTCAGCGTTGGATCTTGCATGTTTTAGATTGCATATTAAAGTTCCTACCTCATGATTGGGTGCTATTTCCCACTGGAGAACAGAGGAAAATGTGTGGGTATAAAGTTTTTTTAGTACAAACATAGGGCCTGATTCAGAGCCACTCGTAAGCGGCTGCTCGTTCGTTCCGAGCGATGTTCGCACAACTGCGCATGTGTACGGATCATAATACGCATGCGCGAACCAGTGAGTGTGGCCGAAAATCGTTTGTTCGCTAAATAGCGAATGCCTGCTATTTTGAGTGACATGAAGAGGTGTATGTGGGTGGTAACAGGGAAAGGTGCTTGAAAACGGGGAGTGGAGATCCGAACGCAGGCGTGCTCAAAGGTCAAAACGGGCGTTTTATGGGTGTACATAATTAATACAGCAGCGTCATTGACCCCATCACTGGGTTATTTTATAGTCAGAACTGCTCGCAAGATTGTGGTAGGAAAAAACCAACCACAAGAATAGTGAGCAGTTCATACGCTGGTCGATGTACTCGATTAATCTAATAAATAGCGGACAAGACGTAGGATGCGAGTGGCCAGGGGGCGTATTTTTCCAAAAAACAAACGCATGTTTTGTTCACTCGTTCAGACCTAGAGGCGTGAACAGACCGCAAAGAGCGAATGGTTCATTTGAATAGCCACCCCTTTTTTCTGGACGAGTGAGTGCAAATAGCATCCGGCTCTGAATCAGGCCCATAGTTTGTACTAAATAAAAACAATTAGAATCACTAATAGCAGAAGCACTGTGTACTATGGGCTAGCTGAAGCACTCTGTGAGGCACACCATAGGAGTGGACTTGTTGTTTGTTACTAAAAAAAAGCCTACTGGGGCACTTGTGCTCTAAATAAAAGTTTAGGAGCACTGTGTTTAATGTGCACTGTAGAGACACTGGGCCTCATTCAGACCCGCTCCCAAGCAGGTTGTTGGTGGGGCACTACGCACTAGCGGTGTGCGCAATGCGCGTGCATGAGCCGCTGAACAAGTGTGAAATTCACTCACTCCGGGGCTCGCTACAAAAGGGGCGGCTGTCGATGTTGATCGACAGCTCACCCCATTTGTAGGCGAGATGGTGGGGTGGCTGGTCAAATAGAGGCGTTCCTGAAGGAAAACCTGACATTTGTGGGCAGCTCTACAGACATCACTCGTGATGTCAGTAGTGAGCTTCCTGCTATACTTGAGCAGGAAGCTCACTGGGGCTTGTGGTAGATGAGACCCTACCACAAGGGTCTCGTCGCAAGCCCGATGGTCACGATAATGTGGTCACCCACAGCTTAGCGAGTGGCCAGGAGGCCGGGTAAAAAAAAAACACAGCCGCCCTGATTCAGCGCGAGCGCTCACTTTTTGTGAGTGCCTCTGAATCAGGCCCACTGTGTGCTGCTGCAGCATTGTGAGAGACAAAAATAGGAGCTGACTGCTGCACTGTTTTACTTTAAAAGCCTACTGTACAGGGACTATTTTTTTTAAACAAAAAAAACAATTTATCTGAAGAAACCACCTCCTGATTAAGGCAGAGAAATGTTTTAGTTGATGTCACTACCCAGTGTCTTTGACAAAGGACTTCTGAGGCCATAGAGTGTCTGCAGTATGGAGCACCATGCTTTTGTTCAAGTTGCTTGGATTTGTCTCTGGAGCCACATTGGTTGATGCTAATAAACTGTACTCCATGACAGTAACTGTCTGTTAATGTGTGTGGTCTAGAAAAGTAGCACAGTTACTGGGTACACATGGTGTGCAGTGCAGATATGATGGGCAGTTTGAGTCACACATTGGCCCTATAGATGGGAGGATTAGCCTGCACATACACCAACTGCTCACTGTTCACATTCAACAACTGCCCACTGTGCACATACAATGGATGCCCAACATTTAGCATCAGCAGCAAGATTAATCAAGCTGTTATATTGCTCCATACATGGAGAATCTGAAGGACAGGAAAGTAATTTGTGATCTAACTGTTGATTATAGTTTTTTTGTTAATACACAATCAATATAACAATAAAAGTCTAGCTGAAAAGTGACTGATACACTTTGCATACAATAATATAATCAGCATTCCAGCCTTCTTATATGGGAAGTTCTAAACAAATAAGAAGGGTTACTGATACATTGTAAAAGGTGGATGTAATTATTATAAACTGAATATCCACAATAGAGAGATTTTTACTTTATTTTGCAATAATCTCAAATACTAATACATGTGTACTGATTTAGATTACATAAGGTGCATATTAAACAAAATTCTGTGGTCACAGAGAGTTTTATATTAGACCAAGCTGTATGACAATTAGTTTTTTATGCCAATGGTAAAACTTTAGTACTAAAAAATATAACATCATTAGGGTGCCACCCTTACACTAGATTTGCTGTGGATCAGTAGCTAGAAGAGCAGGAGCACCAACACAATACTAGTGTGGTGGCTGCTGCCAGCAGTGATGATAGTACTTCTAAAGGTGGTCAAGCAGAAATAAAGTTTAAGAAAGGGCGCCTGAAATTGAAACAAAATTTCATAATGTTAAAGAAAACATATCCTCTAATAGAAAAGGAAAAAATGATTGCCATAAAATCTAAAATTGCCAACATTCCATATACCACACATGCAGTTGCAAGGAAAGGCTCAGGCTATGGCCTTCCTTTGCAAGTGTTGGTCCTGCCACTGATGTTTTATGCACTAGAATGCCTATTGCTGAAGCCAGAGCTAAACATAGTCTGGCATCTTCTAAAATCTCACATGCAACACCTTCTCCTCTAAGTCTACATGTCTTACTTTTAAAAAAGGCAAAACAGTTCACCAAAACAGAAAAAATGGCTAAAGAACAAACTTTGTGATCAGAAACTTCAGAAAGGTGAGTCTAAGAGTGTCCATGAGTGCTATGTGTGAGTCTGACATTTCTGACACTATACTCTTTGAGAAGCCTCCTTCCACCATTTATACACCCTCTGCAAATGCGGGGATGAACAGCAAAAGTAAATATGGTGACAGAGAAATTGAGGATGCTACTGTGGAAGTGCAACAGGGTGAGGGGGATATTTGTGTATCTGACACTAATGAAGATTTTGATGATGAGGATGTTGTTTGTGTCAAAGTAAGTCAGCCACTAGTGGAAACAATACTTGCCCATGACAAAAAGAAGGCCTTGGAAACAGACCAAAAAGCCACCTCTTTTGTGTGGAATTATTTTTCCCAAATTCAGCAACAATTGTCAAGCCATCTATACCATTTGTGAAGCCAAAGTAAGTAGAAGTAGGGACAATAACCTTCTCCCAGTTACATAATTTGCAGCCAGTAATACAAAGAATTTAGAAAATTCAGGTAAAATAATAACAAGCAGTCCATCATCAGCTAGCTCCAAACTCCCAACTCAGTGGTTCCCAAACTTTCTTGAATCAGGATGCCCTAGAGGATCAGCAATTTTTTCATGGCACCCTTAAGACAAAAATGTCTTATTGAGAAATTCAGAAATAATTATTAAATTAAGTAAATTGTGCTTATTTGTCATCCTACGGTTCAGTTATGGAGTGTTGGACAGGATTGTGCTACTGTTTGTACACATA
This sequence comes from Taudactylus pleione, assembly GCA_031769625.1. Taxonomy (NCBI): domain Eukaryota; kingdom Metazoa; phylum Chordata; class Amphibia; order Anura; family Myobatrachidae; genus Taudactylus; species Taudactylus pleione. Next base: position 60,913,354 of record JAUIMM010000040.1, read on the forward strand.
TTTTTGACTGGCAGCCACAAGCACTGGTTTTGCTTATCGCACTGATCATAAATAATTTGATTAGGTCTCAGCCCACTAACCTGAGACAACCCTGTAAGTGCACTGAGGCACCCTAGGGTGCCACAGCCCCCAGTTTGGGAACCTCTGTTCCAACTCATGCAATCTCCACCACCAACACCTTTATTGTTATGTCCTCATTCAGGTCAACATGTTGTTCTCCTGCATCCAAATTGGCTAATTGTATCCTCCCCAATCCATGATTCTCTATATTTATCCTTGAATGGTAGGACTGCTGCCAGTGGTGAATCTTAATCCCAGAAGGGAGCCAAGAAGAATAATTTCAAACAACAATTTACTGTTAAACAATCATTTGCAAGAGGAAGCAAGTATGAAAGCTGCCTTCCAGTTGCACAGCAGATCACCGAAGCCATAAAGGCTTTGCTAGCATTAGATCTGTGTGCAATATCAGCCATCAATGCATGTGGTTTTAGACAATTTTTTGAGGTCCCGTGTCTCCATTACCAAATTCCATTTGACAAGAACAGAAATATCTCACTTGTATCAGGACAGTAAAAGAAAGTTAGTTTGTGGCCTAGAAAATGTAATTGCACCTACCATCAACTTAACCACATATATATGGACAAACTGTACTGGTCAAACTATAGATTACATGACTATGACAGCCCACTGGGTGGGTGTATTGCCTTCAGAACCTGCTCACGCATAGATTTGCTATTCTCTGTTTCACCGGCTTCACTATGGGGCATACCGATATCAACCTTTTAGACCCATTTAAGGATGTCAGAGCAATATGGATTAATCTGATAGAACTCTCCTCTGGATTTGTAATTTCTGAAAACACATACAACTGGGTGAATTTGAACATGTCCCATGTTTTGCCCACACAATTAACTTGGTAATTCAAAATGTTTTTTAAAAAGAAAGGGGTATGCAGGACATGCTGTTTGTGACCAGAAATTTATTGAAAATTTTCAGCAGTCAGCAACCACATGCAAGAAAAGTTCAATTTGTCATGCCATAAACTGAAACAAAAGGTAGTGACCAGGTGGAAATCCACCCTTTACATGCTTCAGCGAAAGGAGGAACAGCAACAAGTCATTCAAACCTATACAATAAACCATGACATAGGGAGAGGAGGAGGGATGTACCTTAATCCAGCACACTAAAGATTACTCTCTGTTTTATGCAAGCTACAAAAATCATGTGAAGTACTGTTGTACCTAATGAAGTGTGTTCAGACAATGCCAGTTTGAATCAGGTGATTCTCTTAATAAAACTACTGGAAAAGAAGCTAGAGAATCTGAAAGAGGAGATTAAATGAAGTGATTCCGCTAAATATGTTGGACCTGTAGATCAACTTCTTTATTCACATCACCAGGACCAAAGGGTTGTCAAGATCTTTCATTTTTTGGATCACTACATTTTTGTGACCAACTGGGGGTCTGGATGATGAGTAAAATCAGCACACCTAGAGTATGTGAAACACCATTTTGACATATTTTCATGCTTAAAAGGAACTTCCCACAATTATTCACACCTTTGCAGTGATTTAAACTGATAAGTATCTAAGTATCAATAGAATATTGGAGAATTACTTTAATGACAATGTACAAATTGTCATGTCACACAGTCCTTTTGATTACTGGGAAAAAAGGCAATTTGGAGCCCCTTGTACAAACTAGTGTGGGTGGTCTTAAGCTGCCCACCCTCCAGTGTGCATTTGGAAAGATAGTTTAGCATAGCCGGGAACTTTGTGAGAGATTGGCATAGGAGGCTACTTCCTGAAAATGTGGAAAACCTCATGTTTATAAAAATGAACTACAAATTATTTGAGTTAAACCTTTGCTGCCAACAAAGTACATAGACTTCTGTGATGGTGAATTACAGAGTGGATAAGCTAATATTGTCTGATGATGATGTTAATACTGATAAGGAAAGGATGATTTTAGTGCCATCTTCCCAGTGTAGAGATGATTAACAATGCTGACAGTATCCTTAAGCCCATTGTTGCTTATTTTGTTGGGGCCCAAACCAACTAAGCACTTCAGCCACAATATGTCAGTCCATGTTGCTGAAGTGCTTGGTTTGTAAACTGTGCATGCACTTTTTAATAAACAGTACAACATAAGGGTGGGTGAGAGGGCCCAAAGAAAATTCCATTGTGGTCCGCTTTTCTTTTCATTATAGGCTGTACTTTTGGGAGGCATACTCACTGGTGCACCTCATAAATGTACTATAAGGGTTGTTATGCAATTAGACAGGGGTGGTGGGGTACTATGGCCAGCTTCTCTTGCAACCATTGTCAGGACTCCTTGGATATATTACAAACATTGTCTTCTTTTATGTCCTTTTCTGTTTTCAGTTGCTGCAAAACAAATCTCGCAAGGGCATGTCTCAAAAAAAGTTTCTTTATTAATCAATCAATCTTTCCAAACATGGCGCCAGATGCTGTCTCACAGGCAATAACTATGGCCTCCAAGAAAGCCGCAGCAGGTATAACAGACAGATATACCCAGGTACATGACAGTCCTGATGCCCTGTCTCATATGAAGAGGTGGTGGAAGCTATACAATCTATGATGTGTCATTTATTAAACCAGGCAGTGGCAGACATTATGGCTGAGCTTCAGAGCCTCACACACAGGGTGTCTACTACTGAAAACTACATAGGAACTACTGTATATGTCATGATTTAGCAGATGCACAATATGCAATACAAAAATTTAAGAAAGATGACCTTGAGAATAGGTCACACAAAAATAATATAAGGCTGGTTAGTTTACCAGAAAATATTAATGGCCCCTCTTTACAACAGTTTGTGTGCAATACTCCCTCAACACTATTGGGAATAGAAGATGAGTGTCGCAACTTAGTGATAGAGCATGTTCATAAGATTGGACCCACACCCTGATCTTCTGATAGCCACCCTTGTGTGAATCTTTTTTGCTGTATAATTAATAACACAAGTTTGCCTTCTGGACAACTTCTAAAAAAGCCAAGCCTATTATGTGGGAAGGAAAAAAGCTATATCTATTTCAAGATTTCTCTGTGGAACTGTCAAGAGCCAGGAAAGCCTTCTCTCCTCTCCTTTTTGTTCCCATATAGTAAGAGACAAGAACAAGTTTGCCTTAATTTACCCTGCGAGGCTACGTATCTTCTGAGGAAATTCTCATGTTGATTTTACTAACCCAGATGATGCACATACATTTATTCAAGAGGAAAGTCAGCCATGCACTAAAGGCATCACTAATTACACTGCTACCCGATGACATATTTTGTCTAATATACTTTTATTTGGACAAGTACCCTGTAACCCTCTTTGATACACCTTCCAGGGTCTATTATGGGGATTGCAATTTTGAATGAACACTTTGATTATCTTGCTAGGAGTTATATAAGGTGCTAGGAGTTATATAAATCTATTTAATTGATTAGTCACAATTCTTACACTTTGCCAAATAATTTATGTAATTTGTGTTATACACATGCCTTAACTAATTCTAGTTTAGAGATAATTATATGTGATATAAATAGCTACATATTTATTTTTTATGTGGCTGCAAGGGATGATGTTCCCTGTTTGCATAACTAGCCAGTTTGTGATGGGGGCAATATCTGGAAATTTGAAAGATGCTATACTCTGAATGTGTATGTGTTCATATCTATCAGATGTTTTATTTATATAACTTGTTTTGGATCTTGCTGCTCCTAAGAGCTTTGTATTCTTCTTCCCCCCTTTTTTACACCCGATCCATTCTCATATTATCACTATCCTTTTGTCTGTCCCTTTCCCCCCCTCCTTACCCACGTACTGTTTTTGACAGTAATGGCTTTTTGGCTTTATACCTATTTTTTATGTAAACTATGTCTCAATTAACTGCCAGCACCTTAAACATTGTGGAATCAATTTGCCAGTTAAGAGGAGAAAAGTAGTTCTTTATTTGTGTAAACTCAATAAAGACATTGCTTTTAATCAAGAGACTCACTTGGTCACATCAGAGAGACCTAAACTGCAAATGTTAGGTTGATCTTTAGTGGCAGCAGCCCCTTACAATTCTAAAGCATGAGGTTTGGTGTTTTGGGCTAAAAAAACTGTACAATTAATTGTGTCCTCTTCAAACGCTGACCCTGAAGGCAGGTATGTCATAGCTAATGTCTCTTATCAAAATTTTTCTTATGTACTTTGTAATGTTTGTGCTTTGATTGTTTACTCCAAAATATTCTTCCAAACATTGTTAACTAAACTGACTATCCACATTGATCATCCTCTTATAATGTGTTGGTCTCTTCTCAGGTTTTTAAACAAATCCCATGGTACAGATAAATCACATAGCCCTCCTAAATTGGGCCTTCATTTACTTTCCACTAGATTACATCTAGTAGATATATGGAGAGCCCTACATCCCACAGATAGTTTACCTGCTATTTGGTGGTTCATGCTACATTCTCATGCATAGACTATATAATTTTATCCAACTCTCTAAGGTATCAGACATGGTATTAGAGTCAATTGCTCTGTTTGACCATGCTCTAGTTTGGTCCTCTATCTATGTAGCAATAGATAAAGGCCCTTATACCTTCTGGAAATTCCCCTTTCACCTATTTCATTCTAACAAATTTAAATCTAGTCAGAAAACAGTGTGGGAGGAGTACAAAATTAACAATTTACCCTATTCCTCTTCCAAACCTCCTCTTTTTTTGGCAAATAACCAAATTGGTTATCCGTGATGCCATAATCTCATATGTCTCTTCTATTCATTCTGTTAATAAAAAATATGCCTCTTCATATATTACATTGCAATCAGCCGTTTCTGATGCCTATCAGAAACATAAAACTTGGCTGTCCCCTCCTAACAAATATAAATATCAAACTGAAAAGACACATTTTGATACATTTTTACAAACTGTTGTGACCGATGTTTGTTTTTTGTAAACTATAAGTTCACAAATTTGGCAACAAGACATGGCTGTCCCCTCAAAACTCCTGATGGCCATTTACTACATCCAATACCCAAATAGCTAGCATTATGTGGAACTTCTATGAATCTTTATGATCAAATTATCTGAGGCTCCCGGACCTGGTGGCCTAGGCATGAATTTTACAAACTCTTAATGCCTAGGATAAGTGAGACTCTGGTTAATGTTCATAACCACATTATAGCTTAGAATTCCCTTCCAGTCTATTATAGCCAATCCATTATACAAGTCTTACCTAATCCAGGATGAGAATTATCATGCAATTCCCCCTGTATTAGAGCCCATTATAAAATGCCATCTATATTAGAGCCCCTTATGCAATGCCCATGTATTTGTGCCCATTATGCAATTCCCCTTGTATTACAGCCCCTTATTCAGTGCCCCCATTAGAGCCTCTTTATGCAATGCCCCCAGTATTGCCCATTATGCAGTGACTTTTAGGTTATGCCCCCAGTAATGCCCCTAGTAGTGCCCCTTATGCTGTGCCCCCCAGTACTGGTGCCCCCTCCCAGTGTAGAACAGACACACTCCCCTGTGCAGTACTTACCTCACTTCATGCTGGGCACTGCTCCACACCATCAGCGCTCCAGATTTCTCTGCCATGTAGATGCTGCCTGCTGCTGACTGGATCTAAGTAGATCCAGCAGATGCACATGCTCCTCGAAATGCAGGTGACATCGAGAATTCACCTGTGCACTGCATCACAGGGAACACTGGCTTCTGAAGTGATCAGAGACTTCTTTAGTCTCTGATCACTTCAAAGACCAGCATTCCCAGTTACTGGTAGATCACGATTGACATCTTGGCCGGCCCTGCCATAACTTCTTTACTACGATATATATTACTCTAATACCATACAAAACAAAATTTCTATACACCACATTAGTGAATGCCACCTACACTACTCTATGGGATAAATCATCTAATTCATGGAGGAAGACCATTCCTCAGAAGACCTTTTTCTGCATTATGATTATACTTTGTCAACTCTTCAATCAGCCTATCTGCAGGAAGTACATATATGAGTTTTATGTAGGGCTTAAATAGCTCATTCAAAGTGAAAACATATGAACCCCACAGAGTCAGGCAAATGTGTAAAATGTCATATAAGCAATATTCGGTTTATACAATGCTTCTGGAAATGTTATAAGATAGAACATTTTGGATTAAGGTATTATTTAATTTGATTTCTAGTTTTTCACTGCATCTTCATTTTACCAGTTAGCGTGCATTTGCTCTTATTTCAAAAGATGCTAGGACCGAAAAAAAAAACCTCATCCCCCTCCTTAGGATTATTTTAACTATAGCTAAGAAAGTAATACTAATGCATTGGACATCTTCTTCCTCTCCATCTCTTGGTGAAGTGAAGCAGAAATTCCTACAGATTTTATATTATGAAAGACAGTCATCTCTCCCGGACATTGAAAATTGTGTAAATAAGTTTTATATATAGTGGGGATTATAGACATTTTGGATCCTCTGACCCAGGATCATATTTTCAAATTATTTCATTCCACTGACTGGTTTCTCCACCATGGCATATTGCTAGAGACATAATTTTCCTGTTATATTTTGTACCTTAAAGTTATTTTAACTTGTTCCTCTCTCCTTATGTTAGGCCAGCTGGAATCTCCTGCTACATAGCTCACTGTCACCTCCATTTTTATGCTTGAAATTTCATCATTTACTTATTTAACCTATCTGACCTATTCCCCTTCCAAATATCCCACATCCTCTTATGTGCCATACCTTTGTCTTGCACCCCCCTCACACTTTCTATTCTTTTTGTGAATAATAGTTTACCTACTTCTTGGGTACAGTACAGCTTTGTATTCAATAATATGGTTTTATTCCATGTCTCTGTTAATTCACAGCTCATTGATACTATTCTGAAATTGAGTTACAAACGTTGATTACCTTCACCTCTACTTAACAACTTTATTATTCTTCCTATTTACTATGTATCACCTATTTCTGTTTGAAATTTTGCTCAACATACATAATATTAAGGTTTGAATTTCAAAAAATTGATTACTTTTTTCCATTTGATTGTATAACCAGTTGTAGATACCTTTTGACTTTTCATTTGGATAATATTTTAAGTGTGTTTGTATATCTGAATCAGGAAGATTTTTATTCTTTTTACTACTGTATATGTTCCAATGTATTTTTTATCTTATTGAAAATATGTAATAAAATATATTTCACAAAAAATAATCAATTCATCAATCAAAAATCAGTTAATCAACCATTTATTTACCAGACTTCCAGTACATACTGTACTCTGCCTCTATTTCCCTGTACTGCCCTCAGGCTTCTGAACTAGTTTCCCTGACACTCAGACTCTCTGGTGCACCTCATAAATGTACTATAGTGACTGTTACCCAATTAGGAAGGAAAGAGGTAGTATGGCCAGCTTATCTTGCAACCTTTAGTACACAAGAAAAAAGTACAGAGTGCACTGTCAAATAGCAGCTGGTATGGAGTTGTCAGTCCCTACTAAACAGTACTAAATAGAAACAGGTCTGATCATAATTCCAGTATTGCACATTAGGCTAGATACCCAGCTCATGTATCAATAACTATAGATGTTTTTTATAACTTCTTTTTATTCATGTTCAATGTTATATATAATAATTGTCATTGATGTTTTATAACTTATGCATCAGTTTCTCATTATTTAAACATAGTATACTATCATATCATTAGCGCTGGTTCACCTATTTATTTCTATTTAGCACTGTTTAATAGGGGCTGACAACCCCTTACCTGCTGCTATTTGAAAGCACATTGTGTACTTTTTTTTGTATTATTTGTGTATTGATGGTCATATTCAGTGCTGAATTCATGAGTTGTTTTTAAAATGTTAATGATAGAATGAGTAGAAGGCAATCCTACCTTTCTTAATGGGGGAGTCAGGACAAAATTGTTGAACTGGATAATGTGGATATGAAACATGATTTTTTTAGATTGGAGGATTTGTTAAGATTTGAATATAGGAACTGGTTGCATAGTTTAAATCTCCAACAATATATTGACAAAAAATGATCCTGAGAAGCTTACAGTTTTTTAAAGCCTCAATTTTTCAAGAAGATGTTATATATCAGCAGGAAAAGGATAAATTATTAGATAACTGTACATTGCCATTGATGAACCTAATTGTAAAATGTAGAACTTCTAGAGTACATCAGGTAGAAAAAGTCTCTATGGGGAATATTCAATTGGGTGCGTGAATTGCAAAAATCCCGCACCTGTGAGGTTTTTCCTGTAGGTGCAGGATTTTTGCAATTCAATTAGGTGCATGTTTTTTTCTTTTTTGACTGTTGGGGGGTTTTATTCCACGCAACCCCAGAGCAAGTGTGACTTTTCCTAAAATATATATTTTTAGGAAAAATCAGTGGTACTTGCTCTGGGACCCCGGTGGAACCCCCCTTAAGACTAAGTAAGCAATAGAAAGTTTCCTATTAGCTTGATTAGTCCTTAATTGCTTATCTTCTGCAGCGCTGTCTCCTGCATCTTCTTCAGCATTCAGCATCAGAAGCCTGGTCCTCTACTGCAGGGTGAGTATGTAGTTGTGTGTCTGTGAGTGTTTGTAAGAAGTGTGTGTATGAGTGTTGTGTGTGTGTGTTGCCCCTGGTGTGTGTGGCCTCCAGTGTCTGTGTGCTTTCCCCCAGAATGGGTGCTGGGACAACTACATCTCCCAGCAGCCCTTGCCCCTCCCTCCAGCCCCTGGAGCCTTCCAGCAGCCTCTGGGACTCCCAGCAGCCCGTCTCTGTGTGAAGATGGAGGGGAGGCCACCGGGAGCCGCGGAGACCACCGGAGACCCTCTGGCAGGTAAGTGAAGTTTTTTTTTTAAACCTAGCAGGGTTTTAAGCTCTGAAAACCATGTGGTCACTTTTCTTTACTTGGATACCACCCGTGTCATCCCAAAATTGGGCATAAGGTTTTTTACCTCACTAAACCTCACACCCAATTGAATATGCCCCTATGGAAAGGTTTATGATATTATCTGAATTTAAAGGTAAAGATCAGAGGGTAAATGAAAGATTAATGAAGTTTGAAAAATATCTGATAGAAGTAAAACAAAAGAAATTCAGAAGGGACTTGGATGATTACAAAAAGAGATGAGGTCAGGAATTGCAGATTCAAACACAAAGGGTTTTCATACAGAAATAAAAATAATAGACAAATCTAGACCTTTTGTGTCTGCATTGAAATCAAAGGGAAAATTCAGGATTGAGGGAAGGAGAATAAATAATATAGATTTCTCAAATGAAAATAGATTTGAAAGTCCTTCAGGATGAACCTAGAGATAGAACTTATCAATCCCCCAATGTCCTGGGTGATAGAAAAAAAGAATTTTATAGAGTGGGACTTCATGAACATGTGAATGGAGCCACTATTCAGACCAGTAATCTTAATAGTAATGGTGATTTTTAGAGACGTCCCAGATGCAGGAGCTGGGACTCACCAAATATGAACATCACGGGATACAAAAATACCCCAAAAAGACAAAGAGCTATAAGCCCCAAGGAAGAAGGAGGGGAAGAAAAAAATCCTGAGATGAGTTTAATTAGTACAACTAATAATCAAATAGATATTCCTAAAACTGTTTATAAATTTATCCTCTAAGGAACTAGAAGATGAACAACTTTTAAGCAAGGGTCTTAATTTTTCCCCTATGTATGGCCCCAATATTTTTGATCTTTATGTGGATCTGAATTGGTACATTAGAAGATTATGCCGAAAAAGGTTTTTTGCAAATTAGCTATTTAAAATTATCTACTTAAAAATTGATTTGATGATTCAATCCCAATTGTCCTGGATAGTACAGATGATATACTGTTGCAATCCCTGAAGACATTTTGAGAGGAGAATAATACTTTGAACGATATGACATCTAGGAAAGATGGAGAATATACAAAGATCTTTAATGTAAATAAGAATCAAAACCCTTTCAAATTAAAGTAATTATTTCCCATAATTGCCAAGGGTAGCACCATTGAGGCTTTTTACAGAATCATATTAGAGGACTTCAAGAGCCTATGTTCCCAGGATCAAACTAGTTATAATTTTAATTTGTCATGAAGAAGAACAGAGCCCTTAAATTGTTGATCAAGGAAACCTTCCTTGTCATCAAGGAAGCTGACAAGGGAGGTGCCCTTGTAGTTATTAACCATAATGATTATATTGAAGAGGTACATCATCAATTAAAAGATACTCATTATTATAAAACTTTGGACAGGGATCCCATGGCAGAATATTTACTTGCTCTGAAGAAATCCTGGATGAGGACAGTTATCAGGGGGTCATATCCAGGGAGGAACATCGGTTTCTCCTTCATTTTTTCCCCGACTATTCTTACTTTGTATTGTCTAACCAAGGCTCACAAATCCCTCACCTCACCATCTGTACTTCCAGTTGTTTCTGGTGTAAATTCTCTCACTTCTAATCTGTCATTTTATGTTGATTGCTTTCTTCAATCTAAGGTGAGAACACTGAGGTCACATCTGAAAAATACCACACAATTCCTCAATAAGATTTGGAATATTGAGAGGAAAGAGTCTTATGCTTTCCCTACCCTGGGTGTGACAGCATTATATACTCACATCCCTCACTCTTTGGGACGTGATGTAGTCTCCTGATGCCTTAATCGAGATGGTGACCATGGTGATGCTTACCAAACTTTTATTTTGGACTGCATTGCTTTTACTTTTCTCAACAATTATTTCATTTTTCTGGACATCTACTATTTAAAGGTGATGGTGATGGCCATGGGGACCAGATTCGCACCCACCTAGTCCACCTATGCCAATCTATACATGGGAGAAATTGAAGAAACCCATGTGTAGAGCGGCAGATGGGGCGCATCTCTGGTCTTCTATGGCCATTATATAGACTATGTTTTTTATTATTTGGGATGGGGAACTATCCTCTGCTCTGTCTTTTGTCACTTTTCTTAACTCAAACCTTATAATCTATCCTTAACATACTGTTATCATAAGACAGGTTTTAACTTTCTGGATGTGACCCTCAAAATTATTAACAATAAGATTGTAACATCTGATTATGTTAAGAATGTGAACATTTATTTATATTTGCACTTCAAAAGTGCACAGTATGGCCCTTGGAAGAAAAAATATTCAAAGGGTCAGTTAATACGCCTTAGATGCAATTGTACTAACATTGACACTTACTCATTGCAAGCAAAATATATGCTGGAATCCCTTCAGGAAGTGTGGATACCTTGATAAGATTTTAACACAAGCTTTCTCTGAGGTGATAAAAATGGAGAGATAGTGAAAATATGACAAATCTAAATTCATTAAAAACATAGACAATGTGTCATTGCAGTACTATGAGGATAGACATTTAGCCTTTGTTTGTAAGTATAACAATTGAGCTATGGACATTAATAATATCATGAAACATAATTATCAGATTCTCAAGCATGATCATATATGAAATGATTTTTTTATCATCAAACCCACAAATTATCTGTAGGAAAAATAGATCTTTAAAAACAATGCTGGCACCCAGCAATTTAAAACCATTGAATGGAACAAAAAGAGAAAAACTGGTTCAGATTGGTTGATTCAGAGACCAACTGGGTTTTTCAAAAGTGGTAAGTCCAAATGTGACATGGACAGAAGAACGACCACTGTCTCTCTGCCAACACAGAAAGAAAAATATGTTTTAAAAAGTTTTATGAATTGTGACACATTACATTATATATGTACTCACTTGTGGTTGCAGCTATCATTACGTGGGCCGCACCACTAGAACACTTCAAACGCTAGATGGAATATCATCAATTGTTACACTAATCATAGCATTCCATGACACTATAATGAGGATCATAATGGTAATACCAAATGTCTATTTTAGGTATCAAAACAATACCATGTAAACCTAGGGGGGAGACAGGCTTAACATCCTTTGCCGCCAGGAAGTGTACTGGATCCTACAATTCAATTCATTACGCCAAGTAGGTTTGAATGAGACAATAGAATTAAATTCTATTCCATGAGATACACATATACATATACATACATTTATCTATCTATATATATATATATATATATATATATATATATATAAATCATACAAAATCGGCACTCACATGCTTTTCAAACTACAACGCCTTTGAACATAGGGAATGTTGGTTCCAAAATATTGCAATAACTTGTTAAGCTGGCTACCGCTTCACGGTCATTCCCATCTAGCCAGTCCCTACACTGATTCTCAGATAAATTAACTTGATCTGCCATCTTGGGCTCAAGCTTGCATACATTTTAAACATGAAACTGGGTCCTGCCTTAAAGATACAGGACCACACCCAGGGCTATCAGTTATTAAGCACCTGGAAAAAGAAAAAAATTTGTCTTACATTTGAAAAACAGGGTGCCCTAGCAAGTGTGACCACAAAATTTAAATAAACGACAGGCTCAATCCACGGCACTAAACCATCTGGGGTGCCCTTGGTTTGTGACCACACCATCTACATAAAAAATATCATACAAACTCGGCACACACATGCTTTTCAAACTGCAACTCCTTTGAACATAGGGAATGTTGGTTCCAAAATATTGCAATAATTTGTTAAGCTGGCCACCGCTTCACGGTCATTCCCATCTAGCCAGTCCCTACACTGATTCTCAGATAAATTAACTTGATCTGCAATCTTGGGCTCAAGCTTGCATACATTTGAAAAGCATGTGAGTGCCGAGTTTGTATGATATTTTTTATGTAGACGGTGTGGTCACATACCAAGGGCACCCTAGATGGTTGAGTGCCATGGATTGAGCCTGTCATATATATATATATATATATATATATATATATATATATATATATACTTATACCAGTTCAATCTGAATTTTCTGGTTCTTAACCCTGGGTTTTTGATATGTTCCTATTGATCCTGTGAAATAGAATGTTTAGGAAGAAAACAGGGACATTAGTGCATTATATGTATTATGATATATAGGCTTTGCTATCTGAATTTCTTTACTAGGCAATATGGTCTTTTATTAGATGTCTTTGGAAATTTTAGTTTGCTTAAATGCGTTTAATCCATCATATACTTTATATATAGATATATGAATTGGATAATATGTTATATTCTGAAAATACTCTATATTTATATTTGAGTTAACCTCTATTCATATGGAAGGAGTTTATAAAGTTAGAGTATATTAATAGTAGTATCAATGTTCATGTATATTGTATAAGACTAGTGAAATACTGATCTAAGTGAATGTGTACAGGGATAGTAATGTCTGTAACTTTGCTGGCTATTTGATTCAGTCGCAAGATTTTTTTGATGAGAGGGGACTATTTAAAGCCCCTATATACATATGAAGGGATCCATGGAGGCAGAGATTGACATAGTAATGATACTAATACATTAATATCAAAAGGGCTTGATTGGGTTTTCATCATCACATGACCAAATAATTGTATATAGAGAAGTATTTTTACTCCAGATGCTGGGCATCACTACAGATGCTTACTGTTCATTCATCCAAGCTGATCACATGTTCGGAAATAGTTCACATGATCTGGAACTCTTTTTTAACTGTGATTTGATAGTCTTGACCACATGGCTAGTTAACTTAATACACAGAAGCACCCTATTCCTGGGGCTAGGCAATGCTAGTTATGGTGTGTAGACTGGCTCGGGCCATTTATGTGCCTGAACCATATGTCATGTGAACGGGAGTATTTCAAGACTCCAACTTATAAATTGTTTTAGGTACATAATACTGTTATATCTAATCACCTATGATAAATAAGATATAAGTAATATGGTAGGATTGCTTCAAAAGGTGTTAATAATATTTTATGAGAAACAGATGGTTATTTATTAAAAACAACAGGTGATTTGAATCCCCCAATTAGACGGGAATATAAAGTGCTTTTTTGGACTAGTCAATGTATGATTATGAGGAAGCTGGGTGTTTTTTATCTAGTAAAATGTGTTAATATTGTGACCATTAATCTAATGACCAAATTCTGGACAAAATATCCTGTGATGTGGACCTAAAAGTGTAAGTGTCTGGACCTTCGTTTTTCAATTTTGCCTGGACAGCATTACCTCAGCCACAAGTGGATCTTTGCTATTGCTCTGCCTGGATTCTGAAAATTAAAGCTACAAATGGATACTTGCAAAAGCCCTTTGACATATGGATGGCATTAAGTGGACTGTCAACTTTGTATTAATCACTTGGTAACTATTGGCTGTTTATGAACTAAGGGCCTGATTCAGACCCACTCGTGAGTGGCTTTCCGCTCGCAAGTGGGTCGATGGTGTGCACTGAGCATGCGCACGACGGAGGGAGCTCCGTCATGCGCATGCGCCAGACGCGACGAGCAAAGGACATTCCTTCGCTCGTTGTGTCTGATCAAAAGGGGCATGCAGTCGATGTTGATTGACAGCACGCCCCCTTTGGTGGGCGTGCTGTCGATGTTGATTGACAGCATGCCCCCATTTGGTGGGCGTGCCGGGGGCGTGCCTCCCTGATGGGGGCATTCTCAAGGGAACGCCTACCGTCAGAAGCCGGCCCACTGACATCACTAGTGATGTCAGTGGGAGTGATTTTGGCTCTGATAGAGCCAAAATCTCTCCGGGCCTTGCGGTTGAGAAACTAAACCGCAGGCTCCGGTTCGCAGTGGCGATGGTCACGATTGTCAAGACCATCGCGGCCATCAACCTGCACGCTCGTATAGTCTGGGGGTGGTGACCCACAGCTATATGAGCGTCCAGGAGGACGCTCCATTTTTATGGAGGACGGCCCTCATTCAGAGCGAGCGCTCTGCTCAGAGCGTCCGGCTCTGAATGAGGGCCTAAGTCTATTTGGAGCACTATATACATATCATACATATCACTTGGCTAAATTGGCTGCAGATGAACAAAGTCCTATGGGAACAGTTCAGATCATCATTCCAGTATTGGACACTAAGCTAGATATCCAGTTAAAGTATCAATAACAATTGATTTTTTTTATAGCTGCTTTTTATTCATGTTCAATGCTATATACAATAAGTGTCATTGATGTTTTATAAATAATGCATCCGTTTCTCACTGTTTAAACATAGTATACTATCAGATCATTAGCGACGGTTCACCTATTAATTTCTCTTGCAACCTTTGTCAGTACTATATTAACAACAAAATGTTATTCTTTTATGGCCTTTTCTGTTCTCAGTTGCTGCAAAACAGATCTCCCAAGGTCACGTACAGTATGTAATGTGTTGCTTAACCTCATTTAGCTTGTGAACCCAGCCCACTATTATATTTGTCTGTTTGTGTTTAACCAGTCTAATTTTAATACTATATTTGTTTTGTTTTATTTCTGTTTGTGTTTCTAATTATAAATTGTGCAATGTACTGGTGCTATGAAATAAAAAAAATCATTACTATAATAATAATAATAATAATAATAATAATAATAATAATTTTTAAAGATGCAAGTAATAAATTAATAATAACAATAATGAAAGATGCATTTGATGTTAGCAGATTGTGCTGGGATGTGATACTGGAAATATATATGGTTAGCAATGTATAGAACATTTTGGTATGATTGGTATACCAGTATATTTGATGATGTTATCTGAATTGAATGATTTTTGTAAATTTTATTCTGATTTGTGGTTAAGGTTTTAAAGGAAGCACATCTTTGTGTGCCAAAGATTAGGAAAAGAACAACTGAAGTAACTTAAAAAAAGGCAATTGTTAAGGTACAATTACAGTGTAGAATTGATAGTTTAAGACAGCAGGATATGATAATCTGGGAATAACTTGTTGCAGCGAGATGCAAAGCTGAAACTCCATTATTTTTTTTGCAGGTATAAGGAGGCTTATTTGAATTTTTGTGTAAAAAGTTTAAATTAATTTAAGAGAGATTGTAATTAAACAGTTCATAGTTTAGGAGTTGGAAAAGAGTGATAAAGGTATCAGAGGTTGGAAAGGAGTGATACAGATATCAGAGGTTGGAAAGGAGTGATATAGTTATCAGAGAATGCTAATTCAGGTGAAAACAAAATAAAAGCAATTGTCATCATGA
Source organism: Taudactylus pleione (assembly GCA_031769625.1). Classification (NCBI taxonomy): domain Eukaryota; kingdom Metazoa; phylum Chordata; class Amphibia; order Anura; family Myobatrachidae; genus Taudactylus; species Taudactylus pleione. Next base: position 60,929,423 of record JAUIMM010000040.1, read on the forward strand.
TGCAAAGAAGATTTGGGGCCCGATTCAGATCCAGACGCAAATGCAGTCACAGCTGCAATCTCTCATGGATCACAATTGTGAAAATATGCTAATGACTCACTCAATATCTGGGGCTTAGATATGCCCACTGATAGCATATAAAATTCACCGCTCAAACAGCAACACCAGAAACATCAAATGCAGATCAGGCAGCCATCAGCCTTTTCAGTAAGTCTACACTGTCAGAGACATAGAGGGTCTCTAGACATGCAGATTACTCTCTTGCTGTGAGAACAAAAATGCACTGGCTAATATATGCACACCAGTAACCAGTGTTTAAATGATCAGACACACCTGCATTTATCTAACAATCCCCCATTGCCCTACCCAAAAGATTACCACCTGTCACTCATTTTGCGAATTAATCCTCTGTGCGAGTGTAATCACAAATTAGTTGCTGTCCATGTGCAGTGCATCTTACACATTGGTGCAATTGGCTAATAATCACTCAATCTGTGTAAATATCAGAATTTTGTACACATCTGAATCAGGCCCTCAGCCCACTAACACCACTTTCAGACATACAACCCAGGAATTTCCCTGCTCAAACCCAGGAATTTCTCCTGTGCAAAATTCCGGGTTTTTGGTTGAGACCGCCTTTCACACTGCCCCAAAGACCCATGGAAAATCTCGGTCAATCCCTTTTAGACATAAGTAGGGATTTTCAGTGTTTAAAAGAAAACAAGGACTATATGCAATATTTGCAGCTCATCTTTATTTTTACAATGCTACTTGGTCAGTGTTGCGTCACGTACGTACGTACATACATTCATACATACTATAATCAATGCCAATGACTGAAACTCTCTCACAACCATATATGTCCACTTCAAAATTGTGAGATATCTGAAGTAGATGTTATGATAAATAGAATCTGTATGTTGAGGTTTTGAAGAGGCGCAATGACCAGAAGTTTTAGATAATACCCCAAAGTTTGTTATTTTACCAATCATATGGCATGTGCAGCATCTCTCTCCCTATCCCTCTCCAGCTGCCACTGATGATGTCATTATCATGCAGCAGTAGCCAGACAATCAGAAGTTGCTAGGTGCAGCCTGAGACTAAAATCCCACTTTGCACTATTCAGAACTGAACAGGATTGTCTTCCTGGGACTTAAGTCCCCAGAAATTACTAGGAAAAATTGTAGGAGCAGCAATCTGGAGCATACTCCATGGTTGGTGCCTTTCAGACATATGTGAGACCCAGGAACTTTGTACTAGGCAAGCCAAAATCCCGGAAACCTCAATATGTCTAAAAAGGGTTTAAGAAGTGAGGTTATAAAGAGTAATTTAGAGATAAAGCAGAATGTTTATAATTGATTAGGATGCTGAAATCACATAAGATAATACTATAGATTTCATAGTACAATGAGGTAGCTAGACTGAGAAATGTTCAGTGAATTGCTAGTGAGATTCTGTAGGTTTGTAGATAACAGAAGGGATTGAACATTTTGATCATATATACTTCAAGAAATGGAAAGCGAGGAAAGTAAATGCTGTGATAATAGAACAGTGTGAGGAAAAGAGAAGCCCAACCATTTCTGCTTCCAGTCCTTGTAATCCATAATTCCAAAAGGGTTGAAGATGCTTGAATGGAAAATATAATGAGTTAAAGTTATTTTGTCATGGACTGAGCATGCATCCGTAGAGCATATTTACATGAATGGAGATGGGTGATTTATGTGCTTGCTCTTTATTTGGAAAATTAAATGAATGGAAGATTAAAGAAATGTTGACTCAACCGAGTGTAAAATATTTCATTGGTTTTGTAATGAAACCACATAATTTACTTTGTTAATACATTTTATTGTATTAACAAACATCTTTAAAGTATATAAAAAGTGAAGGTCTGTCTTTTAATAAAAGCTGTTCCATTTTTTATAGGAATGCACCATGTTTTAGCAGCCTAAGTAATCCTTGAAATGCTTGAAAAAATTGTGCATTAATGGATAAAATCTGCTATTTATTTTTGTTTTATTTTTAGAGATACATAGTTTAAAAAATATATACAAAGCAAGTCTTATGAAAACATTTTTAAATAAAATGATATTTGAGTTCTTGGAACTTTAAACTATATAGAGCTAGTTATGATATAGTGGGATGATATAAGTGCAAGCAAAGTCATTATTTGAAATTAATATATTAAAATCTTTGTAATACTGAGCTGAATAATTTACTGTAAGAGAAATATCTGAAGTGTTTATATTAAATTTTAATATGTCCAACAATTTATCTTTCAGTCCTCTGCAGTAGATTGTTAGGAGGTAGGTGTTTCTCTAAACCAGCAGAATAATTGTTAATGAGATAATTAGAAGACTTACATAGTACAAATGTATTTTCATTGCTAAAACATTTCTACAAAAGTAGTCTATAAATTTGCAGTGACATTGACATCAATGTTACTCAAAAGTATAGATGTGTGCCGAACCCCCGTATTTTGGTTTTGGTTTTGGATCTATATTGCTTTCAAGGTTTTGGATCTGGATTTGGTTTTGCAAACCACCCTCAAGTGTTTTGGTTTGGATCTGGATTTTTCAAATAAAAAATAGATTCAAAGTTTTAAAAACAGCTAAAATCATGTAATTTATGCAATCCAAAACCTGAAATTCGGATTTAAAATCCGAATTCCGAACCACAAAGATTTCAGAACTGCGACCCGGATTTACCCGGATCTCCTCAGAAGATTTGAACCGCGACTCAGATTTACCCGGATTCATGATATTCGGGTGGATTCAGATTTCTGGAGAACCGAAATGCACATCTCTACTCAAAAGTCTGCATTCTTAGCATTTTGGCCTGTGTAAAATTCTTACAGGTTAGGTCATATATTGTATTACCTGGGCTCAATCCAGACAAGGGAAAACAAACAACTGCTGCTCTTATTTAGATAACCTAGGAAATGTATGGATTTTGTGGTCTGGATATTGCTGTACTTCTTTATCACTAACCTATGCCTTTATTTTTCCTCATTCCTTATTCCCTCTCTCTCTCTGTTCAACCTATTGCATGCCTCAATGAGGCTCAACTCCTTGTTCCCTCTTTTCACACTTATTGGTACCCAAATAGACTTCACTGCTGCATAACTTTTACAGGATGGAAATTAGATTCTGCTACCACAGTATTCTACATTGATGGAAGTGCACTGGGAAGATTATTAATATAATGTGACAGGGGGGTTATTATTATGTGAGGATTTTTGTGGGAGTAATTTTTGGCAGGAATTATTGTATGTGGAAACTTGTGTGGGTGGGATTAATGTTATCTGGAAACTGGTCTCAGGGACTAATAGTACTGTATGTGGGGACTGGAGCTGTTTATTGTTAATGTTATGAGCCCTGGGGGTACTTTTTATGTGGGAGTCTGGTGCATGTGTGTACATGTTTGTTTGTGTAGCTGTGTGAGCACTCCACATAGAGAGCAGAAAAACAAATCAGTTTGATAAGTAGTAGAAAGCTCTTATAGCAACAACACTGACATTTGAATATCCCTGAATACCAGCAGAATATCATGGCTTTCTAGCATATCAACCAAATATGCTAATACAAGAAGTGTGTTCTTATTTATTTAATTCTTTCCTCTGCAGAACTGTAGCAGAGTGCACAGCAGAGACACAACAGAACATGCGTTTTAGGAGATGAGTGGAAGGAGCGGAATAGCAAGGATAGCAATGAGGAAAGCAATAGAAGAAAAAGATGAGGTGGCCATAGGATAGAGTGATGAGGGGGAAATGGGAGAGAGAGCCTGCAATGAAAGAGAGTGATATGTGGTAATCATGATGACTGCAATAGAGACAGATGAGGGAGCTATATAATCTTATATACTACAGTGTACTGTATATTGTTTACTAATCATCGGTTTTGGATTTTCTGGTACATTTTCAGTGGTTTTAGAAACCAATGAAGTAACATGGAGCCTGTGCTATGGTCCCAGAGACTTCTCTACTGTGCATGCTCTGGGAAAATGGCCACCATGGTGCAGCACTAACTTGGGACTCCGGAGAGGTAAGTATTAAATATTGATAGGAAAAAAACTATTTGCAGTCAAAGCTGCAAATACCCCGGCGCTCAATACAAAAATTGTTTGGTTATAATCAGTGCCAGCTGCAAGTAATACAGGTTTGGTCAAAAACCTAGAGACAGAAGTCTCCACAAAAACAGAAGAAAGTATAGAATTGTTTTACTGCGCTATGCACTGTTGGATTTACAAATTTAGAAAACTCTATATAAGGTTTGCTCTATTAGCAGCATCTGTCCCTGGCTGTATGGCACCCGGCTTCATCCAGCCGTGGAATTACAACATCCAGATGGGCTGAGCTGGGACGGACACTATTGTGATCACGGATTTCCAGGGGTGAGATACTCCAACTGTCATTACTTACCCGTTTATCCTCCAGCGTGACTGCATTTCACACTGGGACGCCAGTAGTGATTGCAATCTAAGCAGTGCAAGTGAGCTGCCTCACCTTTGGAAACTAATTGCTACATTTGTAGCCATTGGTGTAGGAGCTGAACATTAGAACGCTATGCTGGAAATCTCAGTGATACAGTTACATTCTCCTAGCAATGCACTTAAGCTAGAGAGGCATTTGATCCTTGCTATTATATGATTGATTCATCTTATTTGATTTTATATATGTACATTTGATTATCAGTGTCTATCTGTGGACCATTGTATTAAAGTATCAGATTTATTTTATTTTATTCAAGCCTCCTGTTTAATTAAACAGACAGCAAACCTTATATAGAGTTTTCTAAATTTGTAAATCCAACAGTGCATAGCGCAGTAAAACAATTCTATACTTTCTTCTATTAAATATTGATGCAGGGTATTCAGTGTGTGCCCCCCTGGACCCAATGGCCCACCCATAATTCAGTAGATATGCCAATGTAGAAACTCCATATTAGCTATGAGTCAACTTTAGAACATGAAAAAACAATGTAAAAAAGCTATTGAGAAGTGAGTCCATTTGTAGCTTGTTAGAACGTTGTTTTTTGTATAGTTAATATGTGCAGTTTCTTAACACATGTACCAGTTTGATGAGTATAAAATAGGTAAACTTTCCATTGAGAATTAACCACATTTTTTTAGCCAACTTTTAGTCATTTGTTGTCTCTTCATCTGTCTACTACTGTTATTATTTTGGCTGACTATTTCTGTGCCCACAAAGTTTATCTGAGTGTTTTTGAAATTGGATATTGCCTAAATCATGTTCAACCCAGGATCTCTGGAAGTAGTCATCTGTTCTTGCAGTTGTTGTACAAATGAACTCATGGAAAACAAATTGTTAAAAAATGGGCAGACTAGGTGAGCCAAGAGGTTCTTATTTCTATGTAAAATGTACTATAAATAATAAGGTTCTTAGCACATGTATGCCAATCTACCACATCAAGGTGAACATCATTTATAAGGGTCTCTAACATCTGTAATTCTATACATTTATCAGGGACTTACCTATAATAGTGCCCACTCCAATGGGTAGACTGTATTGCAAGGACCTATACTAATTAAAAGCACCTAATGGCAGATGGGAGGGGTGCTAATCCAGGCAAAAGGAGTTTCACCTTCTGGTGTACATTATACACACACATACAGAGGAAAGGGGTAAGGGCTGCACTGCACACTCTAATTTTAATCAGTGGAGAGCAAAGAGAAGACACTTTTTTTTAAAAATAAATAGCTGCAGCTGGATGTCAATTTAACACTGAACAATCTATTTTACCTTCATTGTTAATATCTGAAAATTACATTTAGGCATTTAGAGATCCTTTAGAAACAGTAGCTTTGAAAAATACAATAGCATACAACTAATATAAATAAAAAAGAGCCTTAATAATAGACTACATGCATAAAATGTGTTTGGATACATGGTACAACAGAGACAGCAGGCATGGGAGGATTTAAATACTAGATACAATGCTACAGATTTACATTAAATTGTTTTGGCTGGTTAGGTAATTCATTTGACTCATTTAAATGTTTGTCGTATCTAAGCATACAGTAGCTTGTATATTTAGTACATACGATATAATGACATGCTTGCTTAAAATCACATTCATAAAACTTTGTATTATACATAAGAGATGTGCCTATTAAATAACAAGACTGATGCTATAATTTATGTTCAATTATATTAAGTAAATTTTAACTCTATTGCCCTTCTGTGAACTCCCCTTCTGTATCCACACACTGCTGCATTTTTATTTTCAATTGGTCAAAGCCACACTGTAGCTCATTATCTGTCAGCTGTCTCAACATCTTTGTCATTTTCTTCTTTACCTCAGTAACTGATGCAAAATGGGTTTTCTTCAATAAAGATTTGACCTTAGGTGTTCTAGCAGTGCAATCAGTTTCTCAGCCAAAAACTGCTTCACAGAGCTGGTGCATTGTCCTGATGTTGAAAAATGGTTTCATCCTCCAACTCTGGCCCCTTTCTTCTAATTCATTTCTGTAAGGTTGTTAGAACATTTTTGTAGTAATGTTCATTCACTTTTCCACTTTCTGGTACCCATTTTTCCGATATAATACCAATGATATCAAAGAAAACAATTATCATGGCTATGATTTTGAACAGTAGTTGCTTTGATGTACTTTCTTCAGTTTTTTGTGATTATGGGGTTTTCCAGTTCATGGACTGGCATTTTGGCTCAAGATCTTACTGGAAGATCCATGTTTCATCACAGGTAATAACTTTATCTAAATAATGTAAATCCACTTGAATTTGTTCGAAAATGTCTGTACAAATTTGCTTTGATATTCTTTCTGCTCGGTAATGAGAAGCCTTGGAACCATCTTAGCACAAACTTGTGTCAATATCTTTATGTAAAAATTGCCTTACAGTTTCTTTGTTGATGTTTACAATTTCAAGAGTCGTTAGTCAATTTGAACAATTTTCTAAATTTTCATTCTTTTTTAATGTGCAAGGCCTTCAGGGATGTCCTCACGCCCATCACTAATTCTTTTGTACAATTTAAACACGCGTGCACATGACATAAAATCTGCCCCATAAGCCTTGGTTAGCATACAAAAATATTCTGTGGGTGTGTTGTTCAATTTAGCTAAAAATGTAAGATAACACATTGAACTACTTTTGAACTAAACATTTTTACAAAAACTGGAAAATTTCTTTGAATGCTGTGTGGCAGCAAACTATCTGTGCAAGGGGGTGAAACTTGCAAAACCATTTTAGGATAGTTCAAGGTTAATGTTCCCTTACTCCCTTTTAAGCACACAGTATATTTTATTTTTTACAAGAACTGTCTTATTATTTAATAGCCACAACTTGTATTGTTTTGTGATCTCCTATTAAATACAATATTATTGAGAATGCCTTCAATAATTTATACCTAAACACAGTTTAAATCATGTTCTTTGTTCTAGTCACTTATGTTCAATACAAAACACATTTGATTTTGAACTGCATATGTAAAATGTATATTTCCCTTTGCAATTATTGCAAGGCCTGCAATAAAAATTATATTAAAACAAAGAAGTGGTTCGCTTACGGAAATATTCAGTGAGTGTTTTGTTCAATTTAACTAAATATTTTAAGTTAACGCCTTGCTCTTCTTTGAACTAAGCATTTTTACGACACAAGGGAAAACGTCTTCGAATGCTGTGTGACCGCAAACTATCTGTACAAGAAGGGTGAAACTTGCAAAACCATTTTGGGATAGTCCAAGGTCAATGTTCCCTTACTCCCTATTAAGTCACACTGTTAGCTTTATTATTTACAAGAACTGTCTTGTTTTTAACCTCGTATTGTTCTGTGAACTCTTATTAAATAAAATATAACTGAGAATCCCTTCAAGAATTTATACCAAAACACAGAATTGAATCATATTCTTTGTTCTAGTCACTTATGTTAATACAAAAACTTTTCTTTTTGTACTGCAAATGTAAACGGTATATTTCCCCTTGTAAGCATTGCAAGGCTGTCAATAAAAATTCAATTGAAAACAATGCAGTGTTTGCTCTAATAATGACAGATATGAAATGAAAATGTAGACCCTTATTACTTGTAACTCTAAAAATGTTTATTTGTTGTTGCATTGTTCTTTCTACAGCACACGGAAAAAACTTAAACAATATGAAATGATGGAATCTGGAAGCATTAAAGCAGTATAATAGAGACACTCAGGACAGAATAAAATCAGTAGTTGACAAAGATGAAAACGCCTTCATAAATGAGAAACATCAAGCATATTGGAAACATGAGTTCCCATAAATATATAGCTTATGGATTATTTATGAAAATGAAATCTTATAATGAACATGGTCATGAATTAAAATTAGAGATGTGCGGGTTCGGATCTCAGAAATTCGAACCCACCCAAACTAAGGGTATCTGAGTGAGATCCGAGTCAACTCAGGTTCTCCCGCCTGACTCAGATCTAAAAATGAGGCAAAAGTCATCATCCTGCTGTCGGATTCTTGTGGGTTTTGGATTCAATAAAAGTCCCATAATCACCGCCATTTTTCATTTTGGATGTGGAGAGTAAAGAGGGAGGGAGCTGGGAGCTGTGCTGTGCTGCTGTGCATGCTACAGTTGTTGTTTTTAATGTCCATAGGTGCAGGCTGTTGTACCATATAGGGGCTGGCTGTTGTCCATATAGGGGCTGGCTGTTGTGACTGAACAACTGAGGTTGTATTATCCATCCATAGGGGCTGGCTTTCTGTTGTCCATATATAGGGGCTCGCTGTTGTCCTGTACATAGGGACTGGCTGGTTGTTGTCTACTCCATAGGGGCTGGCTGTTCTGCTGTGTTGTCCAGGGGGTGCTCTGTCCATAAGGGGTGCTCTTCACCCCCAGTGTGAAAAAAACAAACAATTTGTTTCTGTGTGCATGTTATCCACACTTGTCATCAGTGTAGGTGGTCAGGGGTGCTTTACTGCTCTATGACAAGGGGCTGCTGTCTCTTTCAGAGGTTCACCCCCAGTGTGAAAAAACAAAAACATTTTGGTGTGTGCATGTTAGCCTGCCACACCACCAGTGAAAAAATAAAAACAATTTTTGTTTGTGTGTGTTAGCCACACTTGTCATCAGCATAGGTGCACAGGGGTGCTGTGCTGCTGTCTGTCAAGGGGCTGTGGGGTTTCTGCCTCTTTCAGCAGTTCACCCCCATTGTGAAAATAAAAATATTTTTTTTTGTATGTGCATGTTAGCCTGCCACACCACCAGTGAAAAAATAAAAACGATTTTTTGTGTGTGCATGTTAGGCACACCACCAGTGAAAAAAAAAAACAAATTTTTGTGTGTGCATGTTAGCCACACTTGTCATTAGCCTAAGTATGCAGAATGCTGTGCTACTGTCTGTCAAGGGGCTGAAGCCTGTTTCAGGGGTTCACCCCAGTGTGAAAAAAACATTACATTTTTTGGTGTGTGCACGTTAGCCTGCCACACACCAACAGTGAAAAAATAAAAACAATTTTTTGTGTACACCACCAGTGTGAAAATAAAAACAATTTTTTGGTGTGTACATGTTAGCCTGCCACACCACCAGTGAAAAAAAAATTTAATTTGTGTGTACACCACTAGTGTGAAAATTAAAAAAAAGCATTTTTGGTGTGTGCATTTTAGCCTGCCACACCACCATTGAAATAATAAAAACTTTTTTTTGTGTGCACATTAGCCATGTCACCAGTGAAAAAAATATTGTGTGTATACAACCAGTGTGAAAATGAAAAAAATTTTTTGGTGTATGCGTGTTAGCCTGCTGCACCACAAGTGTTAAAAAAATAAAACCAACTTTTTCTGTGTGCATGTGCGTTCCAGTTAGCCACACTTATCAGCAAAATAGGTGCGCAGTGGTGCTGCCTGTGTTGTTTATCAATAGGCTGCTGCCTCATTTGGGTGCTCACACTCCTAAGTGCCTCCAAAAAATTAATTCAATCATTGAATGTTTTTTTTTCTGTGTGTGTGTGTGCGCGCTAGTCATCACATCACAAACATCTCTGCTAAGATTTGCATAAACATTTTCAAAAGTGAAAAAAATACAGGATATGGTTTATTAAATGGAATAAATCAGCTAAAACTGTGTTCTCTGATTATTAGTGAGTCAGAGGGGCAACTCCATGCAACCATATTCCAGAGTGCAGCTGCTCCTCCTGTAGCCCAGGTCAGTAAGTGTGTAGGGGATGTGGTGATGATATGTACTAAAATGGAGCTCACATAAAGTGGACAATGAATCCCCAATTTAACAGTGAGTGCAGCTGTAATTTATACACAACACAGGATGGGATGACAATATAGGTTTGGGTGATGGTATAATCAGGGGTGATGTATACATCATCTTCTTCACACAATATTAATTTGTCCCCACTGGAATCCACCATTACAGGTGCCTCTGTAATTTTGGCACATAATTGACAGTAAAGGTCTTTCTTGTAGAATTTGTAGTTCATTTTGATGGACATAATCTTTTCTACATTTTGGGAAAGTAGTGGCCGATCACTGACAAGGTTCCCAGCTCTGCTGCAAACTCTTTCTGAGTACATGCTGAAGGTGGGCAGCTCAAGTAGAGCAAAGGCAATTTTATTGTATAAGAGCCTCCAAGGGGTATATTTATTTAATAAAGTTTCTAAATATGAAAATTGTTCATGTTGCCCATAGCAACCAATCAGATCCTGTCTATCATTTTCTACAATGCAATAGAGAAATGATAACTACAATCTGATTGGTTGCTATGGGCAACATGAACACTTTTCATTTTTAGAAACTTTAGTAAATAATTCCCCAAATTGCCTTTTCTTCCTGCCAGTACTTATTTACATGCATCTCTTTCTCTTCAGATCTATGTCTGATGGGAAGAAAATACAATGTCTTCATCCCGTCTGGGATGAAAATCCACTCCCAGCAAGCAGGCATGGTGCTCAAGAATTCCCAAGAAAGACACAACGTAAAACTTAAACCTTAAACTGAAATGTTGCATTTAATGCTCTATTCTGCTTGTTCACATATCTAAGTAATATAGTTAAGTGGACAGTGAAAACAATGGCAGTTTGAAGGCCACTAACTAACTGTTTTTTTTAATGTCCCTGTATATGTTGGGAAATGCATTTACAGAAGGTTTGCAAAGGATTATTTAAGTCAATTGTTTTTGGAAGCGCTCTTCCTGGTCCCCTTCTGAGATGAAAATCGACTTCTAGCCACAGAAGCAGGTGGAGGATTCTCAAGAAAGACACGTAATGTAAGGCCTAAATCAAGGGTAGCCAACCTTGGTCCTCGAGAACTACTAACAGTTCATGTTTTCCAGACCACCTAGCTGGTGCAGAGGTGTATTCATTACTCACCAATACATTTGGAAAGATCCACAGGTGGAGTTAATTATTATACTTGTTGACCTGGAAAACATTCACTGTTGTTAGCTCTCGAGGACCAGGGTTGGCTAACCCTGCCTTAAATCATAGATCTTATGCTTGAGGTCACTAACTAACTATGTTTTTTTTATGTCTCTGTACAGGTTGGGAAATGCTTTTTCATATGGAAAGCACTGCTAGAATTCTTCCTGGTCCCCTTCTGGGATGAGAAAATCCACTCCCAGCAGCAGCAGCCTTGCTCAACAATATTTCTGTGGTAAGGATGTAAATGCATAAAAAAAATTGCAAATGCCTCTTCCCCTCCCCTTCTCCCTCATAGATTTACTTCAGAATCAAAAATTGAAATTAAATTTATTACCAAACAACCCTTCCAGTCCCTGCCCTGCCATACTACATACATATTCCAACTCCCTCAGGCCTCTCTTGAAAAATAAAAGTGTTTCCTGATGTGCCATGTTTGAAGTTGAACTGCCAAGTGTTTGTGCCACCCCCTGTTGCCACTTAGCTTAGTCAGCCAGCTAGTTTGGTGCAAATTTTGGGCCTAAATTGGATGAAATCAATATAGTGAGCTGCGAGGTTATCGAAATTGATTGAAAATGAGTGGAAATAAATGTTTTGAGGTTAATAATACTGTAGGAACAAAAACAGGCCCATTTTATGTGAGTTTAGCTGTTTTTATGATTTTTTAAGAAAAAATCCAGATACAAAACTGAAAAACAAAACATTGAGGTGAGGTTTTGGCAAAAGCAATTCAGATCCAAAACCAGGGGAGATCCAGGTCCAAAACCAAAACACGAGGGGTAGCGCACATCTCTAATTAAAATGCTAAAAAGCCCTAGTTCTCTAGTTTTATGGCTAACATGGTTACAAGTGTAGATCTCAGATATATTGGGAAAAAATAGTTACTGTTAGAGTGCTGTTAGCAAGCGTTTCAGTGATCAAGAAACTTTAATATGCTAATGTTTCATGAAAAACAATGTCTAAGGTAATTACAGCATGGTACTTTAATTTAAAGATATCATAAAATGACAACAATTGGTTGAAGCATTATAGTCCATGTCTGTGATATACATGCATTATTTTGCAGTTTAAGCAAGGCAACACAGGTATAAAAAGCATCTGTAATTCAAATGACTGCACATTTCAAAAGCTGTTCAATGAAACCTTTACAGGACAATATATAATAGTCAAGCTGCAATATATAAACTGCTTATTATACCTGACAATCTTCTTTGCATACATGAGAAAAAATGTTTTGCTTAAAAACAATTTAAAAGCATAAGAGCAATGAAAAAAATTCACCAAACAGCATCAGTGAAGAATTCACAAAAAGCCCATCATGAGTTCTAGTGATCATCAACATCCACTATTTAAATCAAAGAAAATGGATCTCAGACTGCACACTCTGGACATATATATATATATATATATATATATATATATATATATATATATATATATATAAAAATTGGGGTTGCTACCTGTGGAGACCATTGATATATACACAAAGAAGAAATACATGTGCACAACTCCAAATTAACTGATTATATATAAATAAATACATTTTGCAGTAAATACAAAAGAGGTTTTTGGCATAATATTGGCCAAGGTTATGGGCCTGCCCACCATATCCGGGTATCAGGTATGACAAGAGGTTACCCTGATATGGTGGGCAGGCCCATAACCTTGGCCAATATTATGCCAAAAAACCTCTATTGTATTTAATGCAAAATTTATTAATTTATATATAATCAGTTAATTTGGAGTTGTGCACTTGTATTTCTTCTTTGTGCACTATTTAAATCAACCTATGAATATTGATGTGTGCAGCACATTTCATTAGTGTGTGCCAGGGGTGGATTGGGATAGAAAACAAGCTCAGAAAACTCCTGGATGCAGCCCCAATTGAGGTGGGATCTGACAAGAGGGCGGGGTCTGTTGAGGGGGTGGAAACCCCCTCATAGGGCCTGATTCTGAGTTGGATGCTGTTGAAATCTCCTATGCATCTTTTGCTGCAGTTGTGTAGTGACTTTATTCTAGTGCCACTACAAAGCCCTTCCATGGTGTACATCCATGCATCCGAAAGTTCCAGGACTGAGATGCTCTTTTTCAGTGACTATAGATGCTGCAACCATGCTTTGTGCATCTTTAGGTGCAACCATCAGTCGCACCATTGAAACTTGCACATCAAAATGCAAGATGCAGATCATGCAAACATGGCCTCCAATGTGAGCAATTCAGCATCTCTGTACACAATCACTTTCAGCAACATGCCCTTGTCACTCCAATAACATGCCCATACAGTGTTTCATATACGTCTAATCAGCTAACCCCATGTAACCCAGGAATACACTTCCTTGTGCGTGCATCTGAATCTGTGCTGCAACTCTGTATGAACACCATCAGGATGTATGCATGGTGCAACTCAGACACATGCGCAGATGAGAAACATTGAACATGAAAAAAGCACACACACATTGTCCCTCAAAGGAAAAAAATAAAGCACAGTGGCCCCCACAAAAAAATACAAATACATTGGCCCCACATTCGCCATTGCTGTGCATTCTCGCCACTCACTAACAATATAGGAGTTTCTGTAATAATACATGGTCAGTGTTATACACATCAGCTCAAGGGAATGGGCCGTGCTGCGCCATGCATCAGAGATAAAGAAAGACAGATAACAGGAAGCTTTTTTCCTCTCAATTTATTAAAGTACATACAATAATCCACAAATAAGAAACAGTTACAGATGTGTCCACATACATCTATCCTCCATGTGCAATAAGTCACACCGAGCGTCTTTTGTGCAACTCTTTACCTTCAAATGTGTCTTATTTACACAGTGATGTGACTAGATACTACAAGCAGCTTTTGCTGATTAAAATGATATGCAACATGCCTATATTCTGTGTGCATCTGCAGGTGTATCTGTATGCAAAACACTACGTTACAGTGTTACAACCGCTGACACTGTAACGTAGCGTTTTGCATGCAGATACACTCGCACTCGCTCACAGAACATATGCATGCTGCATATCATTTTAATCAGCTGAAGCTGGTTGTGCTCTATTCACATCACTATGTAAAAATAGATGCATTGAAGGTAAAATTTGCACAAAAGATGCTCAGCACTACCGAGTCACGCCACAGCATGATGCGACTAGAAGGTCTGTGTAGATTTTAACGGGTTCCCATATAAAGATTTCAGTGGCAAAGTAAATTGATTATTTTATTTCAACTGAGAATAACTTAAAAATAATATATTTTGATCAGTATATTTGCCTATATTTTTATTGTCACAATGGATCACAATTTATTTTTTGATGCCACTAATTTAATTACTTGTCCTCAGATGTTGACATATTTAAATTGGACTTGAAAATTCATTTTCAAACCTCAGTTTAATATGAGTGTATAAAATCTCTAATCCTCAAGGGACTTGCTTAAAAAAGGCAAATATCACCTACAGTATATAGGGTCATGTTTATTTTAAATGCATGTGCAATTTCACTAGATCTAACATTGTAAACTGTTAAATATTTGTGGAGCATATGCTAATTATTACATGGAATAATACCTCACCTCATTTACAGTAATTCCTTAGTAGTTGCCTTTGAATTACCTGTGTACAGTAGAGTTTGTTGGTATAAATATTGGATATGACATATGAGCCATTTTCTGTATTATAATGTATCTACTTAAAGTTTTATTTTAAAATAAGAGGCACCGAGATGTATATCCATTGTATATTATTTATTGATTTCAATAATTTACAATTTTAACTTCAGACTAGTTGTTTATCAATCTGTATGTGAGGAAATATAGCTACAAAACTGGAAGTTGTCCACACAGACCTATATATTATATTATTACAATGCACTTCCCATATATGGTACTAGTATAAATACAGAATAGTTAATTAAAGGGGGTTGCACCCAGGAACAATCATACATATATATTACAAAAAGAGAGAAAGTGTTCCAAAAAGGGGCACTCATGGGCTATTTAATATAGAAGCATCCTGCTATGGAAATATCATTACTGGTAGACCAAGAAAAAAGAAAAGTCTAAAAATTAACTTTTAATCAATCCGTTAAAATTTTAGCTAAATATAATGTGCAGAATCGTATTAAAGTGCTTTTAGTGTAAGACAAAACTAACATAAAAATAAAATGTTGTGTCTACTCTCAATCTATATCAATGTTATCCAATCATTCCATTGATGTTTCAAGTGTTCCATAATGTGTCACATTGCTGTGAAGCTAGATATCTATTATGCAAGGATGGTTAATGTATTGTCAACAGGTTAATAGATAAATCTATTAAGTGCGTCTCAATAAAACAAAATGTGTTTATCCTTTCACTCTCAGAGCATATGGATAGGACTCACCATCAGGCACACATATTGTACCCAACACTCAAAAAATAACACTTAATCCAGCAGTCCGGTGAGGGGTCTGATATGCCTGATCATAGGTATATACAATTTAGGGTTAATCATCCCACTTCGTGATCAACCTATTGTCATCAATGTAGATGGCTTATATCGATTGTATCCCCATCAGTTGTATAACCTTATGTTACCATATTGCTCATTAGACATATTGTATTATTATTATTGCCTGTGGCACAGTTAAGATATTATGTCAGTACTCAGGAAAAATAATCTGTGTATTGCAGTAGATAGTATAGGGATCCAAATGTGTCCCGGTATTCATTAATCACTGCAATCCGTAATCAGCCTTATCCAAAAGGTTGTAAATATCTGATAACGGTAATTGGCATATAAATCCCTAAATCAATAGTATCCAGTTACCTGTTAGAGACACACATAGAAATAATATGGCAAAACTAAACGGTGTAACATTCTTACACAAAATATTTTATTAATAGGTCCTGCGCTTACATTATTGAAATATATATCAATTAGCACAATATTGCCATGTTTGTTTAACCATCTGAATACATAATTCATATCATGAAATAAATAGAAGCATGATGATGATATAAATTTATATTAGTGCTCTACCATTGCTGTGTCCCCTATTAATACGAGCCCTAAATTCACAAAATCTTATGTTTGTTATTTGCTCATGTCTGTATCAGTCAGCAATACACTATATGGGGAGAACAAATGAATAAATATATGATGATTCAAAATTCCCCAGCCACGCTATCCAGTGTGTGAAAATACTGCTGGCCGTTATGAGAGTTATATCTGTAACCCCTATTAATATGAGCGCTGCATTGACAGTATCTTTTGTTTGCTGTTTGCTCGTATCTGTATCATCCAGCAATAAACTATATGGAGAAAACAAATAGACATATAATTACTCAAACCCCCGGTCACGCTATACTGCTGGCCGTTATGAGAGCTATGTCTTTTATTTTAGTATGAACCTCGCATCACAGCATCTAACAATAATCAATAGCTGGTGTCAAATTTATCCCGTACCACGCTGTATGAGAAGGACATTGGGGTAAACACACTAAAATTAGTGGATAGATATACAAAAAATCAAGCCTCCGACCACGCTGTCTCGCATGTGAGGTACTGTTGACAAGTATAGGAGCTATATCCTTAGTTTAGTACAGGCCCTATATCACAGCTTCTGATATTTATTATTAACTGGTATCAATCTCGCCCAGCTTCACATTGTATAAGGAGGATATTAGAGTGGACTTACAACAATTAAAATCTCCGGACACGCTGACCCGCGTGTGCGGTGCTCTTAACGTACGTTTCGCTAACGCTTCATCATAGGATCAACCCGACAAGTGGGTTGCATGGAGCTATAATCTCACTGATCACCAATCAGTGTATTTGTTTATGACTGACAAGTCTGTCAGCCTATCCATTATGCCTGTCAGCTTACTCACAAGTTAAATCACGATCTCTCTGTTTTGTTACAAAAAGCCTATTGTAATGTCTATAAATGACAGGTTTCCTAACCAATAAGCTTTCGCTGTTATTCTACTCAATAAATATCAGGCTTAGTGATAGAATAAGGGTATATTTAGTACATGAAAAAAAGACCATAAACAAGAAACCCACGATCAAGAAGCTCATTATTCCCTCTGTTTATTAATCTATATGGGTGAATTAAATCAGAATTGATTTAATTAATATATGTAAGGAAGAATATATAAAAATTAAAATAAATATATATTGGGAAAAAGGGGAAATTTCCTCCCAGTATTGAACATATATAATTATAAATCTTTTAACTTGAAAATAATTAATTCACATAATATAAACTAAGTATTTAGTTAAAATATTAAATAATATCTTAAATAACTTATTAAAATACTAAAATCACTGTGACGTATTCAAAATTAGCCATAATTTAAAATATTAGATAATATAGTGAATACCCCATCTGACAATAATTAATATTGCCAATGAGTATTTAAATTGTGTGAAAAAAAGTGCAAAAATTAATAAGTGCAAAAAATAAGTGCAAGAAATGATACTCACAAACCTAAAATGCTGTGATGACAAATAAAACACAAAATTATAAATATGTAACAGTGATATATGACCACCACAAAATATATAAGAACCAGGATGGATAATGCTATCCTGCCCTAACACCTAGTGTATAATAATACAAGTAATATATTTGAAAAAACAAAATAAAAAAGTGAATAACAGTGAATATAAGTGAACTATCCTCTCATGCCATTAAACTAATTACAACAGCTCAAATCATAAATATAATAATCTATATGTGGGATGATTACCTATATCATCTCATTAAAGAAATACTCCATAATTTATGTATTCATTCAGTCCTGATGGTTGTAGTCCTCCCATAAAGAAGGTCCATTGACTTTCTCTTTGAAGTAATCGCTGGGTGAGGTTTCCACCTCTAATGCCCAGATGTATTTTTTCCAGTCCAAAAGCTGTTAGTCCACTTGGATTACTACAAGGAAAATCATTAAAGTGATTCGCTACAGAGGTCAATGGTTTACATTTTTCTTTATCAGCTCTAGAGTTTCTAATTGAGCCCATATGCTCCAAAATACGCTGTTTCAAGGCTCTTGTAGTCATGCCAATGTACCTTTTCCCACATGGGCATGTGATGCAATATACTACGCCCATTGTTTTACAGTTAATATAGTCTCATATCTGATGTGTTTTCCCATACTTACCTATAAAGTGAATGGACTTACACATGTAATTACATGCCTTACATTCCCCACATCTGAAACTTCCTTCTACAATAGCCTTCCTCCTATTGGACTTGGTGAGGAAATATAGGACAGAATTTAATCAGCAGAGCAATCACTTCCCTTCCTACACATCACAGGGATGGACTCCTTTCAGAGCCAATGTTCCTTCATGAGTTTTTAATACATTTATTGCCACCATTAAAGTTAATAAGGAGTTATAATTTTCGGTTATAAAAACCCAATAATTAATAAATATGCCCCTATATATATGAATTGTTTGCCACATCAATGGGGCAATTCAATTGAATGCAATGTGAAAAGCACTGGGAAGGAGTTTCCAGGACTATTAAATTGTTTCCCCCGCACCTGTCACTTAATTGGGGGATGCTGGTTAGCACTTCTTAAGCTGGGTGTTTAGGCACGCTAACCAGCATTTTCCGACTTAAGTGCCGGCCACAATGTTTTTAACACTCTACTAAGTTGAAAAAAGTATTGCAGCCGGCCCTCAAATCAGATTTATGCTTGCACCATCAGGAGGGTACAAGAAGATATTCTTTAGTCAGGCTAACAGTGTGGTCAGTTGAATAGCTCCAGTGAAACCCTTCCTGGCGCTATTCACATTGTGCTCAATGGCATTGCCCCCAATATGTCAAAAGCCTAGTAATCAGTCCTAGTAATTAACCCGATCACCGGAATCTGGATATGCCACTGATATTTTTACATACTATACAGTGATGATTACACCCATCAGCCATAATATTAAAACCACCTGCATAATATTGTGTAGGTCCCCTCATGTTACCAAAACAGCCTTGACCTGTCAACTCATGGACTCCACAATACCTCTGTAAGTGTTTTGTGGTATTTGACACCATGATATTAACAGCTGATCCTTTAAGTCCTGTAAGTTGTATGGTGGGGCCTTCATGGCTCGGAATTGTTTTCCCAACACATCCCACAAATGCTTAATGGGATTGAGATCTACGGAATTTGGATGCCAAGTTAACACCTTGAACTCTCTGTTAAGTTCCTCAAACCATTATTGAACAATTTTTGCAATGTCACAGGGAGCATTATCCTGCTCAAAAAGGCCACTGCAGCAGGTACTACCATTTCCATGAATGGATGTACTTGGTCTGCAACAATGTGTAGGCAGGTGGTACATGTAAAGTAACATCCACATGGATGGCAGGACAAAAGGGTTTCTAGCAGAACATTGTACAAGGCAGCACACTGCCTCTGCCATTTTGCCTTTTTCACATAGAGCATCCTAGTGTCATATCTTCACAAGGTAAGAAAATGCATGTACACAGACATCCACTTAATGTAAAAGAAAATGTGATTCATCAGACCAGGCCACCTTCTTGCTATGCTCCATGGTCCAGTACTGATGCTCATGTGCCCATTGCAGGTGCTTTCAGCAGAGGACAGGGTTCAGCATGGGCACTCTGACCAGTCTGTGGCTATGCAGGCCCATAAAGTAAGTAGTAAGCTTTGATGCCGTGAGTGTCCTGACACCTTTCTATAATAGCCAGCATAATCTTTGTCAGCATTTTTTGCAACAGTAGCTCTTCTCTGGGATTGAACAGATGGGCTAGCCTTCACTCCCCACTTACATCAATGATTATTTGGCACCCATGACCCTGTCACCAGTTCACTGTTTGTTCTTCTTTGGACAACTTTTTGTAGGTATTGACCACTGCATAATGGGAACACCTCATAAGACCTGCCATTATGGAGATGATCTGACCAGTCATTTAACCATCACAATGTGGCCCTTGCCAAAGTCACAAAGATCCTTGCACTTATCCATTTCTCCTGATTCCAACACATAACTTTCAAGAACTGACTGTTCACTTGCTGCCTAATATATCCCATCCCTTGACAGGTGCCCTTGTAATGAGATAGTCAATATTATTCTCTTTACCTGTCAGTCATTTTAATGTTATTGCTAATGGGTGTACTGTATATGCTATTTTGGGCATCAATGAGACTTGTACAGTGTCAGAGACTAGAGTAAAATTGGCAAACACAAACACAGCAATTAAAAATCCTTTAAAAAATAAAGAATCCCCCACATGACCTATGTTCCTTAATAACCTAATTCCTGTTGGCATTTTGGAAGCAAGCACATCAAACAATGATTGAAAATTGCAAATACAGTATGAACAAATGTTGTGCCACCCTACTTTTTTTATTGTGTAGTATTTTACAACACAGTATTTTCATCAAAACCTTTGCAAGACAGCAATAGCATACAGTACAATACTAAGCTCAGAATGGCAGTTGGCATGCAGGTGATGTAGAGCCTAACAAAGGTGCAATCTGCTGTATGAATACTGATATTGCTTGTGCAAATAAACACCGCTTTGCAAAACCTTACAGCGACATGGTTTCCTTAGCTGAGCACACCATATTGCGGCACTCTATGCAATATATTTCTTGCTGAGATCAAAGTTATCTTAGGACACATCTGTATTTATCACACTGTGTTTTCTGATGAAATCAATCATTCAAGAATGCTATGTGTGCTACAAGCAATACTGTGAGCTGAAGAAAAAGTTGGAAATTGTGCCACTTTGCTCATGGTAGAAACACCCCTGCCAACTTGCAAATATAAAGTCATGTATGCCTCTAAATTAATTACTATTTAACAAATGTGAAAAAAAAATAAACACAAAATAATAGTGGAAATTTAAAACTTAACATTGTCTCTGGCTCTATACCTACTGTAAATTAAATCATATACATATTTTATATTTTAATAGAGGTAAAAAAAATTATTACGTTTGGGAATAATAACGTTGCACAAAGTAATGAAAGTAACCTTTGTCAACAGTAATTAAAAAAACATTTGTTTACTATTTAAGTTCTTATTTGTCTGTGTGTATTGAAATTAAAATATATTGGTTTAAATACTGTACAGTATGATGAATACTTTATTTAATAAATAAGTTTTTGTTCTGGTAAAAAGAGTATAATACATCCTTGGTAAAGAAAAAAATAATTGATCTAGTTTTTAAGATACAAACCAGTTATTAGGATATTTTTAAAGAGTCTAGCTCTGTATTTGCTCATTAGGTCTGCTGGTCTCTGACCTATGTACTTTACTATCATCAAGCTGGTGATACAGCTTCAGTGCCTATTATTTTTAGGACAGTGAAAAATGAAAACCAGTTTAGACTAAAGTAGAAAATCTGATAACTACATGGAAGCAACTGTGCACTACTACTAAATAATAACTACAGTAATAAAGAATTTTAGCGAAATGTACTATAGAAGTATGGTGGTAACAATTTTGCTATGTATAATGTTGCTACATTTACTATTTTAGTAACAATTTATACAGAGAATGTTTTTTGTCGAGCTCTTATTTGCCCAGCTCTGCGCAAACCATTTGTGGCTTTAAGGTCAAAGGTGAGAAACAAAATTCATATAAAGGAAATCCTTTGTAATCCCATGTTTAATCGTATAGGTGATCCAATATCATTAGAGTTGCAACCAGGATTTGATATTTTATATTTATAGAAATGGAATCTGTAAAAGTATTTCAAATATATGAATTTTTGAATTTTCAGTTACTCTTTTATAATCATACAATTTAACAAATCTATTTCTAAAAAGTAAAATAGCAAGTAGGGACAAGTAGAGAATAAGCTGCTAATGGGAATTTTAAAAACCTTAAAAGATATAAAGTAGTTATGTTATAATATAAAAGTATGAATATAATTATCAGGGATATATTATTTCTTATTAAATACAAGTGTATTCATTAAAAAAAAAACATAACTGAATTTAGACCAGTTAACTTACTGCACATATACTTGTATATCTTGTAGATCACATATAAATCTATAGCAAAAAAAATGCACATAGGATCCCATTTAGAGATAAGCACATTTATCCTGATGCAAAAATAAAGAATAATTGTAGGGGTGATTGAGTTGGGAGTAAAGCAAGAAAAGGCAAGTACAGTAGCTTTTTATTTGGAACAAAACATGTTCCAATTCAAGGGTGCAAATATACTTATTTTTGCATGCAGAGTAAATATTGCCTACTTTTGCATGTAATCCACAAATGCTGGGAACCTTAGTTTTTGCACTGCAATTTATTTCAGTTTGGACACCCCCACAATAAATCTAAATCTCTGCACATTTAAAATATCCCCCACCTGCAGTGCAACATGGGTTTTGGAAAGGTGCAGAGTTACTTGCTCTTTTTTGCTTTTCTCCCAACTCAGAAACAGGCCCTTTGTTGAGTCACACATATATCAAGATGCATATAATTAAAAACAGTATCATTTGCACCAGGCATACTGTAGGTCATGTCTAATACCTAATGATGAATGCTATAATCACATTTGCCTATTTGTATATAATAATATAATAAAATACAATATACAAAAAGAGAATATTACCTCAACAGTTATTAATAAATATGAAAGCTACAGTATTAGCAAAAAATGTAGCTATTTACAAATTTCTGCAGATGGATTGTTTAACATTTGAAATACTGTATGTAAATGAAATGTATTAAATACTCCAAATGGAATTAACATATAAGTAATGCTAGTAGACAGCTGTAACCAGATTATTTAAATAATTAAGGGCCTGATTCAGAATGGTTCGCAATTGCAACCACGTACGCAGATTGGCCAATTGTTGCATACTGCACATATATATTATGGATGCACTATGGAGTCCAGAGTGAGTGACAGGCCATGAGCATTTGGGGGTGGTGACCGGGGAGTGGTTGTAGAAACACAGGCATGCCTGTCCGTTTGACCACTGTTGCATGGGTGTGCTTAAATTAGCCACTGCGATTGCCTATGTAGCTTGAGTACTCACTGCATGTGACGAGACTTGCAATTTCTGAGACAGGTCAGACCTGCTGTAATTGTGTGACAGGTTGATGTTCTCTGATGTTACCAATGTACACTCAGGACTGCGAGGTATTATGGATGTGAGAAGGCAGTAGTGGTCATCTCTATGCTGGCTGTGTGGTGGCAAACATTAGCATATTTTTGCAGCTTCATTGCATGCGATTATGCAGCTGCAATCACATTTGCAATCCATGCTAAATCAGGCCAAAAGATCCTGAGGTGTTAATGTGCTGCAGCAAATTAGAAGTGGTTATCATCTTTGTACCAGCCCTCCAGTATCCACCAGAGATATCCTTCCATAGAGGCAGATATGGGGATCAGTCAATAGCTAATTATATTGCACCTTCCGGAACAATTATACACTGTTAACATGCCCGTTTTGTTGATGAAGTTAACATTATGTTCTGTGTGTTCGGCTGCCATCTTGTAATATTGGCAGCCATCTTTTACCATTTTGTGCTAAATGTTATTCATTAACCTATTTCACTGTCAGCTACATGACTTGTAATAAATGTTTAGAAATGCATAGAGACTCTCACTAACTAGCTAGCTTTTTCTGAGAAGCAATCTCAAGGATAGGACTGCATGCACATTCCAGTGCCAGGCTGTGCAGAACAAAGAACAACCAAGAACAATTCTAAATGTGCTGAAGTCTCTGCTTATGTTATTGCTAGGCAGAATATCTAGTAGGTGGGGGTTGAGAGACTTTTACCAGAGTGCTATAAATTGAAACTGAAATTAATACACTGTAGTGAATATCTTAAACCACCCCTTGCTGTGTGTTTTTATTCTCTCTGAGCCAGCCTTAAACTCCTGATTCCTGACAATTATACAGAGCTCTATTTGGGCCTGGGGAGGTCCAGAGAACCAGATTCAACATTGTACCGAACTTCTGATTGTCCTGACTTTCGTGGCAGGTCTACACATCTACTGTACATCATGTACACATTTAGATTTAGATTCATTACATGAGAAGTATAAAATGCATATTTTCCTGCCACAAAAATTGTGGGTCTATATATGAGAACCAAAGTGAATAATCAATGTAATAAATATCCCTGGACCCTGCATATGGTTTCTATGTCTCCTGTGGCCTCTACTTTTTGTTTAAAAGTAATGAAGTGCTACAGTATACACAGCCATTAACTTTACAGTCTAAAGACAGTGTGGAGACACCATAAGGAAATTTTACAAGACTCAATGGCCTGCTGTTAGATATTAATTGTTCAGAATTTATACCTATCAATTGAGAGGAAACTACTGTGAAATATATATATATATATATATATATATATATATATAAATATTCAATGTTTTAATGGACCAGCAAAAGAGACATACTGTACATTCTACATGATAATAATAATGCAGAGATCCCACTTACATACATTTGAAAACATATGACAAGCCACCAGCCATGGAAAGGTGTCTGTTTTGGTGGTCCAATATGGCACTACAAGGATCAGCATACCCTCTAACTACTGATTGCATCCATGTCTCTCAGAAGAGTGATACATAGAATGGTAGTTGCTTAAATAAATTGTTTAATCACAGGTGCATGTAAGGGAATGGTTAGCCTAGTAGAAAAAAAATCCTCCACCACACTACAATGGATCAGCAAAAGATACATACAACCTAAATGACAATAGTAAAGCAGACATCTCAGTTGCAAACATATGGTAAGCAAAATACCATGGCAAGACATCTCTGATTTAGTTGTCCTACACTACATTATAAAAGCATCTACTCTGAGTCATACATTTACGTTTCTCTAAATTGAATTCCAACTCATCTGGTGGCACCTCAAGCTCCTCCAATATGCCACTACAAGAATCAGCATACTATCCAACTACTGGTCCCTTTCATTCCTCTAAGAACAGTGATACTCAGAATGGTAGTTGATCAAATCCATTAATTGGTCAATCACAGATGCATGCGAGGATGTATTTTATCTAGACTAGAAAAAACAAACAAAAATTCACCCAGCAATGGACCAGCAAACATGATAATAGTAATTAAGAGTCCTTAGTTACATACATTTGCAATCATATGTTAAGGCACAAGCCCCGGCAATATGTATCTGATTTGGTGTTTCAACACTGCATTATAATAGCATCTACTTTAGGTCATATATTTATATATTTCTAAATTGAGAGCAAACTCACCTGGTGGCACCCAAAGCTCCTCCAATATGGCACTACATGGATAAGTTTACCCTCCAACTATTGATCCCATCCATGCCTCTCAGAACAATGATATACATAATGGCAGTTGCTCAAATCAATGTATTGGTCCATCACAGGTGCATATAAAATAGGGATTAACCTAGACTACAAAAAGTAAACAAATTCCCCCAGCACACCACAATGGACCAGCAAAATAGACATATATCCTATATGATAATAGTAATGCAGAGATCTCAGATACATACAATTGCAACCATACGTTAAGCCAACATCCACAACTAGGCATCTCTTCTTTGGGGGCCCTACACTTCATGAGAACAGCACCTATATTTGTGCCTTAAATTCCTATCATGCTCTTCCTAAGTGAAGCATACATGTCCTAATTGCATGGGTTTCTCGCATGATCGTGGTGATGGCTGAAAATGACAAAGACATGCGAAAGTTTTATCTATTACATATGGATATCATCTCAAAGAGAGGGATCATTTGCAGGATGCAAACTCTCTTTCATTTAATCAAAAAGTAATTTCCAAAATACGTAGAGATTAACTTTGTTGTTCCATTATTATCTGAGTCAAAAGTATTGTATTGTCCCAAATACTGATCCACCGTCTGATTTCCCTGAAAGAGCCAGAGCATACTAAAAGGTATCCCTGCCATACCCAGTTTTGTAAAATGTTCTGCAAAAAATTTCCAGGAAGTTTGTGCAATTTTCAAACAATTAGTTATTTTATTCCAACAAGGGAGGGGTAAAGTAAGAACATCATGTAAGTCACTATGGTTTTATAAGTATTAAAGAAAAGCACCAAATATTCCATAGCACTGGACAAATTTACAAATATGACATTCATGAATGCAGTTAACATATTATTGAATATAATTCAAAACAGATACACGAAGTATGATAACACATACATGGATAGTCATGAGTTAGCATTAATTGACAGTTTACAAGTATAAATTACTCTGCATGCATCTTAGTGAACAAACAGCAGAATTGAATTGTACACTTGAACTATAGAGAATAAAAAACTCTGCCATGAGAAGTTAAAATCTAGAGTTTACAAAATCACCTAATTGTTTTTACAGAGCAGAATATCTTCCTCATCATTTACAGAGCAAATGGTCAACTATACAGTGAGACAATAACTTTTTTTTTTACTGATGGCATTATTTTTTAGCATAACATTCATTGATTAAGTACACAAGCAAACCTATTACAATTGGTAACAAAATAAGATACATAAAATAACCTAATAGTAAGGCAAAAAAATCTGTGATGCCTCAAAAAATACTCTCTCTTAAAATAAACATGTAAAGTTCTGTTGGTCTTATCAGAAATAAAAGATGAGTCCTAATAGCTTGGCAATTTCAACAGACAGCACAGTGAGGCATGAGTCCTTGATTCTTTTATGTATATTAGAGATTATATTAGTATGTGTGTGCTTGTGTGGTTTCCCTTCCACATAATGGAATAGACGCATTATACCAAAATTGTTGGTGGATGACAGAGCTGTAACTAGACTTTTTGGTGCCCTGTGCCAGAAAGAGCATTAGCGCCCCCTACCCCCCACATATTTCAAATAGGGACATAAGACGCACACCAGAAAAAGGCCCATGGCCTCTTGGGGAAGGGCCAGGGAAGAAATAAGGGAGGCCAGGAGATGCTGGGGATAAAATAACAGGAAGCTGCAAGTGAGAATGATAATAAACAGAAAATTGAGA
Organism: Taudactylus pleione; assembly: GCA_031769625.1. Taxonomy (NCBI): domain Eukaryota; kingdom Metazoa; phylum Chordata; class Amphibia; order Anura; family Myobatrachidae; genus Taudactylus; species Taudactylus pleione. The sequence continues at coordinate 60,956,750 of JAUIMM010000040.1, forward strand.
GGTTTGAACAGCACCCTCTGTCCTGTGGTGCCCTGTGCCATGGCAAATGTTGCACCACCCAAGTTACAGCCCTGGTGGATGATGACCATGGTTCTCCATGCAGTATCTCTGACTGATGGTTGACTCCTCATATGATCATTTTGAAGATCTGATTGCTAATCTGGCCCTTGTTATGCAGCTCAGGAGGGATTGTTTAATAAATTTGTCTTATTATTTCACTGGCTTTTCTGCTCCTAACTCACTCCATGCTATTTGTTATGTATTGTCCTACAATGATCCCTATTGTAATCACTAATCTCCTGATCTAGTCTTTTTGTCTCTAGTAAACTAAATCTATTCATTGGTTACTACTCACTTATCTACTTATCCACATTATATTCATCTATTATTCATTCACAATTTTAGTGATTTCTATGATAAAATGTAATTAGTATTTATTTATATAACTAATGTTCTTTTCCTAAATCAAGGTGAAACAACTACATATTTTGTTATTATTTCTAATATAGAGACATACTCCACACAGCCAAGAAATATAAGGTGAGTTATGCAAAATATAAGGAAGACAATTGCAGGGAATCTCCATACAAATTACAACTACTGTACAAAAGTGGTTCTGGGTAAACTATGGAAAGCAGTTTTGGTGGGGAATCTCTGTGCTACTATACTGCACTGTACACTTTTTTAATTCTCATGTTTTACTATCAGATAATTGGTTAATTGTAAGGCATTTTTTTCTTTTAGAGATGAGTGATTAGGATTCAGGTTATCCAAGTTTTAAATGCACAAGTTGAACCTCAATTGATTCAAAATTGTCTGCTCTCCTCTGATCTGAAAGTAAGACATAATGTACTTTTCACATAATGTCATAATTGTGCTTTGAAGTATGCATGTTTATAAATAATGTACTACAAAAATACTAAATGAGATTTATCTTCTTAAAAATTTACAGGTATTGAAGTCATTAAACCAGGCAAGACACAGTAAAGTTGTTTAAATTGTTGCAGAAGAAATTTAAATATATATAAACTAAAACAAGTTACTCAACTACATTTAATGAAACATTCAATTTGGTCCTTTTAATAAAATTAAAGTGACTATTATATTTATTTTATATATATTTGACTATATAAGTAACATGCTATTTGAATTAATTGTTTATTAAAATGATATTTTAGTGGTATAAATAGCTTGTAATTATCTGTTTACTAAGTTTTCTGTAATGTGTAATGGCATACCAAGCTGCAATTTAGAAATTAAATAAATATATTTAAAGTAACAATACCTTTATTAAAGTAAAAAAACTTTTCTTCATAGAATTTAAATACATAATTAATATTGCATAATATAAATGCATATTTTGATAACTTGATTAATTGAATGTGAGTCATTGATAAAGGACATTATATTTAAAATATGTTTGGCATGGCTGCATTAAAAAGCAAGGTGAAGATAAGGACATTTCCAGTGAAAAATGGTTCAGTGATTCCAGCAGTGATCACACCTTTATATTCAGTCTTGTCTTTTACAATCTTAGTAAATGTTGCGCATAATTGTATAAATAAATCTAGATAATACGGTTGACCCATTTCTTATACTCCTCTTTATAAATATCACTTCCTCAAGAAATCATTCAATTTGTATTCAAGAATAAGTAGGAAAACCTGGGCACAAAAGCAATGGATAAACAGCAATAAAAAATTGGAAAATTGCTGTTAATTAATCAGAAAACCTGAGCACTATTGAATTGATAGTTTTAGTTTATTAGATGACAAACAGCATATGAGAGAAAAAAGGCAAAAGATCGAACAAGCATCAAAAATCACATTAATAATAAGCAATATTGAACAAGTAAATTAATGTGATTAATTATTATATCAGTACTTTAGGCCATGTAGGAAAATTATTACGATAAATATTGAAAAGATATTGATCACTTGCTATGAACTAGGAAAAGTAAACTAACATCCTAAAACTATTAAATTCACTATCAGCCAAGCAATTAACTACTATAACAGTAGAAATCTCAATTTCACTTCACAATTTAGCACCACAACTATTAATTTCCTGGATGTAACCCTCTCTCTGATCGAAAATTCAATTACTTCAGCTACTTATGTTAAACCTGTAGATTGTAGTTATCTACATTTTTCCAGAGGACAGTTTCATCCATGGATATATAATATAACAAAAAGTCAAAATTAGACGTAACTGCATGAGGGAGGAAGATATTAATCACAGAGTTGATTTAATGCAAAATAGATTGAAAAAGACTATCCACCTAAACTTATTAAAGATGGGTACACACTAAATGATGTGTGTACCCAGCGAAGTGACACACTACCAGACATATCAGGTGGTTTCGTACACACTGGATGATCAAGTGCCTGACCGCCTGATATGCCGACCCCGTCACATAGCACTGCATGGGTTTGTCAGCCGCGTCAATTGATTGGACTGCATGTACAAAAGATCACAGGATGTGACTGATGACTGCATAGGAGCATGCACTGCATGATGTAGTGCATACACACTGCATGATTTGAATGAATTGCCATTCCAATGCATCCCTATTGTATACCTATAGACCAGACTACTCAATCTCTTAAAGAGAGATTTAAAGAACATACAGTAGATAAAACATACTTAAAGCCAGCCCTCATCAGTGTCCCAGTACATTTTACTCATAAGCACAATAGTGATCCCAAGAAACTGAGTCTCCTAAGTGTGGAATTGATTGAATTAACCTAGTGGGGTGGAGATAGATATGTTGTGCCTGGAAGAATCCAAATGTATTTTCTGCCTCTAAATTTTGAATCCAGAAGACCTCAGTGAGCAACTGGAATTCATTGACTGATCACCCCCTTAGTGGACTCTAGGTCAACCTACTAATCTTGGTCCCTCCAGAGTAACTTGGGTTGCCTTTGACTGGCTTTTACAGCCAGTGTGTATGTACTATGTATGGTCTTTTTACAAGCTGAAGCTGCACTCCCACTCATGGTGACCCAGTGTCATTTGTGTTCAATATCCCTGTCTTATTCCCTCTGAGAATATATATAAATATATATATATAAAAAATGATGTGTGTATCCAGCAAAGTGACACTCTACCAGACATACAGTATCAGGTGATACGTACACACTGGATGATCAAGTGCCTGACCGCCTGATATGCTGACCCCACCGCATATCACTGAATGGTTATGTCAGCTGCATCACCTTATTGGACTGCATGTACAAAAGATCAGAGGATGTGACTGATGACTGCATAGGAGCATGCACTGCATAGGAGCATGCACTGCATGATGTAGTGCATACACACTGCATGATTTGAATGATTTGCCATTACAATGTGTCAGAATCAGCCAAACTATTAACAATATCATGTAGTGTGTAGGGGCCCTTAGAAGGAGGCTAGGAATTTTGTTATTTAAGGCATGCTCAGATACAGAATAACTGTGCGAATGAACAAACCACTGGAACTTGATCATGAACAGGATTTCCCTCCATATCATGATTTAAAGGTTATTCTAATGAAGGATCATTATGTCATAATAGGAAAAAAACTTTCACTTCCATTTATTTGTCAATTTAACAATAAATCAAGGAGAACAGGATCAAATAATAACACAATTTCTCTGGTGAAAAGTTAAAATAGTGTTTAGCAAAATTACTTATTTGAAAAACTGTTAGCACCTAGTGTTTTGAAGTTAAAAGATGGAAAAAGGATCTTAGATGACAATGTGGTTACTGAATAAACCTTTAGGTTGTTTTTGCTGCAATCCCACGACGTTCCTTACATGTGAATGTATAGGTAATAGAGTTAAAACAATTACATCCTACACTACTGGCACCTCATATGAGTATAACAGTTTATTAACTGTGAGTCTGCAAGTTGTTTATCTGGAATTCAGTATATAGACCAGACTACTCAATCTCTTAAAGAGAGATCTAAAGAACATACAGTAGATAAAACATACTTAAAGCCAGCCCTCATCGGTGTCCCAATACATTTTACGCATAAGCACAATAGTTATCCCAAGAAACTGAGGCCCTGATTCAGAGCAGGTCGCTCTGACAGAGCGCTCACTCTGTACCAGGGACGGTCTTTTTTTTTTTTAGAATGGCCTCCTATAGCGAGTGGCCAGGAAGATGGTCAAGACCATCATGACCATCGGGCTTGCGACGAGACCCTTGTGGTAGGGTCTCGTTGCCACAAGCCCCAGAGAGATTTCGGCTCTAACAGAGCCGAAATCTCTCCCACTGTCATCACTCGTGATGTCAGTGGGGCCGCCCCCAAATGGAGGTGTTCACATGGGAACACCTCTGTCTGGGCAGCCACCAAAGGGGGCATGCTGTCACTCAACATCAACAGCACGCCCCCTTTGGTAGACCCAGAGCGGCGGATTGCATGTTGCTATCCGGGTCTCGCGCATGTGCAAAATGGAGCCAGCTCTGTCATGCGTATGCACTCTGGGCCACCATCGACCCAGTTGTGAGTGCTCAGCACTTGCGACCGGGTCTGAATCAGGCCCTGAGTCTCCTAAGTGTGGAAGTGATTGAATTAACCTAGAGGGGTGGAGATAGATATGTTGTGCCTGGCAGAATCCAAATGTATTTTCTGCCTCCAAATATTGAATCCAGGAGACCTCAGTTTAAAGTTCATAAGGCAGTAGGAGGCAGCTTCCCAACATTAACAGTATATATATATATATATATATATATATATATATATATATATATATTAGTTACTGTTGGGGCGCTTCGATCTTACTGTACTTAAGTCAAAATGAATACATGAATTTATTTTGCAAAAAGGTAGTCTCCTCCAAAAGTTTAAGAGGCTTTGACACGACTGCTCCTGTTCATTTCCAATAATGGCCAGATTACTCCATAATATGCAAATGAACTTGTCTTAAATCTTCTTTGAGGCTCTATGGGAGATACCCTTGTAACAAAAGACTCCCAGAGATTAGGGCCAAGGCCAACATTAATAACTTTAATATATATTAGAATTTTTTTTAAAATACTTCTTTATTCAAATATAACAATGTTTCAGATGGACAATACTTCTTACATACATTTCAAAGATTTTGTAGCAATCTACTTAGTGGGGAATTTTACACCTTCCAATGAAGGGAAATGCTCCAACACAGTGTCCGGCACTCCCAACAATATTCCATAGCTGCAGTCGGTGCCCTCACATACGATATAGCATAATCAATTAGATTCCCCCACTTATGGGAGGGGTGCCCCATCATTGAAGCTTCTACAGTGCAGATGTTATCTGCCCAAAAGGTTCCAATGAGTCAATTTATTATGGCTGTTTCTTATTAGAATAATTGTGGAAAGTAGGTATATATATTTTCCTTAATAGATACTTAAAATAAGCACTGCAGTACCTCTGTTGTATATATGTATAATGGTGGTTACTATGTAATTTCTTATTGTGCTTCTTGCAGCGATGCCGGTATGGTTGTTATGGTGATGGATGTATAGACGCATCACTATTAGGTGTTTAGCGTAATGGCATCATAGGGAAGCATCCTCAGGTGGGTGTGTGGTTACAGCCCAGGGAAGCTGGCCTGCAGAACTTAAGGTGAAGTTCTCTATTGTATAATGATATGTATATTTGCACTTGTCATTTATAACTGAAGACAGTAAAATACTGAATAGTTGTTGAACTATCCAGCCTGTTGTACAATTTAGTTAAGTCCAGAGTGGCGCACCTTTGGTTAGCTATCTATCTATCTATCTATATTAGGGGTATGCACCGGCCACTTTTTGTGTTTTGGATCTGGATCTTTCTTAATGTTTTGGATCTGAATTGGTTTTGCCAAAACCACCCTTTCGTATTTTGGGTTCTGGGTTTTGTGTTTTGGATTTGTAAATTTTTAGAAGAAAGCATAAAAACAGCTATAATCACAGGATTTGTTTTTTTGTTCCTACGCTATTATTAACCTTAATGACATTCATTTCCACTCATTTCCAGTCTATTCTGAACACCTCACATCCCACAATATTGTTTTTAGGCCAAGTGGTTGCATCGAGGTAGCTGGATGACTATGCTAAGCTACACAAGTGGGCAGCACAAACACGTGACACATCTAGGAGTGGCATTGCAGTGGCAGACAGGAAGGCAGTTGAAAAACTAGGCCCAAAAAAGTACATACTGCAATGAAAAAAAAGAGGTGCAAGATGGAATTGTCCTTGAGCCCTCCAACCCACCCTTATGTTGAATAAACAAGACATGCACACTTTAACAAACCAATCATTTCAACACCAGGGTCTGCCACACAACTGTGACTGAAATGATTGGTTCATTTGGGCCCCCAAAAAACAAGCTGGCAACTAATCTGTACCTGCACAAACTGGCTCTACAGAGGCAAGGTGTCATCCTCATCCTTTGTTAATGCACATGATGGTAACGCACACACAAACACAAAAAAATAAACAATTTTTAAATGTTTTAATTTTTGGGGGCACTTTGGGGTTTACACTGCCCTTCAATAGACCAGCCGGCCCTTGACTTATGACACAGACGCACGCTTGGCACTGCTACTTTGTTGATGCACGTGCAGCTAACGTGCACACAAACACAGAAAAATAAACACTTTTTAAATGTTTTCATTTTTTGGGGCACTTTGGGGGTTACATTGCCCTTCAACAGACCAGCCGGCCCTTGACTTATGATACAGACGCACGCTTGGCGTTGCTACTTTGTTGATGCAGATGTGGCTAATGCGCACACAAGTTACAAACACAGAAAAAAAAATATTTAATATATATATATGACAAAGACTTTGAGTCCGGCACTCCTAAATATGATACTTAGAGTATATATATATATATATATATATATATATATATATATATATACACACAAACGCAACTGGCAATCGCCCGTCTTGAAAAATGAATTGCCCAGGTGCAGCAACCAGAGAGAAGTAGATATGCAGCAATTGAGAAAGGCACTCCATGACTTGTAAATTAAATGATTCAGAGAGTGACAGTTCGGCAATGTTTCAGTTTATAATTAAACCGAAATGTTGCAGAACTGTGACTCTCTAATTCATTTAAATTACAAGTCCCGAAGTGCCTCCCTCAGTTTCTGCATATAAATATATATATATTTATATATACACAGTGTGTATGTGTGTGTATATATATATATATATATATATATATATATATATGTCACGGCTGGATGTGGGTTTGAACCCGGGGTGGAGTCGGAAGGTGGTTGAGAGGATGCTGTCTGATACTGGAATGCAGCCGGTCTCAATGGGGAATGACTCATGAAGGAGATGAGAAGTCGGGGTGACATGTAGGATGAGGTACAGCTGAGGGAATGCTCACTGAAACTCAAATCCAGATCTGACTGATCAAGCGGGAGGTGCAGACCAGGAGACAGACTGTGACTAGGAGCTGACGGGCACCAGGTGGAGTGGTGATGGGCAAGATACACTGGAACTGTGGTACATAAGGAATATGGGAGCACAGGGAACTAGCTCAGAGCATACGCTGTGATAATTTTGCACTGACAAGCAAAGGGCCTCTTTACAGCCCTTTAGTACCCTCATCTAGTGCAGGATTGGCTGCTAGCTCTCTGAATCAGGCTGCCCTCTGATTGGCCAACCGAGGCACCTGACCCCAATTCAGTGAACTACAGCACGGAAGCACTGCCTGACTCACCCTCTCCCAACTGCTTTCAGATGGATGCGCTCAGCCTCCGGAGTCCCACAGCACCCAGCACCACTCTCCAGGGACCCGCACCGCTGCCGGACGACATGCACCAGAGTGCCCGGAGAGGCAAGGTGCACCATCCTGGCTGCCTCTTGGGCCCAACCGTGACAGTACCCCCTCCATTACAGGTGACCTGAGGACACTTTTTGGGCTTTTCAGGATGCTATGAGTGAAACTTAAGCAACAATTGAGGGGCATGGACATCCTTCGCATCTACCCAGCATCATTCCTCAGGACCATAGCCTCTACAATCTAGTAAATACTGGAGTCGACTGTAGCAAACACGAGAGTCCAATATTTGTTTAAATTCAAACTCTACACCCCTCTCGGTAAGAACTTTGGGAGAACGTGGTAGAACCTTGTGGAAGTGATTGAGGATCAGAGGTTTTAATAGAGAGATGTGGAAGGAGCTCGGTATTATGAGGTAGGATGGAAGTTTTAATCTGTAAACCACTGGATTAATTACTTGTAAGATGGGAAATGGGTCGATGAAGCGAGGGGCAATCTTCATCGATGGAACCTTGAGATGAAGATTTTGGGTGGACAGCCATACTAGATTGCCCTCTTTTTGGTTGGGCACAGCTCTTCTCTTCTTGTCGGCCCCTATCTTGTACCGGTTGGAGGTTTTCCGTAAAGAGGCATAAACTTGATTCCAAATTTGTGAAAATTTTTGTTGAGTAGAGGTTACAGCTGGTACTTTGAAAATTGGCAGTTCCTTGAATTCTGGTACCCTGGGATGTAGACCAAAAACTGTGAAGAATGGGGTTAGACTTGTAGAAGAATGGTAAGAACTGTTATGAGCAAATTCTGCCCAGGGTAGGGTTTCTGCCCAATTGTCTTGGGATGAGGACATATGGATCTGTAAGAATGTCTCAAGGTCTTGATTTACCCTTTCTGTAGATCCATTGGACAGATTAAACTTGACTCGGAAGACAGAGCAGAGGGCTCTCCAAAACTTCGCAACAAACTGCATCCCCCAGTCGGAGATGATCTCAGTCGGAAGTCCATGAAGGCGGAAAATATGGTTGACGAACAATTGAGCCAGGTCGGGGGTGTATGGTAGCATTTTTAGGGGAATGTAGTGTACCATTTTTGAAAACTGATCTACCACTACCCAGATGGTGGTAAATCTGTTGGAGGCAGGCAAATCTGTTACAAAGACCATGGATAAATGTGTCCATGGATGGGTCAGAATAGACAGAGGAAGTAAGGTACTGGCTGGAGCTTGTCTGGAAATGTTATGCTGAGCGCATAGTGGGTAGGAGGAAATGAATTCTGCAACTTCAATCTTCATAGCTGGCCACCAATAAGAGTGCTGTAGAAGTTCCAAGGTCTTATGTATGCTCATGTGCCTGGGTAAATGAGAGGAATGAGCCCAATTTAGTAGCTGCTTGTGTAGATCGGGGGCCACAAAGGTTTTCCCAGGAGGAGGTTTAATGTGGGTAGTGGCAAATACTTTGGATTCAAGGAGTGGAGTTTCTTTAAGGTTCTCAGTAGCTGCTTTGGAGGAGAAATAGCGGGAGAGGGCATCTGCTTTCTGGTTTAGGGAACCGGGACAAAAGATCAGAGGAAAATTGAAGCGGGACAAGAATATCGCCCAATGGGCCAATAGAGAGCTGAGACACTGGATGTTTTTCAAGAACAGAAGATTCCGGTGATCTGTGTAGACTGTGATGGGAAATGTGGCCCCTTCGAGGAGATATCACCACTCTCCAAAGGCTAATTTCACCGCTAACAACTCTTGCTCCCAAATTGGGTTATTCCTTTCAGCGAGAGAGAACTTTTTGGAAAAGAATCCACAGGGATGGTATTTATTATCCTCAAATTTTTGTGAGAGCACCGCCCCCACTGCCTCTGAGGATGCATCCACCTCTAGAAAAAATGGATTATTTACATCAGGTTGTCTCAAAACAGGAGCAGAGATGAAAGCTTGTTTTAAAATGTGAAAGGTGGTGTTGGCCTCAGGAGGCCAATGGGATGGGTTCGCCCCCTTGCGAGTTAGGGCAGAAATAGGTGCCACTAGGGTGGAGAATCCTTTAATAAATCTTCAGTAGTAGTTAGCAAAGCCAAAAAATCTTTGACCGCCTTCAGTGAATTTGGACGAGACCAATCCAGGATAGCTTTTACTTTCTTGGTGTCCATCTCTAGACCAGTGCCTGAGATGATGTATCCTAGAAATGGGACGGAGGACACTTTAAACATGCATTTCTCTACTTTACAGTATAGATGGTTCCTTCATAGGCGAGTCAGGACCTCTTTGACTTTAGAACGATGTTCGCACAGGCTGGATGAAAATATCAAAATGTCATCTAGATATACCACCACAGAAACATACAGTAAGTTCTGGAAGATTTCATTCACGAAATTTTGAAAAACCGTAGATGCATTGCACCAGGTACTGAAAATGCCCATCTCGGTTGTTAAAAGCGGTTTTCCACTCATCACTAGCTCGTATCCTAATAAGATTGTATGCTCCTCGTAAGTCCTACTTAGTGAATATGGAGGCTCCTTTCACCCGATCGAACAATTCCGTAATGAGGGGTATCGGATACCAGTTCTTAATAGTGATGTCATTTAGGCCTTGGTAGTTGATGCAGGGACGCAAGCCTCCATCCCTTTTAGACACGAAGAAGAAGCCCACTCCAGCTGGGGAAGTAAAAGGTCGAATAAAACCTTTTTGAAGGTTTTCCTGAATGTATGCTGACATGGCCTTGGTCTCAGGTAAGGACAGCGGGTAGGTACGACCATGTGGTGGAGTCTTGCTGGGAACCAAATCGATGGGGCAATCCCATTCCCAATGTGGAAGCAGGATATCGACCCCGCTTTACAGAATACGTCCTCAAAGGAACGATACTGGCTGGGAATTAGTGTGCTGGTAGAAATATGGATTTCTTTGATGGGCCTAATTTGAGGAAGACAGGTAAAATAACAAGCTTCTCCCCAGAATAAGATCTGCATAGTACCCCAGTGTATGTTGGGAGAATGTTGACATAACCAGGGATATCCAAGAATGACTTTGTGGGAGGCCTTGGGAATAACTAAAAATTTAATTTCTTCTGTGTGGAGGGCCCCCACTCGAATCTTCATGGCTTGCGTACATAGAGATACCACTCCATTAGAAATTTGAGTACCGTCTACTGCGGTCAAGGTAACTGTATGCTTGAGAGGGAAGACAGGAATCTAAAACTTCTGGATGACTTCAGCAGTGATGAAATTCTTGGCTGCCCCTGAATCAAGGAGAGAAAGAACAACTTTAGGACCATGTAAAAGTTCCAGAGTAATGTACAAGGTAGAGTCAGTTATAGCTGGAGACAAGGACATAACTCCCAACCTGGTGTCTCCGAGCCGGTTAGGAGTGGAAGTTTCCCAGAGGACGATGAGGGCAAGTAGCAACTAGATGCCCAGTCTCTCCGCAATACATACTGAGGTTCTACCGGTGGCGCCTTTGTCATTCCTCTCCCGAGAGATGGGCCCGGTTAATCTGCGTAGGATCATCGCCTAATGGTTCGGCCGGTGGAGCAGCTGGAGAGTTAGTAGACCAGAATCTGAACTGATCTTCCCTGGCTTTCTCACCTTGTCGTTCTCGATAACACAAATCCACTTTGTTGCAGAGTGAACTAAGGTCATTAAGGGTAGCCGGAAGATCTCGAGTGGCAAGATCATCTTTTATGCGACCAGACAGCCCACTCCAGAAGGTGGATATCAGAGCCTCCTCATTCCATTTAAGCTCCAATGCTAATGTCTGGAATTTGACAATATACTTACTCACCGGACGATTGCCTTGGTGAAGACGCAGGATCTCGGGAGCTGCAGAGGTAGCTCTTCCGGGTTCGTCAAAAATCCTCCAGAACAATGTCAGAAACGCGGAGTAGTTATCCAACATGGAGTCAGACCTCTCCCTGAGTGGCGAAACCCAATCCAAAAGGGACAAAAGGGACACGATATAGGCCACTTTGGACTTGGGTGATGGAAAGTTCGTAGGCTGTAGCGTGAAGTGGAATTTGCACTGATTAAGAAAACCATGGCACAATTTAGGATTCCCATCAAATTTATTGGGTGTCGGGAGATGCAGGTGGGATTGTGTGGAGAGAACTGGGACAACTGGAGTTGGCGGCTGGTTTGTGATGGCAGGCATTTTAACCATGACTAGATGGATATTTCCTGTAAGAACTGGGCCATTTGCCATTGTGAAGCCTCCAGTCCCTCTAAGCGGTTGGTGATACCCTGGAGCAGGTCGGCCCTCAAATCCGATCCACTTGCCAAATCCATTTGGCCAGTGCAAACTGGACGTGGGTTTGAACCCGGGGTGGAGTTGGAAGGTGGTTGAGAGGATGCTGTCTGGTACTGGAACACAGCCAGTCTCAGTGGGGTATGACTCATGAATGAGACATGAAGTTCGGGTGACACGTAGGACGAGGTACAGCTGAGGGAACACTCACTGAAACTCAAATCCAGATCTAGCTGATCGAGTGGGAGGTGCAGACCTGGAGACGGACTATAACTAGGAGCTGACTGGTACCAGGCAGAGTGGTGACGGACAAGATACACTGGAACTGCGGTACATATGGTATATGGGAGCACAGGGAACTAGCTCACAGCATACGCTGTGATAACGTTGCACTGGCAACCAAAGGGCCTCTTGACAGCCCTTTTGTACCCTCAGGTAGTGCAGGATTGGCTGCTAGCTCTCTGAATCATGCTGCTCTCTGATTGGCCAACCCAGGAACCTGACCCCAATCCAAGATGGCCACGCTCAGTGAACTATAGCACGTAAGTGCTGCCCAACTCACCCTCTCCCAGCTACCTCCAGACTGATGCGCTCAGCCTCCGGAGTCCCACAGCACCAAGCGCCGCTCTCCAGGGACCCGCACCACCACCGGATGACCCGTGCCAGAGTGGCCGGAGAGGTAAGGTGTGCTGTCCTGGCTGCCCCTTGGGCCTGACTGTGACAATATATGCATATATATATATATATATATATACACACCCATTGGCATGGATGCTGAAGGCAAGCAGTGTTGGTGGGGTACTGGACCACATGTATTTAAATTTGTTCATTTGCACTGTATAATTGTCCTGATGATGAGGATGCGGTCCTCGAAATGTTGAGTTAAATACAACTTTTTTCTTCTCTTGATCCAAGCCTCTGAGTGCCACTCATTTTGTTATATATATATATATATATATATATATATATATGTATATATATATGACAGGCTTAATCCACGATATGACAGGCTTAATTCATGGCACTCAACCATTTGGTGAGTGCCGAGTTTGTATGATATTTTTTATGTAAATGGTGTGGTCACATACCAAGGGCACCCCAGATGGTTGAGTGCCATAGATTAAGCCTGTCATTTATTTAGATTTTGTGGTCACACTTGCTAGGGCAAACTTTGTCTATCTCCAGGTGCTTATTAACTGAAATCCCTGGGTGTGGTCCTATCTCTTTGAGCCAGGACCCATATGCATGGTTAAAATGTATTCAAGCTTGAGCCAAAGGTGGCAGATCAAGATCATTTATTTGAGAATCAGAGTAGGGACTGGCCAGATGGGAATGACAGTGAAGTGGTTGTCAGTTTAACAAATTATTGCAATATTTGGAAACAACATTCCCTGCATTTAAAGGAGTTGCAGTTTCAAAAAAAGTGAGTGCCGAGTTTGTTTGATATATATATATATGGAGGAAAATGCCTGGCACTCTAGGATAATGGTTATCTTGCTGCGGTGCCCTCCCGGGGTGATAATACCCAACACACAAATACAGGAATGAGCGGCACTTAGCAGACTGATGATAAGAAATATTAAAAGTCCTTTAATCCAACGACGTTTCGAGGTTAACCCCCCGTCTTCAGGGACAGACATTACAACAATAAAGTGCACATGACAACATATATATACCATAAAAAATAACATCAATGATCTAATCAGTGTACTCACCAGGGCAACGCCGACTGACAGCGACACCACTCCAAGTCAATAACAACGCTAGATCAAAGAATAATTGATCTAGATGTTAAATATTAAAACATTTCTGACCATATATTGACAGACACTTAACAATAAGGGCTTGAATCATAAACTGGCCACTACCAATAAGTGAAAATGAAAGGTTACAAATGAGAGGTTACAAAATACATTGGAGTCCAAGAGACTCATTTAACCCTTTAGATGCCAACGTGTTTAGCGTATGAATCCACCTGCTCTCTTTTCGGAGAAGGATCTTGTTATGATTACCTCCTCTCTGAGAAGCAGGGACATGATCAATGATGATGGATCATATACTGGCAATATTATGTTTAGCTGCCAGACAGTGGCATGCCACCGGTTGGTTACTATTGCCAGATGTCAATGCTGCTCGGATGGCACTTCTATGGAGTGCCATACGTTCGCAAAATTGTCTTTGGGTCTTACAAATGTACGACAATCCGCACAGGAACGTTAACATATACACAACATATGTAGTAGTACAAGAGACCGAATGTAGAATAGAAAACTTCTTGCCCATAAAAGGATGACAAATACATTTACCCGCAGTAAGGGAGCTGCAAGTAACGCAACCAAAACATCTGTGGCATCCTACTTTGTGGCTAAGGAAATGGGAAGGTTGCACCATGCCCATACCAGAAATATCCAATTTAACGACATGATCACATATATTTTTTCTCCTGGTGTATCTGGGCATTAAACATTTTTTATAAAGAGAAGGTAAATTAGGGTCACTATTCACTATGGGCCACCATTGTTTTTCATTCCTGGTCATATTGGTGCTGTCAACATTAAATTTATTGACCCAGGGTATATGGTCTGAGGGCAAAAGAGCTCTAGAGTTGCCCTTAGGTTCTAATGTGGATGCACGTGGGATGTTCATGACCTTGTGTTTTAACTTATATAGCTCAGTTATATTATAGCCCCGAGCTACAAATTTATTAACTATGTCTCCACGTTATCGGGGTCAGAGGTAATGCGTCTAACTCGCAACAATTGCCGTAAGGCAACCCACTACATAATGGAGCTGGGTGAAAACTCTAATTTCTGAGGATGGTATTCCAGTCGGTACTTTTAACAAAAATAGAAGTAGATATAAAATGATTGATTAGATTTATTTTAACATCTAAGTACTGTATAGACTCAGGACTAATGTTAAAAGTCAATTTGACTACTCCATCTGACCTGTTGAAATTATCCAAAAGATTATTCAATGCACTTTCCATACCAGACCAGAAAATAAGGAGATCATCGATATATCTCTGATACAAAATTACATCATTCAAGAGTATACCTTCATTGTACAGTAACTTTTGCTCAACACAATACATGAATGAATTAGCATAAGATGGACCCACTACTGACCCCATGGCACATCCTGAGCATTGGATATAATATTTACCATCATATAAGAAGTAATTTCTGGTAAGCACCAGTGCTAGCAATTGAATAAAAAACTCAATGGAAGGCCCCTTATAGTGGGGATTATCTGTAATCAAAGATCTGACTGCCACTACACCCTGGTCATGGGAAATGACGGTGTAGAGGCTCGTCACATCTGCACTGCACAACAAAGTAGTATCAAGTAAATATCCCAATTTGTCCAAAATGACCAACAAAGATGATGTGTCCCTTAAATGGGATGGAATGTTCTGAACGCAAGGATTTAACAGAGCGTCCAAGTATACTGACACCGGGTGGTATAAGGACTCTCGTGAAGAGATTATGGGGCGCCCAGGGGGATCCACTAAAGATTTATGAATCTTTGGTACCACACAGAATAGTGGAACCATAGGAAATTCCACTGATAGTGCCTGACCAAGCTCTTTAGATATGATTTTATCATCGATGGCCACACTAATCACGTTGTCCAATTCAACTTTAAACTTGATAGTTGGATCACTAGATAAAACTTGATAGGTGGTAGTATCAGACAAATGTCTTAGACATTCCAACCGATATGAGGATAAATCCTGAATTACAGTGGCGCCACCCTTACCAGCCCCTCTGATAAG